>JARFXV010000428.1:0-288947 GCA_031761425.1 Cosmopolites sordidus | reverse complement strand
CTGTTCAAGTGAAGGTTCCACACTTTCATACAATACCTTACAATAAAATTTGGACTTCATATAAATTGCAACACTGCCACCATGTGTAGACCTATTCTGTCTGAACAATTTGTAACCCTCAATATGCAGTAAAATAACACTGAAGTTAGATGACTATAGTGTCTCACATAAACCCATTACATCAAATTTCCTCATAACATAAATTATTATAATAATATATATATATATATATATATATATATATATATATATATATATATATATATATATATATATATATATATATATATATATATATATATATATATAATTATACATATACATACATACAGACATACATATATACAAGAACATACAAGAACTGCAAAGGGTGGGAGAACCATTTGGTTTGAAAACGAACCTAAAAAAGAGTCAGGTTATGTTCAACAAATTTACTGTCAACACAAGAACTTCTATTTTAGGAAGCGATTTAGAGCGTATATGTATGGATCAGAGAACAAACGAATGTATGTGACATTATTGGAAGGATGAATGAATTGAAATGGAAGTGGCCTGGCCATATAGCGAGACGATGCGACGACAGATGGACCAAAGCAATCCTGGAATGGATACAGCTTGATCACAAAAGTCCACGAAGAAAACCGAAGTTACGATGTACATATGACATCATCAAGTATATTCGACCCGAATGGCAGAGGAAAGGTCAGGACCGCGCGAACGAAAATCAGTTGTTATAGACCCGGTTGGATCACCACACTGATTTTCCACACCTCTCTTATCCTTTCTCCGTGGATTTTCTTTCTCTCCTCCGTCTACCTTTTCCCCGATCTCCCCAAAATTTCGCTCCGTGATGCCACGTTTTACCTATGGTAACATGTTTCTGTATGTGCTTGTGTCTTCAATCTCTGTTGGATCTATTTGTGCCTTCCCTAAATCAGTTCATCAGATCTGCTTTGTGCAATCCATGGTAATGTTGACTTAACCATTTGTATGTATGTAAGAATTGTGTTGGTGAGCCTTGTCAGTGGGAGACTACTTATGTCCATAGAATTTCAACCTTCCTTTTCTTATCTCCTGCGCTACGTTGGACATTAGCTCTGTGATCTTTCTAGAATGTAATCTGTATCCTTCTTCTGTTAGTTTTGGGCCGAGAATTTTTCTCATAATTTTGCGTTCTTCTTGTTGCGTTTTGTGTAGCGTGTAAGTGTCTAGCTTGCATATAATCCCTCTGGTTTGATTACTGACTTGTAGTGTCTTATCGTTTATATGTAAGGATATGCATTTCTTATTATATTATATTATATTTTTATTGTGTTTCTTGCCGTACGCCCTCTTCATCTGCTGTAATCGGGTCTTCTGTGTTATTTTCTCTCTTCCTGTGGGTTCAAGGATCTCGCCAAGGCATTTCAAGTTGTGACCCTATGTATCTTGCCCGTATTTTGTGTTCAAATTTTGGACATCAAATTTTTGAACAGAAGAATTCGATTTGAACATTTCTTGAGGACTTCTATCTGTTTGGTTGCCCTTGTGCGAGTATGGCTAAGTCGTCTGCGAAGGTTATGCATGCGATTTCTATATCATCTTTGTATATTCTGCAGTTCTTTTTCCCATTCCCGTATGACTTTGTTTAGGACTAAGTTAAAGAGGAGTGGGGATAGCCCATCTCCTTGGCGTACTCCGATTTTAATCATAAAAGGTTCTGAAATGTCTCTCATAAATTTCACTTTAGAGGTTGTGTAGTTCAGTGTCTGCTTGGCCAATTGGTGTGTTTTGGGGTCGTGCTCTTGTTCTTCTAGGATGTTGAACACAGATTTTCGGTCGATGGAATCGAGTCGGGTGGAGTCCTGAGGTCCACGAGCGTGCAGATGACTGGGGCGTTTCTGATGACTTTGTATTTCAATATTATTTTTAAATTAAATATTGTTCAGTGTTCTAATTTTATATTCTAGTTGTTCTTAATATATGTTAAATATCAGAACTGGAAGATTATATTATAAAATATATTTATTTTGCAGGAGAATGTATTAAATCGAGAAAAATACTTTCAATTTTTATAAACAGGTGGTTTTAGTTATATTTTTATGAAAGCACAGTAAACATATTCCAATTGTCGAAACTATATTCGCGTTTTATATTTAGTACTATGTTGTGTTCATTTAACGTCGTTTGAAATGGAAAGAATATAAACAGTTTTTAATATCTTATTTTCTAATATTAGTATTATGAATGATGATTACTATTGGTGAAGACGTTGCTACGATGTTGAAGATAGCTTAAGAATATTTGTTATGTTGAAGCAAATGAAAGTAATGATGAAATATTAAAAGTTTAAATGCATCTAAAACATAATTTGTTTATTTATTGGACGATTGGTTACGCAGAAATTATCGACATTTATGGGATTAAAGAAATTTACCATTTTTACGCATTCACATGAAGTTGTACGATTTCTGCACGCGTTCTGACTATCCAAACAAAATCTTGACCCATCTTTAAAGCAATTAGACTTCTATTCAAGGTCTTATCCAATTCTAGTTGGTTCTCATTTTACGCATCTTTTGGTGCGTTTTTTTTAAATGTCTTTGCTGCGTTATAATAGCGCCTAAGAACAACGATATACATTCTGTTAACAGCGAAAGTAAAGGTCGATCAATGGACATTCAAGACCTATTAAACAGTCCTATCTGTAGCTGCTACAAACTTGACCCTTTTCCAAATTATTAGGATTAGGATTATATATTAGGTAATTGCCTGAAACGACATGGTGCACAAACTTGTGGTATTTTACCGATAACACTCCTTAGTTTAGAAGTACCATATAAGAACATTTTCTCACATCATTAAAAAATTAATTTTTATACCGTTTGCTGTGCCACGTTTTTGTCAATTGCATGCAAACCACTACCCCACTGGCATTGCACCAGTACCCCACCTACTACAGAATGAATAAGCTTTTATTTGTCGTTCTGGTCCAATGATTTTAATAATGTGATGACATTATTAAAAACATTGTCCATCGTGTTTTCGGTCTTCTTTGTGGACGTTTATGATTGAGCGGTATCCTCTCCAGGATTGCTTTGGCCCACTTGTCGTCACTTCGCCTTGCCATATAGCCTTCCTACATCCATTTATATTTCATTACTTTTCCAATGATGATACATCAGTAGGTCGCGTCTGTCCGGCATTATAATTTCAAGATTAGTTTTCCATTCTCCTCTGTGTTATGGTGTCCGAAGTTTTTAAACTGATTGTGATGTGAATGTCCAAGTTTCGCGACTATATCTCACCCATATATATATATATATATATATATATATATATATATATATATATATATATATATATATATATATACAGTGTGTCGCATTTAAGACAAGACACTTCCATATTTTAGCTATTTGAAGGAATATGGATTTAATTTTTTACGCAGTCATACAGGTTGATGGGTCACATTTTTTAAGATACTCAACTGAAATATGAACTTTATGCTCAACCTACTATGAATTCACAAACATGTTAAATGTCAGTCAGATTAATCCTTGAGTTTATTGCATTAAGTTCTAGTCAGAGACCACAAGAGAAAAAATTAAAATAATCCGGTTGTTTGGTGATTTTGCTCATAGCAGCAGAGAAGTTGCTGCAAAGTTTAACAAGAGACCTCCCCAACGTGCTCCTATTTACTCATGGAAAAGCAGCCGCTGTAAATGCTCCTTTCTTTGAAACTAATTAACATCCATCAAAAAGGTCAACCTCGTCCAATCAACTGAATATTAGCAAAGATACATTCAAAAAATGTCTCATTCGTCACCAAATCAAGCCCTATAAACCGAAGTCCTTACATACATTGAAAGAAGGTGATGATAATAAAAGATTAGACTGTTGTTATTAGACTCAAGGTAATTTTTTAAATGATAGATATTTCCTGATGAAGATTATGTTTACTGATGAGGCAACATTCACCACTAATGGTGTTGTATCATCTCAAAACTGTAGATACTGGGCCAGAGGTCCTCACTGGATTATAAATTGTAAAGGCCAATAGTCCCAGAAAGTCAATGTCTAGCATGGGATTTTTAAGAAACCGAATAATTGGTCCTTTTTTTATTAATGAATCATTGAATGCTGGTCCTTTAGTAAACTTCTTCGAATGGGAATTTTGGGGTGCTATTGAAAATCTTCATCATAATGTGTATCAGGATATGTATTTGCAACTAGATGGTGCATCCATCCACAATTCAAGGACTGCTCGTCAATGGTTGAACCAAAAATTGGCTTTGAACCAAAGTGTGGCTTTCGAGGTCTCCCGATATTACACTTATCGATGTTTATTTTTGGGGAATGATCAAACATAAAATTTATAAAACAAGGCCCAGAAATCGAGATGAACTTTGTGCCAGAATAAGGCAAGCCTGTTAAGAAATCAGTATCCCGGAACTTAGATGGGTAGCTAAACACTATCGTAAAAGAATCGAAAAATGTATTTGAATAAACGGATGACTCATGGAGAGAGAGAGAGAGAGATCCCATTTGATAGTTAATTATTTGTGTTATGAAAATTACAGTTGTATACTTTTTCCAAAATTATATGTATATTTTCATATATTCATGTTTTCAGTTTGATTCAAATATGTATACTGTGTATTTCATTTTATTTTACATCCCAATATACAATTTTCTCCGTACAGTAGCATTAGTGCTATGAATGCATTATAACTTTTTAAACTGCATTCAATAAGGGAAAATGTTATTCTCTGAAACAGTAATATAATAGTCCATTTATATAATAGTTCACGGGAACGTAAATACCAAGATGGTTAAAGTACATTTTTATTTTCTGTGAACAGTCAGTCAAAATTATTGTAAATAATATATAACATAAACACAATTCGTTATCCAAACTAGATTTATAAATAGACCTCTAATGGTTCCGTTTTTAAAATTGCACGTACGATTCGAGAAAGCATTAAAAACCTTTCAGAGTCTTCAAAGTATGTTATTTTAGTCTGCTATAGCATAATATCGTCTTTTTTTCCTTTTATTATAGTATTTTAAGGAAGATACACACATACTGCAGGCCTTAAATTTTACTTAACACTTTTAGTTTGCTCACAATAGTACTTTTCATAATTGTAATAAAAATAGCCTATAAACCAAGACTTCAACATATATTTTACCATTATAACAAAATAATGAACTCTTTTCATCCAATTTTGTTTGTAAGACCTAAATATGCTTTGAAGTTCTACGAGTAAATATAGAATTGATTTGCCGTTAAAAACGGAATATATTTGTTTTTTTTTGTAGATCATTTTATTATAAGATTATTACATTCAGTGTCAATATATTAGACATACTTAAGACTGTTCAAACTTATTTTTTAAGACTGTTCAAAATTACATATTAATATGAAAACTGCAGTAAAATGTTTTTTTTTGCTGATCTCAAGTTGAACTCTAGACGTTTCACAAAATGTTTCTTAGCAAACTACACTACAAACTCGTCTTGAAAACACCCCTAGACATTTTTAATGATATTCAAATCTGGAGAGATCGCAGATCACACTAATATTGAAATATTATAATCCGTTATAATTTTTGCCGAATGAATGGTGATGTTATCTTATTGAAATATTGGCATAAGTTCATGGATATTCAAAGATAATTTTTGTTGTTATAAATATTTCCTTACATTCGTGAGAATTAACTCGATGTGAAAGAAAGACGAAGTTGGCTTTTTTTGTAGCGTACCATGCTCATACAAACCATGACACTTCCTCCTCCCATTTGCCGTCTCGATAAGAAATTTCTCCCTTCCTAAAGAAACTAAAACGGAAAAACCATAGTCCCATCCAAATTGATGTTTGCAGAAAAAATGATTTCCTTCTACTGATCCATGATATAACTTTTCCAGCAAAAACTTTTTTTAATTTGTGACGAGTGTTTTATGTTGGTTTTCTTTTCAATTCTTTTTTTACAATTTTTCAGACTTTTTTAATAACCTTTGGAGATGCCTAACTCTTGTTTATACTTTATCTTCCTCAGTAATTGTTCTTGCAATATTGCAGGATACAATTCTCATAATGAGTTTTTTTCACTTCTTGAAAAAGATTGATAATTGATTGTTCCGTGTCTCTCGTCAGAACAAATCAATTTGACACCTAATGAAAGACTTTGTTTTAATCAGTGTCCTACTACTCATCCCACCTTCGTGTAAAGAAAATATTGATCTCCTTTCTCCTTCGGAAGGACACTTATTTTTTCTCATATGGAGTCACAACAAATATATATCTAATATATTCTATATAAATCCTTAAAGATAAACTAATGAATAACACAGGCGAACAATTGTTTTGGTGCCGTGGTATTTGGAGCTGATTTCATACGAATTTGATGACATAAATCCAAATATGGCATTAATTTTTGCCTAGGAGCTCAAATTTCTAAGATATACCATTTTAGTGAAATATACGCTACACTATTTTAGGTTAAATCTATGGGTCAAATAAAAAAAACTGAACACGGAATTTTTATTATTATAATAGGTTGATGCATAATTAAGTTCGTTTTTTTTCAACAAAAACAATAAAAATATTTAACCAAAACATGTTTAAATGATTATTCTGGAGCGTATTCACCATCGACTTCAAGAACTGCTTCCCATTTGCTTGGCAGTTAGTCGATTCCTCGGGCGAAGGAGTCACGATTCTTGGAGGCGATCCACGCCTTAACATTGGCAACCAAGTCATCCAAATCGTCGTAGACTTTGTTCCTTTGCCAATTTTTCAGCGACCTGTTGACGTGGTAGTCCGTAAGTGCTTCAGTCGGTGAATATGGCGGATATGGAAGCAGATTCCATCCCTTATTGGCAATTGATTCGATGACACGACGCTCAACATGAGGACGGGCGTTATCGTGGTGGAACACGATGTGGTTTTTTTTTGCGCGTTCTTTTCGCCTCGATTGCAGCGTGAAGGCGGGTAAGTTGAGCCAGATAGACGTTGCTGTTAATGTTGAACTGCCGCTTGCCATTTTTGTCCGGAATTCGCCACTGCTGACGCTCATCTGCAAAAAAACAGAAAATGAGAGAAAACATTTGGAAAAACCACTAACCATTCTCATTCCACCAATAGGAAATGCCATTTGAGATGATCTCCCAGTGGATGATTCCGCTTCTTTCCCACCAAACGCACCACATTGCCTTCTTACAGTGGACATCTTTCGGTATGCCTTTGGGCGAAACACCTGGCGATACGCAAACCCTCTTTCTTTTGATGTTTTTGAAGAGGAGCCAAGATTCGTCTCCAGTGACGAGGTTCTACAGAAATGGTGTTTGTTCATTTCGCTGCAGCAAATCGGTAAACATTCGAACGCGATCGGCTTTGTTGTAATCGGAGAGCTCGTGAGGGACCCATCCAGCCAGTTTCCACACCTTTCCGAGCTTTTTGAGACGACGGACAATCGTTAATTGGTTGACACCGAAATCGTCTGCCAGCATGCGTGTTGTCAAGCTTTCGTCCTCTTCCATCGCTGCCAGAAGTGCCTGATAGTCGAAATCCGATGGTCGACCTCTGTCTTCTTCATCTTTAAGCGATGTATTACCATCCTTGAAACGCTTAAACCATTTTTGGACTATTCTCTCACCAATTGTTCTTTCACCAAACAGTTCATTTATATCGCGCGCGGACTCTGTTGCTTTCCATCCTTTCTCGAAGTGGTAGAGCATAATATGGCATAAATGTTCATGATTTTCAACACGCATTATAACAATACTAAACCTGAAATATAAGTTTATAAAAAAATTAATAAAAAATGCAAATTCCAACAAGTTAAAAGCAAAAATAAACAGCGAACTTAATTATGCATCAACCCAATATTATACAAATATTATTATACACAGATAGAGGAAAAAGTCATTGATGAAACCAACTAATCACTGCGTATTTCAGAAGCTTTTTATTGTGACATTCCTTAATGTATTTTGGAACAGTCGCTTTATAATCTCCAGCAGTAATCTACTATCATGTGCGTATTCTAACTTCCTTGGTGGTGGTCCTCCATAGTTTTAATATCCTGGTAAAATATTTCACCTTGTTCTTTACTGGTTTTTCTTAAATATTGAAGAAAACGGTCTAAGTAGCTGTGTAAATAGTGCATCTTAATGCTCATGTTACACCCAAGAGATCTGAAACTGTTAAGCATCTTGTTTACCAGTTCAACATAGTTTTCAACTTTGCGTATGCCCAACAAATTTCCGACAACTGTAACAAATGAAGTCCGGACTTTTCACTCAACCTCATTCATTGAATTTACGAATGCAGGATCCTTAATGAATCGTCTTATTTGTGGGCTGTCAAATATTCCTGCTTTATTTTTTTTCCTACTTAACTAAGGCATTTTTTTCCTACATATGAAAAGCATGATCCATTCTTATCGAAAACCTTTACAAACTGGTTCATTACGCCCTGCTTGACATGTAGTGGAGGAAAGATGATTTTCTCTCGTCCTACTAAGGGGTCGTTAATAACATTATTTTTCGTCAATGTCCATGCTTTCTCTCTTAGGTCACTCTTTTCTAACCCAGTGACATGTTTTGTCTCTGCTATCCCAGAGCCACAAGAAGCAAGGATATCTGGTGTGTATTTGGTGGGTTAAATGTATTGAATTGAAAATAACATCGATAGAAAGATAAAAAAGTAGGGCAGATAGAGAAAAACTGATTTCATATTTAGATTTAGTGCCCCAAATATAGCTAAAATCAGTTCTAAAATCAGTTCTAAAATCCTAGGCACTAAAAAGTATTTTTTTCTTGTAGGACTGTGTAATTGAAGTAAATCGATAAATTCTGAAAAATCCTAAACAAAAAAAGTTAATATTTACTAATAATTGTTTTATATTCTGATCAAGCCTAGTTAAACTTTTACCCTTTTCCAATATTTGAACTTGTAGCGTTTACAAATTATCGGCCGCTACAGGTAAGATTGTTTTACGCGAATCTTATTTGACAGTGCACCGGTATTCTACGGGACGAAGGCCGAGAGAGCCTAACATCACACCTCGAGCTGAACAGACGTCTTCACGCCAAACCCTTTCATTAGAGGTATCTAGATTGGCTGGCCAAGTCCTACTCAAGCGTATTCTTGGGTATTTTTGTAAAGGATTTTAGGGCCCGGTAATTACAGAATTAATCAGTCGTAATAATCCAGTCGTTATAAACCGAATCCGGTCATTTTGAGGTCCACTTATTGCAGTACCCGGTCTAGATAGACTCCAGACCTTTTGGGACCCCCGTGTTCTGGACACAGAATTGCCCAGTGAATGAACTTCCTGGTATCCGGATAGTCCAGAGCCTGGCTAAACGAGCAGCGTGACAAAAAGGAGATAAGGCCAGATAATAATATATTTTTTTTGCTATTTTATTAGTATTTCTATGAAACTTTTACATTATTTGCTTAATAATCTTACTACCACCAGGTAATAACATTATACAATTTGATCTGATTTGCTTTAACTTCGTTTAATTTAACTTAATTGTTCTACTTGCTTATATTTGATTCAGTTTTATTTGGTTAGTTTAATTTAAGTAGGTTTCGCATAATCTAATTTGAAATCATTTGTAAATTGGACAAGAGCTCACATAAGATAGGAAACCCTGTTAGGATCAGAATTTTTATATTTTTTTGTTCTATCTGTTGTTGTCTGGGATTATGCTTGTGCTTATTAAATATCTAATGTCATTATTGAGTCTTTTTAACTAGAATAGACTCTTTCCCAGTTTTAGGGTTTATTTATATCTTGAGTTATTTTAAAGAACTGGGTGGCGCCCTATTAACGTACCTGATGAACCAATTCGTGACTTACGCCCATATGCCTCAAGCGAAGGGCTGTAACTAGAATTTTTTTTTTAAGAAGGGGTTTATTTGATCCTAAAAAAAATCTCATTTGTATTAACATTTTTGAAATTTTTATGGTGTCTAAACATGTTGCAACTGAATGTACTGAATTTCTATATACACACTAAACTTGAAGAGATTTACCACTAATCACCAAATCACTTTTTGAAACTTCTCGACGCACGTTTCGCTAACCATGTTAGCATCATCAGGAGATGATTTAATGATTTAAACCATCATATTAAATTAATTATTTAAATCATCAGATTAAATCATCTCTTGATGATGCTAACATGATTAGCGAAACAGGCGTTGAGAAGTTTCAAAAAGTAATTGGGTATTTAGTGGTAAATTTCTTCGAGTTTAGTGTTTCACACCGGAGGTGACAAACTATATCGAATTTGCTAACCTTTAGTTCTAACTTATTCAATATTAAATATTTGGTATTTGTAAAATGTTAGGAGTAAATTTTATTCATCATTTAATTTTTTTTTCATTTTCTGATATGAGTTTCTATAACAGGATCAAAGTATCATAACTGTATTAGTTTAATCAAATATTATTCCAATTAATACTTGAAAAGTTTATCCGTTGTCCTTATAGCAACACAAAATTAGAAAATTCTTCACTATCCAAATCTTTTTAAGGATACATCTGCATCTCTAAGGACAAATATTTTTTTGGTGTAGATGAATTAAAGCTTGACAGGTAGTTGAGTAATAGTCATACTATTTTTTGCAGTGTTCTCCAGTTTTTCGGTTCCGTAGTACTTAATGTAATTTTTTGCTGTCATTTTTATAGATTATTTAAATTTTTTTATGGTTCAAATATGTTTTATGTCCACAAACTGTGACGCTTTTTTTTAGAGTCACAGAATCCCGTTCACACGTCTATTTTTATTTGAAGTTATAATTTCTGATACAAATTTCGTGAGTTAACTCTATGTAAATTAAGTCGATCTAAAAAAAATACTAATTACTGTTATACTGTTTTCGGTAATATACTTATTTTTGAATACAGGCATATCAGCAGTTTGTTTTCCATTGGCCGTTAGATATTCTAGATTAATTGCAATCTAACAGAAACTAAGTTGCAATTATTAATTATTAAGGTCAATAATTAAAATCCAAGAAGCTTTTTATGAATTTAATTTATTAAATATATTAAAAAGTTTTAGCAAAGTTAGGCTTTAAGTATCGTTTAATTAACGGTAAAATTAGGAATATTTCCCCTTCGGGGTTATTTGCAACAGTTTGTTACACTGATCTTTTTTATACTACGTTATAATCAATCCCATGTAACATAAGTGTGTAAGTTGATAAGTAATTAGGAAAAATGACTTTTGAAAGCGTAGAAAAATTAATTTGTTTATTTAGGAGTAAGGGCTACCAAACAAAAGTGAAATAAGAGAAGGAGATGAACTTAAGATTGCTGAAAGCTAACAGATGTACATGAGTCTTGAACCATCTAATAAGATCGAAATCACATCTAAATATACCAAATTAAGATTTTAAAAGATAGTATTGACATCAATTACATTATACATATGTAAAACATGGATAGTAAACAAGAAAGAAAAACGGAAACTGTTAAGATAGGATGGCAAGATAATCTACAGAATAGCAGGAGGAAAGAAAGTCGATGGCTTGATGGCGAAGAATGCTTAGTCGAAATTGATAATATTTTCACAAATCCAAAGATAAACACGATCCTGAAGTCGAGAAGGTTGCATTGGCTGGTCCATAAAGAGAGAATGAGAGAAAATGTAGTTGTGACGGCTTTGGAACTCAGAGCTTTCTCTCACAAAGTGACAGACTCGCGCGGTCCTGAGCTCTTCTCTGCCAGTCGGGTCCAATATACTTGATGATGTCATCCATCCATCATATTTTCGGTCTTCTTCGTGGGCGTTTATGATCAAGCGGTATCCATCCCAGGATTGCGTTGATTCATCTGTTATCACATCGCCTCGCTATATGGCCTGCCCACATCAATTTCAATGGTTTTCTCATTTGTTCTCTGATCCATGTATAGGTATTTCTGTCCCTCTTTATAATTCGAAGCATAGACCTTTCCATCCCCTTTTGTGCTACCCGAATATTTTGAACTGATTATGATATGAGTGTCCATGTTTCACTTTCGTATGTCAAAACGGGCAACATACACTGATCAAAAACTTTTCCTCTTCAGACAAAGTAGAAGTTTGTTCTTAAACACTATGTTGATCCTGCCAAATACCTGCTAGCCTCACTTAACACGTCGTACCACTTCCCGGACAGTATCTCCCTCCATTGAAATCCTTTCCAAGATATATAGCGGTCCACAATATCTAAACTACTTCTTCTGTTGTCAGCAAATTTGTTGACATTTGCAAACATAACCTCACTCATTTTCAGATTTACATTCAAACCTTTTCTCCCGCCCTTTGCAGCTCTTGTATGTATTTTTGTAGCTTATCTAGGTCTTGTGAAAGGAGAACGATATCATCTGCAAATCTAAGATGGCTTAATTTCCAATTCAGACTACGGAACACCTCTTCAAGGCTGGCTGAGAAAAGAACCGGCGACATTGAGACACCCTACCGTACACCCCGTTCTATATTGATTTTAACTTCAAGATCATCCATGTGAACTGTCGCTGTAGCTTCATCATATATTGATCTCAGTAGGTTCACATAGGCTCTATCTATCCCTTGGTTAAGCAATGCATCGATTATGAATTGCTTTGATATTTAGTCAAATGCCTCTTCATAGTCAATAAAAGTGGCCTGTTGAACAACCTGGATATGATCCATTGTCCACGTCTAAATCCTGCTTGCTCTCTTGGTTGTGCATCATTTAGGTTTATTAATATTCCTTTAGATATTATCTTGGTAAAAACTTTGTACATTACTGGCTTAATGGTCCTGGGCGGTAATTTTTTAAATCTTCATGTGCTCCTTTTTTATGAAGAGTCACGTCTGCGTTTTTCCAGGGCAGTTTGGGTATGGGTATGTCAGTTCGTAGTGTTTTGCGGATGGAAGAATACATTAGACTATTAGTCCGGGAGTACATCCGTTTTTTTGTGTTATAGAATGCCAAATACGACCTCGGCGAAACATCTGCACTTTCCCAACGAACGAGACACAAACGATCGGATGTACTCCCTGACTATTGATTTTTTTTTTAATCAATCTATATAAGTGACAATGCTCCATAAAATAGAGCATTGTCACTCATAAAAAACTAATCATTCATCCTCAGTTGACGGTGCATATGTATTCTCCATAACCTGATACATTTTTACTGTCATAAGTAGAGTAAAGTATTTATTATTGATTATATTTTAATAAGCTGTTCAGGTCAAAGAAAATAGTTAATTCGATCTAATGAAATTTATAAAAATAAAATAAAAATAGTCAAATTATTAACTTAGGTCGAGAGCCACGCAAAACCGGTAAAAATCCTGTCGCAGTGTTTAAAAGGATTTTTACTGTAATGCGGCGAAAAAGCAACGCGCGAAAATTCCTGTTTATTAGGCTTACACGGAAATACAAAGGAAATAAATGTTTAATTGTGCAGTTTTACCCGGTCGTCTGAACGTTTTAAATTATTGCGCTCTGCACCGACAAAGGACTGCAAATTACCAGTTTAGTTTAGAAAAATTAATCGCAAAGGTAAAGCGAGCACACAAATAAAAGTTTCGAACTGGTGGAGTCCAAGGGCTTTTTAATTAACAGTTTTTTGTTTTTGAAAATTATTTTTTCAACATTTTTGAACGCATAATTTGTATGAGACTTTTGTGTAAAATTGTGAATCGTTACAATTAACAATTTATTCAAATATATTGTTTTATGAAATCTATTATTAAAAAAACCAAAAAAGCTGCTTCTTTAGGTCAATTACAAATGAAAATCAAATGCTGTATTTAAACCTGTCTTTGATTTTGCTTCATAAATTCATTCTCAAGCAGAGCACATGAAACCCATTTTGGAACAGTCATTCGCCATTGGCCTGAAATAGTGAAATAATAAAAGTTTAAAAAGTTCTGGTTAGTATCAATGTACAGCATTCCTAAAACTGTCATTAATTTTTGTAAGAATGCAGACTTGAGCAAAAAAAAAATTTAAGTAACAGAGTTTAAAATAACTCAATATTAAATTGACACAGCCTTCCTTTATTATACGAGGTGTGGAAATATGTAATGAAACTGGTGGTGCAGCGTTCGATCTGGCAGCAATGTTCGCATTCCCTTTGACGGAGTGACAGGCCAACATTCGGTGCATCTTCAGTATGCGGTTGAACTCCTTAGAGTAACTTGGTCGTCCGTCGGTGCGCTATCAAGCTTTGCTTCAGACTTGGGCAGAGTACGACGGAAACATTTTTGAGTGAAGCTTGTTAATGAGGTGAGGCTTGAGTGAGGCTTGTTAATTAAATTAAGTCTGTAATTAAGTCAGTAGCAGAGGAAACATTAGCTACATATGCAGAAAAACCTAGGATCGAATGGTATTATCAGAAGTGCCAGGGGGTGATAACCAGAAGAAGTATTGCACGAGAAAACATGTCTCAAGTATCAACGAGACTAATACGTGGAGGATATAACAGGCTGAGTAGAGAAGCTAAACAAACACATGTTTTTATGTTTCCTTCTACATAGAAGGAAAGTACGATAAAAAGGAAGTGAGGAACTGCCATAGAGAACTAAAGAGAATAGATCGTGACTATCAATCTATGGAAGTAATGCGTTAGGAACAAAATGGTGATATTCTGGTAAACTTATAGTAGGTGAGTCAGAGGTGGAAAACATATTTTGTGGAAATTTGGAACAAGAGAAAGAAAAGACCCAAAAAAAGAATAAAGGATTTAGGAAAATACAGCTCAACCATTTATCGAAAAACCCACATTAAAAGAAGTTTAGAGAACTGTAAATAGATTGGAAAATAATAATGCTTCCGGAATCGATGGACTACCATTTGAAGTAATTAAAAATAGGGGAGAAGAATTAATAAAACACCTGTACAGTTACATAGCACAAATATGTAAAACGGAAAAAATACCAAATGCGTGGAGAGCAGCAATCATTTGTCATATATACAAAAAGGAGAAAACCCGATATGAGAACATTTTAGAGAAATATGCTCCTATGCACTCACTATAAAATCCACACAGACGTATTAAGACAAAGGAAGAAGATATAGGAGAATATATTTGAAGGGGGATTTACAACCGGAAAATCTACTATTTCTCAACTTTTGGTGATTCGACAAATACTGGAAAAGTCTTGAAAATTTTACATCAGAATAATGCAACTATTTGTGGACTTCAAGGAAACCTACGATAGCATTAATCTCAACCTCTTGTTAGAAGCCATGAGATGGTAATCACAACAAAACTAATCAGATTGACAAAAATGACCATGAATAGCCCAATAGGAAGCGTTAAAGAACAGCAAACATCAACTGAGGATTTAAAAATAATATAATCTTATTTAACGTCACATTAGGTAAAGTAATATTAGAAATGTAAAATCGACAATAAAAGTACCATTATAACAAAAGAATTGCACCTAATAGTATATCCAGATAACTTCAATATAGTAGGAAAATCCTCGAAAGCAGTAAAGGACATCAATGGTGCAATGAAAGAGAAAGCACTAGAAATGGCTTTGAGATTCACACCAAAAAAAAAAAAACGAAAGAGATGATTACAAAAGTGAAAAAGTGAGGTCATAAATTGATTGTGGGAAACGACAATATCGAAATTACAAATGGGTTCACCTACTTAGACACTAAAATTAATAACACAATAGTACATTCTAAAATACCGTAAAACGTACGTAAATACGTAAATTAACTAAATATAATAGTGCATTATCTGCCCTACTTAAAACACTCCTCTAAACTTACCAAAACCGATAAAAATACTGATACGACATTGATCAAGCCTAGGGATGCAACAATATATCAGATAATCGATAAATATCGATATATCGACGCTTAAAAATATCGATATTTATCGATATTTTTGAGCGTCACCGTATCGATATAATGTTATCGAAACGAAATATCGAAAGAGCCCGCCCAAAATCAACTAAAAAAAGTTGACATTCAAAGTTTGGCTGCATGGCTAATGGATTAGCCTGACCCTGGTAAGTCGAATTGAACTGAAATAAACCCTGTGAATCACAGAATTCACAGAGTGCGTGCGATCTAGCGAGCAGGTCGAGCAGAGCTTAAGGTGAATGACTGAATTACCGTTGCGTTGATAATACATATTTGCATAGTATTTTAAATATGAAAAGAAGTAAATTGTGGTCGTATTTCAAAAAAGAATGCCGATCATCTGGGTTTAGAGGTAGTGTAAATCGGCTCGACCCTTTCCTGTCAATAGCAGGGCGCTCAGTGTTTGTGGCTAAAATATCACGTGCTGATCACGCGTTGGTCATTGTTTTTGTCAACTGTTTTTCTTCGGTAAATGGACTTTACTATCACATATTAAACACAAACATCCAGAAGAAAGTGATGTTGACGATAAGTATTTTGATAAATTACAACAGTAAGTCGTATTTCTATTATATCCTCAGTATATAGTATAGTAGTAGTATATTTCTATTATATCCTCTATATATTACTCATTTATTTGAATGAAAATAGTACAATATTTACAATGATTTTAGGTTAGATTTTGATTAGTTCAATGTCTTGTTTCTTTTGCGTTTCTATAGAGATTTTGCTAGGTTTTGTTCGTAGTTGATCTGAATCTGAATCTGTAGTTCTGATCTGAATTTTTAAGTTTAATGTTGTTTTGATGGTAATTGATGATATATTTTACATTTTATTGATATTTCTATGAAAATTACAATTCTTACAAAAATTTAGGCTGGTTTATTTGTTCTGTTCTGAAAATTTTCAAACTACATTTTAAGTTTATTGTTGTGTTGATGATAATCATATCGATAAACGGATATTGATTTTTATACAAAATATATGTATACTGATAGTGTTGTTTTGATGTAAAACAATAATCGATTTCGATGTAATAAATAAATTGAGCATCATTATATTAATATATTACAAAATGTATCAATAAATATCATTTATTCTTTTTTTAATAAATTGATTGAACGTGGCACCTCTGAAAGTTCACCTGGAAGTTCTGAAATCAGTTTTAGCCCTGAAACATCTGATAAAATTGCTAAAACCTCTGAAACATCTTCTGAAGCCCGTAAAATGCCTGCTGAAGCCCCTAATTTGTCTGCTGTGCCACCTATTATTACCTCTACCAAGATTATGACCTCTACTCCTAGTACATCTGCAAATACGCCGAAAATAAAAAATGCCTTTGAAAATGTGTATCAATATTCTAAAGGTGGTTTAAAATATGACTGGATAACAGATGCTATTGCGTATTTAATGGCCTAATTAATGGCGTATTTAATGGCGTAATTATTTGCGTATGGTTTTCAATATTTCATTAAGCAATTAGCACCTTTGTACAAAGTACCTTGTCGTGAAACAATAAGAGCGAAAATTGATAAAAAGTATGACACTTTATCAAAAATTATGGCGGAGATGTTGAAATTTTTTTGTATAACTACAGACATTTGGACTGAAACGATAATTAACACTGGTTATCTAGGACTTTCATTTAATTTTTTGTAACAAAGTAAATTGCAATCAATTACGATTGTGTCAATTACGTGTGCTTGAATTAGGTGAAAGTCATACTGGCGAGTATATTGGACAACAGTTGACAGAAATATTAATTACTTGGAATATTGATGCTGAAAAAGTTGTAGCTTTCGTAACAGATTCTTGCGCAAATATGATCAAAGCTATTCAAGAGACATTTGGAGCAAACAAACATATCCCATGTTTTTCTCGTATGACAAATAGAGTTGCCGAAGAGTCCATAAGGAAAAACTTCCGGATTGAATGACATTATAAAACATGTGAGGAATATTGTGAATTATATAAAGAAAATACAAGATATGACATTGGAATTAAAAAGGAAAGGAAAAAAAATGAAGGAAAAACTTTGAAAGTAATGCTTGATGTTAAAATACGATCGAATTCGTTGTATTACATGCTTCAGAGATTTATTGATCTTCACATATATTGATCATATATAAGTGATATATTTTTTTTCCAAAATTGATCACTTATTTTGGCACCCGCCTCAAAAATGACTGCAGTTGAGCTCAGCACTATAAAAGATGTGGCTCATGCTCATGACGAGAGAGGCATCGGCCAAACACTATGTCACTTTATCAAATGTTGTACCTATGGTGAGTTGTGCGATTGACCAACACAACGAATTAAGGGTCACTTCTAGCATTGTCAGTGATTTGAAGATGAACGTTACTCTTGAAATGGAAAAGCGTTTTGGCCAGCTTGGATATAATATGTTGTTAGCAGTTTCAACATTGCTAGACCCTCGTTTCAAAAACCTGCACTTTAAGAAACCTGACGCGTGTGCAAAAACGATGTCAAGAATTAGAAAATTCTTTTCAGAATATAAGTCTACAACCGCATCAATTTCATCAACATCTTCGGATGATGAAGATAAAGGTTAATTCGACTTCTGAAAATATCACAAATCTCTTGCTTACACATAAATAAAAAGAAAAAGAACTGGCAGCGATGAGGAGCTTACTTTATATTTTGCTGCCCCTCTAAGTACTTTAAAAGTAAACGTGCTCGAAACATGGCAAGAGATGCAAGGTGTACATCCAAATCTGTGCAAAGTGGCAATGAGTCACTTACCAATTGTGGCCACGAATGTGCCTTTTTTCAAAGGCAGGAGCCACTTTAACGCAAAGCAGAAACCTGCTACATGGAAACAGGTTATCAAAGTAATTGTTTTTAAGTTCGATGGCTGGTACAAAATACTGGACTTAATGTTTTTTAAATAAATAGATATAGTAATAGATATAGTAATTTTAAATAAATAGATATATAATAAATTAACGCTTGATACAACTAAAAAGACTTTTTCGATTTATTTACCCTTTTTAAAAAAAGAAGAAATATCGATATATCGACGTTTCAGACCGATATATCGATATATAGTTATCGACTTAAATCGGCGAGATGTGGATATTAATCAAAAAGACCGAAGAAATGCTTGCTACGTTTGAAAAAAGATTCTTAAGAAAAATATGTAAGTAGCTATTGTAAGAGCAGGCGGGATGACGCATTAAACACAACCACGAACTTTATCAGACGGTGAAAGAAATATAGTCGACTTAATTAAAATACAGAGACTAAGATGGAAGATGGATGAATTCCCAAAAGACTGCTAAAGGGGCAAGTGATCGAAAAAAAAGGAAACTATTAGAGATGAGATGCTGGTAAACAGAAGCAATCAACTCTTCTGTGTGGAGATAGAAATTTAGGAAGACCATGGTCCACTACGACTGTAGAACCATTGGAAGAAAAAGAAGAATTATCGAAAATATGCTCTAACTGATGCCGCCTAGTATTCTATCGATCGTTCCTGATAAGGTGGCAGCTTCTAAGTGTGGGATTGAATCTGAGTTTTTTACTGAAAAGTGATTAGACAGACGAGTCGAAGCCGATCTTTTGGGGCTACTTTAGAAGCTGTAATCTTTGACGATTTATATCTTCCTCTTTTAGGCAAAGTATCATCACAACTTCGATAAGTGGCACACTAACATGTGAGCTGAGGGACATATGGCAAAAGAGATATGTATTTTACAAATACATGATCGAATTTTTGTTGGCTAAATCATCGCTAAGGATAGAATGTATATTGTCTAACCGCTAGACATATGAATCCTGCCTCAGAGAATGGTAATGGATATAAGGTAATATCAGACATTCGTCGGTTCTAATGTGGATTATTTTGTTTTCCTTTATTCAATTGATCGACGAATAAATAAAATGAATACCTATTAACATCAATATTGATTGAATTTTTTAATATGAAAATTTAATTTTACCATAAACTAAAAATGCTATTTTCAATACTGTTTACTTTTGTGATAATCATAGTCATTCGGAAAAATGAACGAAAAATATGAAACCCACTCGGCCTCAACCTGTCCAGACTATTTATTTTCCCCAATGTATGACATCGAATGCTCTTTTGATGTTTTTGGATTCCTGCAAAGGCAAACATTTAAAATCTCTGCGACTGGCTTGGTTTGCTTACCTCTTCAAAAGTATGCATGTTCAGTCGTCTAGAAAATGTCGTGTCATTTTGTATGAATATTCAGATACCCAGACTTCAATTTTCGTTTTTCTTGGTCTTTTTTGCTGTTAAGTTCGGCGTTCGGAAAAGGAGTCTGACGTATATTTTATTAGTTTTGGAAGGAATTGAAATGAAACGAACACACAGCTTGCTTTAAGAATTATTGAAGAACTAAAGTAAATATCTTTCTCGTGTCAATTTTATTGCATAAATTATAATGAATTATAAAATTGTTCAGTTTAATCTTCCATTATTGTGTAGCATATAACGGGTCTTTCAAATTAAGCGGTTTTTTATAGTTCTTGAATAACACAGATGGCGTTGTGAATTTGCCTAGGCCTAGTATCATTTCCAACGTGTAATTTATGAAAATGGAATTGTGCGCAATATAACAACGCGTTAAAATAGTTGAAATTTATAGTATAGTAGAAATAGTATGAAAATGGGAGTTCTGTAAAAAAAAAATTGAAGAAAATTATATGATATTTATGTGATATTTACGGTTTGCATAATCATTCATCTGAAAGCACTATCAAGCGAAGTGTTCAAAAATTTGAAGAAATCGGTTCAATGAAAGATGAAAGAAGAGCAATATATAATCATAGTGGGCGTTTACAAGAGCATATTGATTTGTTACGTGAAAATGTTGCTGAACACTCAGATATTTCCATTAGTCGACGTTCACAACAATTTGGACTCAGTGAATCCACAACGTGGCGTAGTAACGTACTCACCTTATCGGGCTAGCTTTTTATGTCAGGGCTGGGTACGTGGGTGAGAGCTTTAGGTCGTGCACAGAAACAACGTTGAAATAAAATGATATGTATATATTAACTAATGAACTAATTATAATGATGTGTAAAAAATACGAAAAAGGAAAAGAGATGCTTAGCAATAACTACGAGAAAATCAAAAGTTGGACGCCAGTGGAGGCCTATGCCAGCCACCATAAGGAAATGCTTATTCTCTAAGTACTTATATACGGTACTACAGCCTTCAGGTATCGGATGTTCGGTTCGGCTAATACGGCAACAGTAATGACGTAGTGGTACAATGGTAGAGCAAATTACGTTGGATCGTCACAACTGGTCGCGTAACTGGTGACGTACGTTATGCTCAGTGGTGTATCGTGGTTACAATGGAGGTTGTAGTAGACCCTTATATAACGACAGAAAGAATCACAAAAGTGCCTTGAGACTCAGAAAACTCACCGTGGTTGTCGGTACTAATGGCTAGGAGAACACGCCACGCTGTTGATCGGCGGAAGTCAGATTCGTAAGTGCCGGGTTAATTCACGGAGGCAGCGCTGGTCGTACCAAGCGGGACGGCAATACAAGGGACTTTAGAAGGGATAGGGATGACGGAATCTGCATCATAGGCGGCGTGTTTCCGGAGACCGATAAGAGATGTCGCCGCCCATACAGATGTATGTAGAAAATCTGTGACGACCGCCCGAGATCGGGGTTGGACAAATACGAAGGAGGATGAAGGTAAATATGTAACGGGAGTGAAAACCCAAACGTTCAGCGTATTTTAGGAAAGGATTTAGCTCTGAAGGCATATAAGGTTCAACTGAATCAAAAAATATCTCCAAATCATTAAAAACATTCTGTATTTGTCAATTGGATCTAAGAACAAACAGATGATTTTTCTGAAAAAAATCATTAATTAGTGGCTCTGTTAATAAACAAAATTCCACATTTGGGTTGAGGAAAATCTACGATAGATCATAAACGAGTTACTGTTCGGTGTATATTATGGCCAGGAGGGGTAATTGGACCGTATTTATTTCAAAATGCTGCTGGTGAAGCTGTAACTGTAAATGGCGTTTGGTATCGTGAGATGATAACTGTTTTTTTTTGTGGGCTGAATTGAATCATATTGATCTGGAGGATCTGGTTTCAACAGGATGGCGCTACAGCTCACTCTGCCAATGAAACAATTGATTTATTGAGAGAAAATTTTCCTGGACGAGTTATTGCAAGAAACGGTGATATTAACCACCAAGATTATGTGATTTGACACCGTTGAACTACTTTCTTTGAGGTTATATGAAATGTCAGTCCGCAGTCGAATCCTGAACTAAAGGATGGAATTATTCAAGTCATTGGTGAGATAGAGATACAGTGATGCCAAAATGTTATCCAAAATTTTGACATAAGGTCCACCCTTATGTCAAAACCACCCTTATGGCAAGAGGTGGTCATTTGGCAGAGATTGTTTTTCGTATTTAAATGTTATACACTATGCTTGAATTTTCAATAAAAAGTTTTTTTAATCAATGTAATTTACGTGTTTTGTACAAAAATTAAAAAAGCCGCCGAATTTGAAAAACCCTTCAATAGAAGTCAATACCTTCATCAAGAAGAATGTAAGTATTTGGATAAAGGTCAACAATTCTCTACAGGAAGTTTTCTCAAGTCTTTTTATATAAACCAAGTAATATTTATTTAAGCTCAAAGTAATTCTGAATACTTCTATAATGAAGTTACACATTGCATTAATAAAAACCGAAATTAATACCAAGTATCCCCTTCCACAATTTGATATTTTATTGGTGGAAACCTAAGCCCTTATCAAAAAATAAAATTAAAAAGTTTGACAACAAAAGACGTCGTAACATATTTGACGGCCAAAAGTAAATCGTTTTGCTACGTTGTAAGATTGACCACAAAAGGTTATGCCACTTTGGCAACTGAATATTGGAGTTTTTTTTAGATTTGCGAATTTGGATGTGTCTAGACACATCTAAAGCCAAAATATGGAGACTAATTGCGACGTTATCTCATATTAATAGAAAGAAGCGGTTAATGACCGATACAAATGAAAGTTGGTATTGTTGTTGCACTCAGTTATGAGTTAAAAAAATCATATTTTTAGGGAGCAGTAATAAACTATAATAAAAAAATTGTCGATATAAAAATCTAATAATTCTTGTAAGAATTGTTTAATTACTCCTAGAAATACAGTTATATATCCATACGGGTAATACACTTACGAGTTGACGATGTATAAATGACATGTACATGTCCATATATAATTATAACCCAAGGTACTATTGTCTCAATTATAACTCTGAACTTAATGACTAGTCAAACATGCACAGAAGATCTGGAGATTGGAAGCTTTTGAGTCTTTGTATACCATTCCATAACATTAGTTGGTTAGTTAACGTATTAAGGCGCACTGTTAATCTTTTATTGTATCTCTCACGATATTGTTTAATTCACTCTTTGATGGATGGTATTGGCCACACGATATCACCACATCGATAATAAGTCATTTAAGAGCCTTTGTGTCGATTATAACAATATTGAGCCGATTAGCCTCCATAGTTCAATCAGTAATTGTTGCTCTATTATAATTATTATAATGTTATTATTATATATTTTAGTTATTATATTTCAATCATTGCTTTAGGCGATTAGCGATTAGCCTCCATAGTTCAATCAGTAATTGTTGCTCTATTATAATTATTATAATGTTATTATTATATATTTTAGTTATTATATTTCAATCATTGATACATCAAATAAACTTATTTTTATCCCTAAATTGCTATACGTCCAAACTAGCTTAAATATAACGTTGTAAAGTATTATTTTATTCTTAATTTTAACAATAGCTATTTATGTTATGTGAAGATATATTTGCGCCATTTAATCTTCAATCCAAATTTATGCCAAGATATTTTGTATCTTCATTTTGTGGTAAATGGCAATTGTTAAGCGTAACGAGTAGGCAAGTCTTTCTTTTCAAAGTAAAGGTAACGTTTATGGATTTTGCTTCATCAGTCCTTACTCTCCATTTTTTAAGCCAGTCTTCAATTTGATTTAAATTAATTTGCAAATTTGTTGACGCTACTACTGTGTTTGTGTGGGAAGCCCTGATGGCAGTACCATTTGTAGATGTGGCAACTGTTGTTAAACTGGTAATAGGCAGATCAGATATATGAGATAGAGCACTGGGTTCAGTACACCCTCTGGTACTTCTGCGTTGATTGTAAATAATTCAGTGTACTCATTTTGTTGTTTTACTAAAAAGTGCCTGTCTTTTAAGTATGGTTTTAGTATCATAAAGCACTAGTAATGGAGATTTTTCTTTAGTTTAAATAAAAGTCCACCTTAGCAAAGATCTGACTAATATCAAAAAAAAACCGCTGAGCAATTACCTTTTGCCCACAAAGTCTCTGGTAATTTATGTGACAATATTGTCGACTTATCGTTATGGTTTATAATCGGTGTGAGTCTCGCGAGGAATAATTTCTCAAATACTTTATATAATATAGGCAGCAAGCTTATTGTTCGGTAGGACAAGGAAAATATTTTAGGAAAAATCTATTTTTAGGTTAGTAGTAGAATAATAAAGCATTATAGAACAAATAAAAAATGTATTTAAAATTAAAATAAAACATAAGAAAGTTAAATTTATTTATCTAGAAGCAAACCACATGATTCAGGTCTAATAAAAGTTAAAATTAATTAGTAATTACGATAAATTATAAATGAGACTATGGAATTTCATTAAATGATACGAATATGGATGTAACGAATAGATAACCGAAATGCATATAGCGATATAGAAATGAGTCAAAGTACTTTTGTTTGCAATGAAATATTAATATAGGATTTTTTAGCTTTTCCTTGTTGTACTAATTGATTAAACTAACGCGAACAATATGAAATAATCAATGAATCAAAAAGGCACTATGGCATTTAGTTTATTAACGAATATCTTACTGAAAACAGGATAAATAATGAATGCAATTCAGGGCACAATCTGAGACACTTTAGTTAGACCTCATTGCCGAACTGCAAGCAGTTGAAGTAAATATGTGCATATAGAATAACATTCACAAATTAAAAATAAAACTTTAAACAGTCTGGTCTTCCCGTCTGCCTTTGGACGGCTCCAGCAAATAAATATTATATTTTCTCTTTTCTCCTTTGAATTTTCGCATAAAAATTTCAAAAGGCTCTATGCGCGGTCGTCACCGCTCGCTGATATCAAAGGACTTTCTCCATGCACTTAAAAATTACTTTAAAATTTTTAAATTTACATTGCCTAATACGGGAATTTAATTTTTCTTTTTATCTGTCTTGACTGAGAGCCAGCGAAGTGTATATCGGATATTTTCTGTCTTTCTTTTGATACAGTGGTAATTAAAAAAGAGCATTGAAGTAGATATAAAACAATTCCAATTAATTGTTGGGTTATTAAGTTAGTTAATGTAATTAATTTTACACTTATTTTTAGTAAATATAATAGATTGTTTATATTACTGTTTTACTATATTTTAGTATATTTTAATTATACATTTCTTGGCTCCATGTTTTAATGCTTCATAATCGGAGAAATACAAATTTAACTGTATCTAGTATAGCATAGTATGTAAATCAAGATAATTCGGTAAGGATGGGCTGAAACCAAACTTTAAGGCGGATCGAATCCGAAACAGATCATACTTTGCATGTAGTAGAGTTAATTAATTTCGATTCATACAGCATGTCTGCTGAGACGCAAAAGACCTAGTGAAATACGTAGACAATGTGGTTCTAGTAGTAGATTTGCTGTAGACATAGAAAAATGTCAATTAAAAAGCTTCTTTAGTTAAAGAACCCAATGAATGTTACATTATTGATAAATTGGGCAAAATGGGTGATGTTATTTTTTAATCTAATGACATCTTAACAATGCACATAGATCTAAAATTTGAAGTTTAAAAACTTAAATTACAGAGTTTTTATCAGTATAAGTCAGTCGCAGTATAAGCCATTAAAAGAACTCTAAAGTAACTAGTAGTTATTAATCGATTGTTCCTGGAAAATTCCCCAACCGGTTCTTAATCCTCATTCCGAAACGAGAAATACAGACACTGCTCAACTACGAACCAGGGCCATCAGCCTGAGGCCATTTCTGGTCCCGACAGTCACAATGTGTCTGTGCCGCAATTAGAACTCTCATAAATTACATTAAACGCGAACTTGTAGTTCGCAGGCCGTTTTTCTCCGGGCGGCCGCCGCCAGCTGATGGAATACGCGTGTTTTCCACACGTAATGGACCATGTTCCCGAGGAAATTAAACTATTTTGCTGTGTTGCGGGAAATTCAGGCGCCGAGAAATTGCAAAAACTTCGCCGAGGCTACTGACGAGACCCGTAATTAATACTAAGGGCTTTGAGTAGGACAGCATTGCAATTTTTCTTTTTTGTAAAAATGCGTTTCGTATTCTTAAAGTTTGATTCCATTTATTTCCTCAAAAGCTAATTTTTTATTTAATCAAATAAAATTATTTCAAATATCCGGACTTACTTTGTTTGATACTCTACCGACAATAATTTTTACCCAATTAGATATGCTGTATATATGATATTCCTATCAAAAACTAACACTTCAGTTTTACAACAAAATGAATTGCATAAAAACATGCTGTAACCGCATTAATACTGATTAAATAATTCTCTTCTTCTTCATATTCTTCTTTAGAGAAGAGTCATGACCTATGGAAACTCAGTACGGTTTTTGCGTCCTTTTCGAACTACTTCCTGCTAGCTTTCTCTATTTATGGCTTCCTTGTATTGGAGAGCTGAATCGGACCTTTAATTTAATCTATTTATATATTAATATATAGGAATACTGGAAAAACTAAGGTTTTTATTATCTGTTTCTTTATATTCCGTGTTATGTTCCTATCGCTTCGGATCTTCAAATTTCGGAATGTATTTTTTGCTATTTCGCATCTTCTTCTGATCTCATGAGTGTTACCGCTTTCGTTTGATTTTAAAGCCCCAAGATAGACGAACTCATTTGCTACCTTAGATTGCCCTATTTGACTAATCTTGGGCATGTTGTAACTTTCATCCATTAGTTTTTTTGATAATAAAGGTCAGTTTCTTGACCAATTTTGACGATAGGTTGCAACCTTGTCTGGTTTCTTTATTGACACCAAATTCATCGGCTGTTGGATTTACTATTTTACCACTGCTCTGTTTTTTTTTGTATAGATAATAAATTAAGCCAAGCCTGTGATCTGATAAATTTTTGTATATATATTTATTACTTTGCAATATATATCCAAATTCCTAAAATTTGTTAGTTGGGGGGGGGGGGGGGACTATATTTTATTAGTTTTTTCAAATCGTTATCAAACTCACTCAAGTAAATATTATTTGGGACAGTAAAATCGCAAAGAATCGCCCAGAAAAATATGATATTTTAAAAGCATCTTTAATGCATAGGTACATTTTCCAGATCTCTCGTTTTAACCATAGCCATGTAATCACTTGATTTTAAGAACAACTTTAAATTAAATGAATACATAATTTGATGAAATTCATTCTTCGTATTTTGTTTAAGATTAGTTCGGCTATCCAACATAAAAGCGCTAATATTTTGATTAATTTCTTTAGTCACTTCCCCAATTAAAAATTTAAACTTATAAATACAACTGAAACGTTATGTCAAATATAGTCACCGAGATCTTGCTTGGCAGTATTACGACATAGGGTCGATTTTAAATCGCGAAATCCTTCATATTTTTTTCTAAAAGCACAATCAATAATCTGTAATTATACGTAATCAAGTTGGTAAAAATGCAGCAATGCCTAATTTGTATTTCTCAATACAATTTGTCCACATATAATCACTAACCTATATCAATAAGCCTAGTCAGGCAGGCGAAAAGACTATGAAAGAAAATTTATTTCGCTCTTTCATTATTGTAAGGAACTATTTTCATTTAGCCATTCAGTTGAAAGATCTAGTAGTATATTGTGATTTTTGTCCCATGTCGGTATATCAAGTAATTTTCAAGGTATAATCATACATGTGGTTTTGGGGATTAATGTTGGCCACTATTTACATCCCCTTACATTGGAATTATATTATTATGTTATTTGGCTATTATTTTAAATGAGCTAAAAGAATCATTATTGTCAGATAATTTAAAGATTTTGATATTTCAAATTTGAAATCGGATTTAAATAGAATATCTTGGGATAATATATTTTTTTATTCAACATATTACCGACAACTTTTACGACAACGACAACTCAAAAATTGACAACGTCAACTTTTAAGTAAGTAAGTAGGTAAACCTCTTAGGCGACTTTTAAACTGTCTAGCCAAGCCGATGCGAGACGAGTGAGTTCGATTTGACTTTAGAAACAAACGCATATATGTATCATGTAGCTATTTACACTAAATCGCTCGACCCGATCCGGACTCGCTTGGCATTCAGTGTAAATAACAACATATTAATTGATGCGTTTATTTATCAAAACAAAGTCTGAGTCGCTTGGTTTATCTTAGCTCGATCGACAGTGTAAAAGTCGCCTTACACCTTGGCAAACGTTCAAATTTAATTCTTAAAAAATAGAGACGGCTTGAACTAATTTTAAATGAAGTAGAACACTTCACAATTGGAATTTCTGCTAACAGTATCGAAATTTCATATTAACATTTATTAAAAGTAAAAAGGCGGTATGAAAAATGACCCAGATCCAAGGCTTTTGTGACTTTGCGCAATCCAGAGAAGATAAATGATTACTTTGTTACTGTTCTATGTCTGAGTTATCATAATGGGTTAAATTTATATTTAAATAATTTTAAGTAAAGTCTTAATAAAAGTAATTTGAAGTTCATCTTAGTAGGCACAAATATCATACCAATGGCGGCTCGTGAGAGAGGGCGTTGTGGCGCGGCCCCTCCAGCATTTATCACATTAAACAATTTTTCAGAGCAAAACACCATATTTTATTTCCATTCAGTTTCTTTCCTTTAACTCATATTACTGCATCACCTCCTGTATAGGGTTTCAATAACACGAAATGTAAAAAGGAGCAAGGAGAAAGCACAAGAAAATTTTCAGCAGCACTATTTTCTTCAACGCCCTCCCTCTTTAAAAACCCACGAGCCGCCACTGTATCATACTTGAAGTTGTTAATGTAATGGAAATTTGCTATATATATAAGATTTGCACGTTTTTCAAATTGTTAATTATTTGCTTCAATATGGGTACTTTACTATAGCTATTTCTAAAATTGCTGATCCTAATTCCACTCAAAACTTGCATCCAGTTCAACAATCGGCTTTCCGTAAGGGGCATAATACCACTTCCGCCACGTTAAACCGTATTAATATGATTCGATCTCTTGAGAAAACATTGTGTGTTATGTAAATTAATATGAATTTTATAAGGTTTTTGACTTAACAAATCATAAAGTAAACTCGAAGATATTTACCACTAAACACCAAATCACTTTCTGAAACTTCTCGACGCACGTTTCGCTAACCATTTTAGCAACATCAGGATTATCCCTCCATAGAATTTATGTTCTGGACATACACATCCTTTCAGCGTGCAAATACAATTTTTGAGGTTAAATTGTACATGACTATAGTTTTGTCACCATAACTTTCGTGTGACACCCTAAAAATAATTTAATAGAAATATTTTGTTTTATATTTACATTTATGTTGTTATTTTTTTAAAAACACCAATTGATGCTTTAGCACTTCGAACATCTGCTGAATTGAACCAAATGTCATTTTTGAGAAAATCTTTGGCCATAAAAATATCCACACCAGGTATATTATTAGAATTAGGCTTTATGAACCCTTTGTGACACATTACTGAATTAAATTAGTAATCAACAATATATTTTTGCGCTAAACTTCCATAATTTTGACAATATATACATAGGTAAAAGCCATTGAAAGTACTTACGTGAAAACACTTTAAAATAATGACGTCACAAACATGTCACCTAATCGTGGTGCTTTCATAGTCACGTGATTTTATTTTAAATTTTATTAATTTGAATTCATTTAAGATTTTTTTTTAAGCTTTGCGTATTAATTATCAATATTTTTTTTTAAGTTTAAAATAAATTAAAAAAATAATTATTTTTTAATCAAAAACCGAGTTGTAGATGAGTCACTTTGATTTATTTTTAAGAATTCTAAACCACAAGCTCTATTTTGGATTTATACTTCGATTATAGGGATTTCCAGAATGTGATTTTAACCTTACTAACTACGCTTTCCCCATTATTTAAGAACATTAAAAAAACAATAATCTAGATAAAGAGGGGTAATTTCCTTCGACGCAAGTTTACCGAATCGGCGACACGTCGTCAACAGCACGCACCAAACAAGAAAAAAAACAAATAAAATCTCCCAATCCGTCACAGTTTTTCAACACAATAAAACCCAATAAAACTCACTTAAGCCTCAACGAAGAAAAAAAACCACAACATCCTAGAATGACCCGATCGTCTTTTAGAAAAAGCAAAATAAAATAAAATGGCCCCCAATTTTTCATTTCGATTGCGGTCATTAGTCTTCTTTTGTCGAAGCGGGCTCTTAAGGGCCTCAATCTCATTCTTGGCCGTAACATCGAGTGGAACATGTTGCAGACCCCTTATTTCGTTCACCACGGCGCAGTACGGCGTCGCGGCGCCCGTAATGCGTACGAAACGGGGGTTCGTCGATTCACCGTCTATGTAAACGACCACTTGGAAATATTATTTGAAATATATTGGCATTGGGGTGGGTGGCAGATAACTAAACCAAATGGTCGTTCCACAGAAACACTGTTGGTTTATTCAGGAAAACTATTCTTATAAAGAGTATTTTAATTATATTAGTTTTGTATATACAGGGTATAAAGGAAAATATTTTCCCAAATTTAATCAACGATTCTTCACATTATATTTAAGTAAAAAGTTAAACCAAAGAAAAACAAGGATTAAAAACCTTAGTGTGGGTAAAAGCATATTCGGCAAATATTAATTAGTTATTGCTTAACGAATAAAGTACAAATAAAGTAATGGACATTATTAAAAAAAATTTTAATTAAGACTCCTGTCCTACAACAGCCATGAACGATGTGTCAGGTTCGAAATATGGCCACAATAAAGAATATTATTTTGAAATAACGATAAAAATCATTTCAATGGATGCATTTAAGTTCGATCTATAGCCAAAAATATATTCTATATGCCAATATTAAGATATACTTCGTATTTACGGAGATGTTTTCCAAGATTACGAAGGGACTGCCGTAGTTATACGCAAGTTATAGGATAGCTTCTAGTAAGGCAAAAATTTTTATGAGACCTTTGGATACGAGTAGAGTGGTTCTAGAATTTTCAAGGATGTGAACGGCAGCGAGAAATCCACCCTTAATTCGAAGAACAAATTCTATATCTTGTTGAAGAGGATTCTACCAGAAGAACACGAAGTACTGTGCGACAAGGTGGAGTTTACCATTGGATTGTACATGGAATACTAAAGAACAACTATTTTACCCTTATGATATACAGATAGTACAAGCACTCTTACCAGCTGATTTTTCATTCTGATAAAAATTGGGAATTATTTATTAGCCAAAAAGAATTAATCATGCGATATATATATATATATATATATATATATATATATATATATATATATATATATATATATATATATATATATATATACTTTTTGCGTTTATAACTATTTTATTGTTATTATTATTAAGTTCCTACTATAGACCCGGTTGGATTACGCAAAGCATTCTGACTTTTCGAGTGTTTTTTCTGCTCCTCCACACCTCTCTCATCTTTTCTCCGTGGATTCTCTTTCTCTCCTCCGTCCACATTATTCCTGATCTCCTCGAAACTTCGCTCACTGATACAACGTTCCACATGTGTATTTTGTTTCTGTACGTTCTTCTATCCTCAATCTATATCGGACCCATTTGTGCCTTTCCCAGATCGGCTCTGACTTGTGCAATCCATGGTACTGTTGACTTGTGTTGACCAGAATTATGTTGGTGAGTCTTCTGGGTGGGAGTCTACTGATATGTCTATAGAATTTCAATCTTCTTTTTCTTATGTTCGCCGCTACGTTGGATATTCTCTCTGTGGTCTTTCAGAATCTAGTCTGTATCCGTCCTCTGTCAGTTTTAGGCCATTTTCCTCATAATTTTGCGTTCTTCTTTTAGTATGTTTTCTGTGCCGCTTTTTGTTTAGAGTGTAAGTGTCTCGGTTTGATTACTGTGTTGTAGTGTCTTATTTTTGCGTATGTGGATAGGCATTTCTTATTGTATATATTGGGTGTCTTGCGGTATGCCCTCTTTATCTTCTGTAATCGAGTCTTATGTTCTATCTTCTCACCTCTTGTGGGTTCGAGGATCTCGCCCAAGCATTTGAAGTGAGTGACCCTATTTATTTTGCCGTATTTGGTGTTCAAATTTTGGATATCTAATTTTGAGCAAAATAATTCGGTTTTTTGAAAGGAGATTTGTAGGCCGACTTTCTCTGCTCATTCCTTGATGACTTCGATATGTTTGGTTGATCTTTTTTCATTGTCTGCGAGTATGGCTAGGTCATCTGCGAAGACTAGGAATGATATTTCTATGTTGTTTTTGGATCGTCCGAGTCGTATTGGTTTCTAGTGTCCTTGATTTTTCAGTTTTTCTTCCCATTCCCTTATGACTTTGTCCAGGAAAAGGTTGAAGAGGAGTTGGGGTAACCCATCTCCTTGGCATACTCGCGTACTTGGCGTAGTTTTAATAAGGAAAGGTTCGGAAATTTCTTCCATATATTTCACTTTAGATGTTGTGTCGATCAGTGTCTGCTTGATCAATCGTAGTGTTTTGGGGTCGAGTCCTTATTCTTCCAGGATGTTGAACAGAGATTTTCGGTCGATGCAGTCGTATGCTTTCTTGAAGTCCACAAAGGTGCATATGATTGGGACGTTCCTGATAGCTTTGTATTTCAGTATTGTTTTTGAGTTAAATATTTGTTCAGTGCATGAGCGATCAGGGCGTAAGCCTTCCTGGTACTCACCAATTTGTGTTCTAATTGTTTTTATGTTCTCCGGAGAAGGCATGCTGAGAGGATTTTGTAAGTGACTTGTAGTAAGGAAATTCCTCTATAGTTGTTCACATCTGTTATGTCTCCCTTCTTGTGCAGCAGGTGGATAAGAGCACATTTCGATTCATCTGGTAATATTTCTGTTTGCCAGATGCTCCTGATAATTTGCAGAACTTTGATAAGTCCCTGCAGTGAATTTGGTCCGCGGTTTTTCAATAGTTCGGCGGTGATACCATCTTCACCGGATGTCCTGTTATTCTTTAGTTTGCATATGTGCCTGTGGACTCCTTCCTGTGTTGGCGATGGTGATTCTGAGTGGTTATGGATACAATTTTCTTTGGGGAATCTTGTGTCGGGTTCGGGGCAATTGAGGAGGTCAGAAAAATAGTGTGCCAGCTTCTGACAATTCTCCTGATTGGTTAGCGCTAATCTTTCACTCCGCTTTCTGAAGCAAAGCTTTTGTGGTGTGTATCCATGGATTTCTCTTGCGAAAGTCCTATAAAATTCTCTGGTGTAATAATTGGGGAAATTCTCCTCTATAGAGTCTAGTTGTTCCTCAATGTACTTCCTCTTAGTTTGCCTGATAACCCTTGCGGTCTGTTTTCTAGTCACGTCAAAAAACTGTTGGCTTTCTGGGAATTTTTTAGTGTTGTATTCCTGAATGATTCCTCCTGATTCCTGTTGTATTCCTCATTTACGTCGCTGCAATGCACTTTCGCATTCCGAATCATACCAAGGGGGTTTTGTGTTCTTTTTCAATGAGATCAGTTCCTGTGCTTTTTGTGTAATTTTTTTGTGGAATTTTTCCCATGTATCTGGCTATTCGTTTTCCCATTCCTCTGTTATGTTGGATTCACTGATCTTTTTCTTGTCGAATTTCTGTAGATGTGCTTTCTTTTGATGCATTTTCCTTGGGGTGAACTTGACTTCAATTCGTGTTAGGTAGTTGTCTGAATCAATGTTCGCGCCCCTGTGAACTTAGACATCTTGGATCTACCTTTATTGTGGATATGAGATCGCAACGTGATCTATCTGGAATTTTCCAATCTATTGTATAAGCGATCTCCATGTCTTCCATTTTCATGGAGATTTTCTGAGGGATGTTGACATGATCTTCAAGTTGTTCTGTTGGCATAATTCGACGAGTCTTGTGTCGTTGTTGTTGGTAAATTTGTGACCGGGGAATTTGCCTATAGGTTTCTGATAGATTTTTCTCTGCCGATTTGTGCGTTAAAGTCGCTCAGTAAAATTTGACGTCACACTGGGGACCTTTGTCATTACCTTCTTTAGTATTGCCTAGAATTTCTCTGTAGGCTTCGGGTTTTTCTAGTTGTCCCCGTTTGTGGGGACAAGTACGTTGATCATGGTGTATTTTTTATTGGCGCACTGTATGCGCATTGTCATTAGTATATTGTCTATGGGGGTGATTTCCTTTATAGAGTTAACTATTGTGTTATAGAGTGTGTTGTGTGTTAACTATTGTGTAATAAAGTTAACCCTTTGTGTACCACAAAGGCCATCACCAGAAGCGGAATGCCCCTGGCGACTCGTTTGTCTGTTCTGCTTTTGAATATGCGATAGTCCTCGTAGTCCAACATATCCTCATCCTATATATATATATATATATATATATATATATATATATATATATATATATATATATATATATATATATATATATATATATATATATATATATATAAATATGTTTGTGGGTACTGTTTTACGGATGGAAAAATATGTATTAGGTTTTTTTTGATAGTACATCCGGTTGTCAAATTGATCCCTGTCGAGATCTTACAGACGTTTCGCAAATCTCATTTGGCATCTTCGGTGCTTACTGTCCCCCCTGGTGGACCACGCGAAATACAGTTAGAGGCGTTTGTTGTTGTTAGCCTTCCATTGCGCTCATACTAACTTCAGTGTTTCGCTATGAGTTTTTTTTCTTTCGTCAGATCAAGTTGTTCCAGTCTTCCTACATTTTTCTCTCTGGCCAACCTTCCAAACGTTAACCTTGTGTCTGAAACAGCCTCTATCCTGAATTTCACTTTGTGTAATATTTGCTGATCTTAGGTCCTCCTTAATTGCAGCAATCCATTTAATTATTTCTACTTTAGGTCTACTCCTATTTTCATAAAATTCGACTATTTGTCTAGTTAGGCTACTCGGATTCATCCGTTTTATGTGTCCGTAAAACTTAAGTCTTCTTTTTCTCATATCGCTATGTATATCTGTGTATTATTTGATTTCTTGGTTTGCTCGAAGTCGGTATGTTGTGCTATTTATTTGTTTGGTGCCTAAAATTTTTCTTATGATTTTTCTTTCCTTCTTTTTAATGTCCTCGATGTCTCTCTTTCAATTCAAAATTAGCGTTTCTGTGTCTCAGTTCTGTGTTTTTAGATATGCTTTTTGTGTTGTAAATATTTTGTGTAAGTCTCAATGCCGTTTCCATTTTTTGACACCTACCCTTATTGGCCGCTTTTTCCAACCCATTTTCCATGATTATTTCACCGAAATATTCGAATTGAGAAACTCGTGCAAGTCATGTATTCTGTCTTTTTAAAGGAAATTTGGAGTCATACCTTTTCTGCTGTTTCTTTTAGGATGTCAATGTGTATTTGTGCCGTTAATATATCTTGAGACAAAATTGCTAGTTCATCAGCAAACGCCAGACAATCAGTTTTGATGTTGGTTCTCCCCAGTTTAATGGGCTGGTCAATATTCAGGGCCGACTTTTTTTCACGCCACTCCTGTATTACTTTTCTTAGAACACTGTTAAATAAGAGTGGAGAGAATTCATCCCCTTGTCTTACTCCAGTTTTAATTTCGAAGGGCTCTAAGATGTCACCCATTAATGTAACTTTTTATCTTGTGTTAGTTATTGTTGCTTCAATAATTGCCAGCGTTTTCAGATCTAGTCCTTGTTCGTTCAAGATTTGGAATAAAGATTTGCGGTAAATAGAATCATATGCTTTTTTGAAATCCACAAATGTACAGACGATATTTGTATTGTACAGTTTTTGATGTCTTAGATCAACTTTAGATTCAGGATCTGTTCAGAGCAGGATCTGCCCGGTCAAAAACCTGCTTGATATTCACCAATTTTAGGTTCTAACTCTCCCTGTGCTCTGTCCATTAGACATTGGGATAGAATCTTGTAACAAACTGAGAGAAGAGATATCCCTCTGTAGTTGTTTACATCCGTTCTATCACCTTTCTTGTGTAGTTGATGGATTAGAGCATCTTTCCAATCTTTCGGAATTCGTTCGATTCGCCAAACTTCTTGTAGAATTTTGGTTATATCCTTGATGGTACCTGGGCCAGCGGATTTCAAAAGTTCAGCAGTGATTCTGTCTTCACCAGAAGCTTTGTTATTTTTTAGTCGCTTGATTTGCCTAATTATTTTATCTTCATTTGCTGATAATGAATCTGGGTTTGTTTGTTTAGGGTTTAATGTTGGTAATTTGTTTAAAGGCTCAGGACAGTTTAGTAGTTGCTCAAAATATTTCCCCAGTTCTTTGCAATTGTCTTGGTTATTTAGAGCTAATTGTCCATTTTTCTTTCGAAAGCAAAACTTTGGGGTTTGGTAGGGGGTTTGTATAGCCTGTTAATTTAGTTTTAAATGTTCTGTAAAAGTTACGGGTGTTATTTTTTTGGAAATCTTTTTCTATTTCATTAAGTTGATTGTTTTCATGTTGTCTTTTAGTTTGTCTAATTAGCTTCGATACTTCTTTTCTTACTTTCAAAAAGATGTTTTAATTTATTTCCCTTTTTTAACTGTTCCAATCTTTGCATGCTTTACTTCGACTTAATACTGCTGGCTCGCAAACTTCATCCCACCACGGACGTTTTCTGCGTTTTTGTAAAGGGATCAACTTTAAGGCTGTTTTAATAATTTGTTGTTTCAATTCTTGCCAGTTCTGTGCTGATTGTTTATCAAGCTCTTCTGTTAGGATTGGTTTTATTTTCTTAGGGTCGAACTTTGGTATTAGCAGTCTCTTTTGGATAAGTTTTCGAGTTTTTAAGCTAAGTTTGATTCTAGTCAAATAGTGATCCGTGTCTATGTTAGCTCCTTTCCTGACTTGAACATTCAAAATCGCTTTATAATTGGGGTACGAAATGGCAAAATTGTCAATTTGAAATTCACTCATGTACGTGTTTGGGCACCTACTGGTCTTTTGTTTTGTTATTTTCTTCTTAAAATGGATTGACAATATTTTTAGATTAAACTGCGAACATCATTTAACCAATCTTCTCCCATTATGGTTAGTCCATTTATCAGCGGGAAAACTGCCGACTATTTTCCTGCACTTTCTTTCCCTAGTTTGGCGTTGAAATCACCCAATAGGATTTTTACATGGTTAGAGGGAATTTTAGAGATAATCTTTTCCAGAATTTCCCAGGACTTATTTATTTTTTCAAGATTACATTTATTTTCTTCGTTAACTGGGAGGTGTGCATTGATTAATGTATAGTTTTTGTGAGCACACTTGAGGGATAGTGTTATAAGTCGATTATTTACTGGCTGGACATTAGTTATAGAACCAATATATATATATATATATATATATATATATATATATATATATATATATATATATATATATATATATATATATATATATATATAAACGATTCAAGATGACACCCTATACTTGGAGTGGGGGTTGTGCTTCAGCATGAGTTCTTCTGACATGATTATGAGACGTTGGTGGGCATCACAATTATTTAGGTCTTAATGTGACGTCAATCGTTTAAAACGCCAAAAATTAGCATTTTATTGCCAATTGCAAAAAAAGTCAATATCTTGTTTTTCAATTATTTTTTCCAATTTAAAATGTTTCCCATATAAACAACTTTGGAATGGAGCGGAACTGATTGCAGTCCAGCCGCCCAATGTCCGGTGAGCAAGGTGGATAGAGCACAACATCCCAATTGAAGCTCAACAATTTTTGCCTGGTAGTGATTCAAACGTGTGATTAAGTAAAACACGATGTATTTTCGCATTGCTAATTCCGGCTGTTTTGCTGCCTTCAGCCTATCTAATTTTGAACAGTGGAGGTCGGTGTTGATGGTTTGGTTGCATGAAAAAAGGTCAAAATATATGAGTCCCTCTCAATCCAACCAAATATCAGATGAAGGCGGTCTTTCACCGCACTTAAAACAGCTGACCCTGGAAATACCTGTATTTTTTTAATTGTTTGCTGTACTTAATCTACCCTTTGAGTGATTTTTTTGTTGTACTCTTTTTCAGTGGTCGACCCACTCTTCGTATCAGCAGACGTACCCATTAATTTTCCACTAAACCACTTTTACACTGCGGTCTCTCCAACAGAATCCTCTTTGTAAACGGTACAAATCTTAATTTTTGTTTGAAATATAAAATAAATATAAAAGTGGTGTAAATGCAAATCATCGATTCCCATTTGCAATTTGAATCAACCTGCGTTTATATCACAGAAATTAATAATATGTAAATAAACAGTACTAATTCAACACGATTTTTGTTAAAAGCCTTATAAGAGCAACTAATGGAAAATCTCTATGAACTTTTATTACAACCCAATAACATTATTGAGTGGACAAAAAATGTTCTCTGATTTATTTTAGGAAATTGAAGTTTATTATAACATGATTCCTGAAATATAGTACAGATATTATTTTAGGTTTTATGTTATTAAATCTTAATCACTTTGTACTGAAATTTCTTGAAGAGGGATGATATTTTCAGTTATTGTAATGTAAATATAATGTAATAGAGAAAACCTAGTTCAAGAAGATTCATCACAAAACATAAACGCTTGCCTTCAGAAATTCGGTGCACGTTTTACCATATCTGCATCATCTGGGGATGACAAGATTTGATGACGGTATATTTAATAACTACAATTACAATTTGTATCACTCAGTATAGCGACAATATGATGCCAAAACGAAATAAAACAAAAACCACTCGACATGGATTTTTTATAATTTGAAATTACGACCCATTACATTATATTTTGAATATCATCATCTAGCCTCGGCATAATTTAAAAAAGCAGGTTCGATGAATGCTATTTTTATGACTTGTGTAATAGATCAGGCCTAATTTCAACAATGCGTCTTTCGATTTTCTAATTCAATGGATCAATAAAAGTAACTCAAAAGATTTAAGCAAAAACTTATTGAATAACTACAAACAATTCTAAAAACCCGCTAAAAAACGCACTTTAAATAAACTGCATTTATTGAATTCTTGATTCGGTACACTTAGTGACAGCTGCACTGACAGGTACTATACATAAAATCTGATAACATAAATTGAGTTGTCTGGTTCCAAATCCCCTTAAATCCATTTTTCATCATTTTTAGATAACCGCCAAAAACTGTTTTGGAATGATTTTGGCGTTATTTAATTAAAACTAAATTGTTTATTGATATATGGACTAATCACCTTTCAAAAATTCAACAACCATGTCTTTTGGCAACCATGTCAAAACTGGTATTTGGTGGCGTTTGCTATCAAACTATGGATTAAGTGCAATTTGAAAGCAAACAAAACGGATTTGGCGTGATTTGAAGATGGAAGTAACATAAGTGAATGAAATTTTATTGAACAAAAAAATGGAAGCTTGATTCAAAAAATAACAAGTTTTTTTCTTAGAAATGGCACAGTTATTTTATAACTGTCAAACCGAGTATATCTTCGGTTTGTTCGCAAAAATAATGATCTTCGCCTTTATTGGTTTCTTCGGAATCACTGGGAATATTATTGTCGTGAAACACATGTTTATAATATTCCAGACTTTCCAGTTTTCTCCACTCCTTTTCATAGTGCTTGCTTAATAGGTTGTTTACGTCCCTCATCTTCAGATCTTTCGGTTTCACTCCGGTAGGAATTGCTTTTGGCTAGATATTGAAATAAGTCTGGTTTTTTTTTTAAGACTTCTTTGAATAGTCCTGTGTATACGGTAAGATAACTCACCTGGAATGGTGATGGCGCTATTATTGCCGCGTCATATAATGAACCGTTTTCACTGGTTCAATTTGAAATGCCATTGTGATACTGGCTTAAGGGTTTGTCGACCAGCACCTTTCCAGTAACTATCGGGGACATCTTTGCCAAGTTTTAAAATCATATCATGTTCTTTAAAAATGTTTATGTATTCTTCTGGCGTTACGATTTCAGTTGTGGCAAGTACTCTGTCAGGAGGAATCTCGGAGTATCCAACCACAAGAAATACTAACTCGATTGTTTTAATAGGGCTGATTGGACTACTTAACCATTTCAAGCACATAAACAACAAAATAGTTTTATTTTGGCTGCCGCATCCATCGGCGACCAACCGCGCTGTACCTACTCCCTCTAAATTGCTGTTATGTAGGGTGAAAAACACACAGCTCGCGATTTCATTGGCACCTTTTGCAAGTTCTTCCGTACATCAAAATTTAACTTTTATCTTTTGAAAGAGTATGTCAGCGTCCAGTCACAGTAATAAAGTTGTAAATATATAGTTGTCTGCTGTAATAGGTGCTTTGATCGGGTATCTTGGGTAGTGCCAAATTTTTCTGACAATCAAGAGAAATTGTCAGAAGGCTGTTCCGTGCCGGTTCTCTTCTAGTTTTTGGAGAAATGCTTAGCTCTGAGCTTATTATGTATACGATACTCCGTTGTTAGCGTTATTTTAGTAGATGCATCTTTATCAGTCTTGATTTTTTTCCTCAGTTTGAGGTGCTTAGAGCAAACATCGGTGTGAGGGGATCCAAAGTCGATACTGAAACATGTATTGAAAATAAAACGAAAGTAACTATCTTTTACATTGACATGGCAAGTATCTTTTCATTGAAACATCTTCTACATTTTTCTGATATTTAGATCACTGACCAGGTAGAAGCGACAAGCAATTGCTGTGTGGTAATGAGACTCCAATGGGTTAAACTTCTTAATGAAATGAATAATTTCTTCTCTTCTTTTCGAAAATGTCTTTGTCTTTGTATCTCCACCTCTTTTTTCAGTGGCCATTTCTGAGCTTTGAAAATGTCGATTTAGTACTCCTTTTACTCTGTCTCCACCCATACATAAAATTCTGACAAACATTTTTTTACACAGGAACCAACCGCTTATTTCCCTTTGTTTGGATCTAATATGTAGTTGAAAACTTTCGAGATGGACCACTTTTTTGATTCTTGCACGTTTTGGCTTTTGTACCATATATTGGTGAAGTGTATTATGAAATTATCCTGCCGAATTTTGTTAATTTGAGAATAGAATGCCTTATGAAACATCAAAACATCTTCTTTTTCAAGATGCTACATTTCAAGATTTTGTGCATTGATTATATTTTGGGCATTCAGGTAAATTAACAGCCTTGCCTTCAATACCTTGAAATTCCTGGAGGTCCTGGGCCTTCCTCTGCCACTCGGGTCCAATATACTTAATGATGTCATCAGTCCATCGTACTTTCCGTCTTTTTCGCGGACGTTTGTGATCAAGCCGTATCCACTCCACGATTGCCTTGGTCCACCTGTCGTCCCATCGCCTCGCTATATGATCAGCCCATCTCTATTTCAATTGCTTTCTCTTCCAATGATGTCACACACTTTTTTTTGTTCCCTGATATATGCGCAGGGCTTTCTGTCTCGTATTGTAATGCCAAGCATACATCTTTCCATTTCCCTCTGTATTACCCGAAGTTTCTAAATTGATTCCGATGTGAGTGTCCATGTTTCACTTCCGTATGTCATAATGGATAAAACACACTGATCGAAGACTTTTCTTTTCAGGTAAAGTGGGAGTCTACTCTTAAACACTATGTTGAGCCTGCCATATGCTTGCCAGCCACATTTAACACACCATTCCACCTCCCGGACGGTATCCCCTTCTTTTAAAATCCTCTGCCCAAGATATATAAAATGGTCCACAATCTCCAACTCCCTCCCTAAAACGGAAATTCTTCTGTCCTAAGCGAATCTTTTTCAGGTTTATTTTCAAGCCACATACCACATTCAACGCCTTCAGGCACTACTAGCTGTTGATTTTCCTACACGTATTGCATTCAATGGATATTGCAAACTTTACTTCGCATCCCTCTATTCCTGACACAAATTCTTTTCACCGATGAAGCCACTTTCGCAAGAAACGCAATAAGGAATTTTCATAATAACCATGTGTGGGCAGATGAAAATCCGCATGAGGTATGCGAAGATAGTTTTCAACATCAGTTCTCGTTGAATGTTTGGGTTGGAATTGTAGGTGACTATCTAATTGGCCCGGAATTTCTATCATAAAGACTTACTGGCCAGGTGTATCGCAACTTTTTGGAAACAACGCTGCCTGAGTTTCTGGAAGATGTACCATTAGCAACAAGGTATGAAATGTGGTTTATGCACGATGGTGCACCACCACATTTCAGTTTGGTTGCTCGTGATTTTGTAACAGCAACATACGAATATCGTTGGATTGGTCGAAGTGGGCCACACGGATGGCCTGCTCGATCCCCAGACTTAAACCCCCTGGTTTATTTCTTCTGGGGATATCTGAAGTCATTAGTTTACGCTATTCCATTGAAGAATTTGGATGATTTGCGAAATAGGATAATTGCTGGGTGTAACTTAATTAGAAACGACCCTGGTGTGTTTGAAAGAGTTCGGCAGTCAATGACGAAAAGATTGAATGCTTGTATCAAGGCTGGAGAAACTCATTTCGAATATTTATTGTAGCTTGAGCAACTTTACATGTACTTTTTGATAATAAAATGTTGTTAATGTCGTAAATTTTGTTCACCCTATATCTTCGAAACAAAGCAGTTTTTCAAAAATCATCATACAACAAAATATTCTTAGAATAAGTCAAGGAATAACCACTTTAATTTTTGCTGCATGTTTACCTATACACCCTACAGTGGCGGCTCGTTAGGGGACGCGGGTGAAACACCGCTTCACCCACAATTTCCGAAACAAAAACTTACATTTTATTTTTTATGTAAAACATTTGGTATAATAATTTATTTAATTACGTATACATTAATACATCAGCATTATAATAATTAATGCCAAATTAATACAATACTAACAATTATATGAGTTATAGAATATACAAACGTAGCGAATTCTTAAAGAATAGAGCGACGACTGCGGCGAGTGGCGAGCGCCGTTGTTCAGTTAACTAAACAGTCAGAAAACTCTACCTCGTATCAGATGCCTGGGAAGCGCAACCAGCACGATCGATAATACCGCTGCCAAATTTCAGATTTGTTTATGGAGGTTGCCATGGTAACGCACGAAGCCGTCTTCTAAATACGTGAGCTAAAAATAGAAAACGGCGCGGCGCGTGGATGCTGCTGCAGCAGGCTTTATTGCACGCGTTTCGTTTCCTTAAGAATAAAATTCAGTGAATTTACATCGTATCGCGCCGTGCGGGTGGCTGTTAAAGTTTTTGAAAATGTTTCCATTGTACGATCCGGTGTGCATTTTGTTGGAAACACCATTTTCCAGATGGAAAAACGATGACAAAAAACACTTTCTGCATACAGAGGGACCTAACACCAAACCTTTTCTTGAAATAGAAAAACAAGGAAAATCAAAAGACAGAGTTTTCGTTCGAAAGTTTCGCAATCAGTGGTATGCTGATTATAAGTGGTTGTGTGGAAGTGTTTATTTGAAGAAACTGTTTTGTATGCCCTGTTTGACAGTAGGTGTAAAATCAAGTGTGTGGAATAAAGAGGGTTTTAACAATTTTGGAAACGTAACAAGGGGTTGTAGTAGACATGAAGCTTCTTCAGATCACATTCACTGTGCATTATCTTTTGCCAAATTAAAGAAAAACCTCAGCACAATTGAAGACGCGTTGAAGGAAAATTCCAGGTTGTATTTAAAAATGTTCAATGACAATGTGCTTTTAAATAGACGATTCATGCAGTTACCTATTCGCGCCACTGTTTATTTAGGAAAACAAGAAATAGCATTTCGAGGGCACAACGAATCTGATTCCTCTGATAATCAGGGGAATTTCAAAGAACTTTTGGACTCTTATATATCAGTGAGCAGTGTGGACATTCAAGAACACTATAAGAAGATATCCCCCATTTTTTTCTGCAAATTCAAAAGCAATCCAGAACGAATTGATAGACTGTATTTCAGATTACATCGATGAACATGTGGATCGTGAAATAAAAGACAGTGATTTTTCCTCTATTCAAGTCGACGACTCAACGGACATTCTTCAGAAATCTCAGTGCAGCATTATACTTCGATACGTTAATAGTGCGGGAAAGTTAGTTGAGCGGTTTTTGGGCTTCTTTAATGTTAGTATCGACCGAACAGCGGATGCTCTTTTTGATTTGGTGACTAAACATATTGAAAAATACGATTTCCGTTCAAAATTAGTAGAACAATGCTACGACGGCGCTAGTGTCATGTCAGGACATATAAATGGTCTCCAATCAAAAATAAAAACCGAAGCTCGACAAGCCATTTTTGTACATTGTGCAGCTCACCGTTTCAATTTAGTGCTTCAGCAGAGTTACAGTACTATACCACAGTGCCGTATTTTTTTCGCAAATTTTCCTATATATATATATATATATATATATATATATATATTATATATATATATATATATATATATATATATATATATATATATAGGGTGACAATGGCGGCTCGTGGTCTAAATAGGAGGTGAAGCGCAGCACGAAAAATAATAGGTATATCATAAGCAGCAAATCCAAAAATGTATAAAAACATAACAATAACATAAAAAAAATAGCTTACTCACCCGCACTTCAACAGCGACTAACGTAGGGGCACTGCAAAATCTGCAACCGCACATAATGTTTCTATTTTTTAAATGTAAGGTCAATTCTTCGGTCTTTTAAAGCTGCAGATCTTTCAATAATGTCCTCATAAAATGGTTCCACACTTAAAAGTTCGTTCAAAAGTCCTTTTTCAATAGAAATTTTCGCCAAATTACTTAGTCTGTTTTCTGTCATTGAATTTCGTAAAAATGTCTTGATTCTTTTCAAACAGGAAAAACTTCGTTCAACTGAGACACTAGTCGAGGGAATCGTCACAATCAGGCATAATAATCTGGAAGCTTCCTGGAAGATATCTCTATTCTCGTGTAAAAGTTCCAACATTCGATCCAATTGAATTTTGTGGTAATTTTCATCATTATAAATGAAGGTTAATTCATTTTTCAGCCTGGATATATCGGGAAATAGGTCGGGAAAAAATGCTTTTAAATTATTCACTGGCTCTAAAGAAAAGGTTTTTGCATACTCTGCAAACCGTGCTGTGTCCATGAGTGTAACGAAAATAAGTTTATCCATGTCTTGAAATCGTGTGTCAATTTGTCCAGAGATCGTATCTAAAATTTCGTAATACAACACTTTGTATTTTTCAAAGATTTCTTCAGTCGTTAAAGTTTTTCGTCCCTCACGATAATTAGTTGGTACTGACACTTTTACACTGACTGAATCAAAAAGTTTGTGGAAATTTTCCTCATTTCTTTTTCCATTTAAAAGACGTTGAGTATTCCTAACTTGTGTTATACAAAGAATAATGTTAAGTGAACGTTTCTGTAACACATCAAACAGAATATCAGTCATTTTGAAAATGTCACTAAAAATAGCACTAAGTAGAGCAAATTCAAAATTATTGAGATGATTTAAGAAGCCCACACTTTGAGTTATTGAACTTTGATCCGAAGTTTTGTCGTCTCTAATTTCAGTAAAAACTGTTTTTAAACCGTCCCATTCATTATCAATCACATTCACTATCTTAGAATTCGATGTCCAACGGGTTGAAACAGATGTGGGTACCCTTTTTTTCATTATTGTGTCAGCTACTTGATTTCTCTTTGTAGAATGATGAAAAAAAGTCGGGAAACTATTCACGTTTGCGAAAAAAATACGGCACTGTGGTATAGTGATATATATACTGTAACTCTGCTGAAGCACTAAATTGAAACGGTGAGCTGCACAATGTACAAAAATGGCTTGTCGAGCTTCGGTTTTTATTTTTGATTGGAGACCATTTATATGTCCTGACATGACACTAGCGCCGTCGTAGCATTGTCCTACTAATTTTGAACGGAAATCGTATTTTTCAATATGTTTAGTCACCAAATCAAAAACAGCATCCGCTGTTCGGTCGATACTAACATCAAAGAAGCCCAAAAACCGCTCAACTAACTTTCCCGCACATGTATATATATATATATATATATATATATATATATATATATATATATATATATATATATATATATATATATATATATATATATATATATATATATAATTACATATATTTTATATATAATTACATATATATATGTATATATATATATATATATATATATATATATATATATATATATATATATATATATATATATATATATATATATATATATATATAATTACATATATTTTCGTGACCGTTTAGTATTATTATTATTTTTTTATTTATTGGGACTTTCGGTCAGTAAATAAGTTTTAATTTTTTATCGTTTTATTAACGTTTCGGTTCAACAACGAACCATCCTCAGAATACTTTTACAATAAACATTACTTTTATAAAAAACACAAACTTACATTTAAAAACCTATCAGTATCAAATTAAACAATTAATTTTTAAAAATTTTTAACTATGTGACAATTTTTTATAAAATATTTAAATGACATATTTGACTCTGACATTTTTAGCAATTCTTTCACCTTTAAATTTTTGTTTTTTATTATAACCTAATTGTTTTGAATTTTTTATGTGTTATATTAGATGCAAAAATAAAAATTTATGAAAATTTATTATTTAATAATGTTATTACATATATACAACTTAAATTATCTGTATCATTTCTGAAATTAATGGTATTATCCGTTTTTTTTTATATAAATCATTTATTTTATATTTCTTTTTTTATATTGTTTTCAAAATCTAGGATTTTTATGTCGTTAAAATTAAAGTTGTGTTCATTATCTATAGCATGCTTTGAAAGGGCAGTTACGTTTGGTTCTAAGTTTCTAATGCTTTTTTTATGTTCATTAATTCTGTTTTTTAAATATTGTTTAGTTTGGCCAATATATGAGCTTGGGCAGTTTAAGCAATCAATTTTGTAAATTAAATGTGTTTGTTCCATTTTGGGTGTTTGTGGTTTTAATTTTGTAAATATTTGTTTAGTGTTATTATTGGGTATTTCTGCTATATTTATATTATATGGTTTAAGAACTTTTTTATTTTATTATTTATTTCTAGTATGTATGGTAAAGGTATGTAATTTTCATTTTTAGTTTTATTTGTTATGTTATTATTGTTATATATTCTGTGTGTTCTATTTTTAATTACCGGTTCGTAAAATTTTTTTGGATAGTTATTATCTTCTATTGTTTGTTTGATTTTATTTATATATTTTGGCCTATTGTTTGGATTAGTTAATTGGTATACAAAACCAGTATGGTCTGGAAGATATCTCAATTTTAAATCTTATACACCAAATAAATATAAAAAAGTGTTATTAATTCTTTAACTGATAGAGCTGTTATTTTAACTGTTGTTGATAAAAAATTAAAACTTATTTACTGACCCAGTAAATAAGTTTTACTGGGAAGTCCCAGTAAATCCCAGAAAGTCCCAGTAAATAAAAAAAAAATATATATATCAATAAAAATTTGTAATAAGTGGAAATACCTTTTTACTTTATAACACCTCGTTTTCCTGACTTCCTTTCACCTTCCTGATTTCGAGATCGATTTCTTACTAGACTTGAAATCACTTCTTTTAACTCAAACGTAAACATTTTATTAATTTTGCACAAAATATTCAGGCAAAAATCGATAATATTGACAGTGCAACTCAATTTTGAAGACTAAATGAAATATCCTAAAACCTATACTTGTGATTGGTTGGAACGGATTAGGTGCTGTTTGCAACGCCTTAGATGTGGATTAAGTGGGATTGCTCTCTCAGGCCAGTTTTTCTATAGTATTTTATATATAATTAGGGTGCTTTTGGACACAACTATTGAATAGTTTGATATAAAACAGATTTTTCTTCCAATTAGCTTATATAACTCATTTTAGCCCAAAAATGGCTTTCAGGGGTTTTGAAACCAGACAACTCAATTGATAGCATTCATTATTAACTTTAATTGTATTTTCTTCCTCATTTTGAGGGAAAATGAGGCCAAATAATTTTTTAGTCCATGAAACAGTGATAAACTGCGAATGTGAAGGATTTTTTTCAGGCACAATGTTACATATTCATAAAGTAATGATCTCTATCTAAAAACATGGCTTTTTTAAAAGATCAGGATCAATTTTCAATTATTCTATAACCAAATCAGTAAACCTATGCAATTTATGATTGTCACAATAACACACACACACAATAATGTTATAAGGGTTTAGATCCAAGACTTCTTTAAAATGCCGCAAATAGTCATAGGCTATCGCAGACCCGAAATATGTTCATCTTTTTAATACTTAACACAATAGTTGGGTTGTCCCGAAAGTTCGTAGGGATTTACCATTAGTTGGTCTTTTAATGCTTGTAAACGAAGCTCTATGTTGGATTCGTAATGTTTATTTACATATTATTAATTTATACAATGTAAATTTATACTAAAATAATAATATTAATAAATAATCTTATTATTTTGGTACTTACAATATTTATGTTCAGATTCCCTTTGATTTTCGTCAAATTGATTTAAATTAAAACTGCATGTTGATAACTTGCATTTACAACATAGTATGATTTTATATTAAGATCGCTGTTCAAACAAAAAAATTAGTTCTATGCCATTCTGTTGAAGAGGCCATGGTGCAAAAGCAGATCGGACGTTTCAGGAACGGAGATTTTGATCTAAAAGACCGGCGTCGTTTCGAGGAAATAAAGGTCATAATAGCCGAAGATTTATGCACGGCGATCTGTGAGATAGCATATAAGTTTAAAATTGGCAAATGGGTACGTCTGCCGATACGATGTGTGAGTCCTTCAGGAACTTATTGAGCGAAAGCTTGTGGAACGAGTCTCTTTGTGTAAACTTTTGCCGAAAAAAAAACTGAGGCCCCATTTCTGAGGCAGATGGTAACTGGTGATGAAATGTATCAGTATTCAGGTTTTAAGTACGGTTAAAAATTTGGAAATTATAATACATATTTTGTACATAATAATATACATAATATTTAATTCGTAATTAAACAATAGATTAAGTAAATATTTACCTAAATTATTTCCGTTTCACTTCATCTTAAAAAATCTGTACGAACTTTCCGGAGAACTCTCTATATTCTTTTTAGTTCTGATATTTTGATGTCATGTTAGTAGTTTAGGTCATGTCATGTTAGTAGTTAGTTAGTAGTTTTTTAGGTTAGTTCATAAAGAACTCAACAAAAATCAAGCACAGTAGGTTGATTTTGTAGAGTATGTGCATGTTTAGTATTAACAAAGGAACGTTTGAATTCGTATACGCATAGAGTAATTACCATACATTACAAAAATTGTGCCAGAGTGTGAATTCTTCCAGAGTTAGTTGTTAGAGTGTACTAAATACGAATCAGAGTTATTATAATATTTATAACATTTTATATACGACTGATTTAACATTTTAACGTTATGTGGTTACTAGTGCTGTGTTCAAGTAGCGAAATAATGGATTAGTTTTTATTAGATGAATTTATATTAAAACCTGCAGAACCCCGCAAACGTCGTGCCAGTTTATATTTATTTACCTCAATATATCTAAAATGGATGCTCTGTATCTATAAAGCTTTGTGGAAAATTGTGGGGAAATAAAAGATTACTCATATTGATAAGATTCTGTTATTTTTTATTACTATAGATTGATGATAAATTTTTATAGCGATCGGTATACGGTGTAGAAGTTGATATCCTGCAGTGCCATCTCCCCATCAGATGGATATTTTCATTTTATTTTTGCATACATATTCAATTATATATATATATATATATATATATATATATATATATATATATATATATATATATATATATATATATATATATATAACAATAAGCGATTTATATACAGAATACACTGTTAATAAATGTTTAAAACATCAATTTCTATTCAAATGCCGAGCATATATAAAATGCAATTACCGGAGCAAGATTGTTGCATTGAACCTACGTTTTTATTCCACTCTCTTTCGGAATAAACCTGCCTTTAAATATTTATACTTTTTGTCAGAAAAGTAACATTTAAATGGTATGACCAGATTTCAATAAAATGAAATGTGATTTTAAATTTGTTTTTAACATTTTTCGTTTCTCTTTTATACATATAATATGGTTAAATAAAGTCGAATAAGGATGTGCTTTATTTCGATTTTCCTTGTTTCTAAACTATGGTCCATCTAAACCTTTTTTTTATATGTCATTTTAAACAACAAAAGTTATTCCCAGTTGGTATCAAGGGCACCTGCTAATGGCTCACACTTGATTAATATAAATTTTAATAATTAATTAACACAAAATTTAAAGACGAAATGAACATGTTACCCAAAATAATTTATTATTTTGATTGGTATTTTTGGTTCTTTCAAAATTTTTGCCCCACTGGTTATTATTTAAATGATAATACATTTAGGTGCACTAAAACTGATTGACTACTTGCTTGATTTTTTTCCTTGATTGATTATAGGATGATTGCTTGGGTTTTAATTACCAAATTACCCACGGGCGTAGCCAGGATTTAGTTTTGCGGCGGGGGGGGGGGGGGGGGGGGGGGGTTAGTTAGTTTGAAGTAAATAAAACAACTAAAATATACTTACATGAAATTTAATATCTATATATTCATCGGAAAAATTACGACATATTTATAAAGTTCTTAACTTTAAATGAAATGGTTAAATTAATTTCGTTCCTCTGCGCTAAATCTAAAACAATTAAAGAAGACATCTTCGGCTTTTTCCTCTAGTTCGGATATATATTCAATTCAAATGTAATAAATTAGCTCTCTTCACTCCTCGTATTTTTTCGATATAATATTAGCTAATATTTGGCTTGGACCCCCAAAACCCCCCCTTGGCTACGCCCGTTAAATTACCTGAAATATTTATAAGATGTTGATGGATAACGGTCATAATCAAATTAAAAACCATTACAATTTGTCTTTTATCACCGAGAGTACATTTCTGTTTTCCAAAAATAACAATTTGCTTTGTTATAACGTTATTACAATTAAGATTTATTTTTCAGGTAATACCCTATATATAGTGACTGTGTGACAGCTCTTCATAAAATTGGTAAGTTATCATGTCATTAGAGTTCGAGGTTTAACTAGTTATAAATAATTTCATATACCTTTTATGTTATTTAATTAAATAATTTTCCTTCACCCAGTATGAAGTTGTTTTTAGCAAGTTATTTTCAATGATATATAGACATGTTCCTAGTAAGTTATATTTAAAACCATTTTTTATATGCACTGATATAAAATGTATATGATAAGAACTTTAATTCTCCCATTCACTTTAACGCACAAATAGTTGTAGAAGGAAGAACATTTTAAATACATAAAATGATTCCTGTCAATATTTCTTAACTATATTTTTTAACCAATACGTTAATTTTTGCGACAGATGGTTTAAATATTATATTTATACATATGTGTTTTAAACTTTTTGTGCTTAAATGATCAAAATCCTTTCCTCATCATTTCTTCGCACAGGTTGTAGAGTATGCTATTAAAGTAAAGTTTGGTACATTTAAATACCTCCCTTACTGAACCTTCGGAAATATTATAGTTGGAAGCAAGTTATCTAATGGATATTTTTGACTTGTCACTAATATCCAGTAATAGTTTTTGTAACTGAGTCATTAGTTTCGGTCTTTTGGAAGTTGAATGATTTTTGAACATTATTATATATCTTGTAAATATTTTAAATTGCTGTTGATATTATAGATCTTCCGATTGCATATTTATTTGCATAACTGTCATTATACACATGCCAATCTTCCAAGTGAGCCATGAGTGATGACTGAAATAAGAACAAAAAAACAGTAAGTTAATATATTTGATTTTAATGTAACTCACTTTTTCTCATCCATTTTTTACTAATTTACAACTATTACAAAAGCATGGTGGACATATGCAGATATCTGCAGGACATCTGTATATGCAGAGACAGGAGGACGAGGTAGCGGCTAACTCTTTCTGACCCATATTAAGAAAACAACAAAAAAAAAATTGCTTGGCATATTTTAGTGACTATGATGCCTATTAATCATAAAAACTTGTATTAATTAAAATTAATAATTTTTTGTTATTAATTGCTGGTCTGGAACAACATTGGGATTTTAAGGCGCCTACCATGTCAATTTTTTTTTAGTTATGCTAAGGTTTTTGTCCGATATTTTTTAAATAATAATATCGTTCACTTCTATTTTAATATATTCAAGATATTTAAAAATGTATTTAAAATTATAAAATATTTAAGCAAAACTTACATAGCACATCAAATAAAATAATTGGCAATTCAAAAGTAGCTACCGAAAAAAAATTACAGTTTTGTAAAACAATAATTATTTGGTGTGAAAGTTTCCTTTGTAGTTTACATCTCCTTTCCATTTCAACGAATTCAGGCAAATGCCCTAAATTATCATACCTAATATCATTTATAGGCGTTGTGGCTAATAGAATTCTTATCTTTTTTGCTGCTGCTGTAATTGTTCATTACTAGGATGTCCCTTTCGCTTTAAACCCATTTTACTACCCTTGGTTAGAGCAGCCGAAAGTTAGCTTGAAACTGAAGCAGCGAATATTCAGCTTTCCTCTCATGTTGTTCCTGATGGTGTCTGTATAATAGCCAACTGTTTACTACAGCGACCCCAAGACGCCAAAAAATAATTCTCATATACCATCGTTTTGACTTAATATCTTTCTATATAGTTCAAGAAACATTCGGCTTTATCAACGCCATTCATAAACTTATTATATTATTTCACCATATGTGGCTGGACAATTTATATAAACATTTTCTCAGCAGCTCTCCACCGTTTGCACTTCAACTCTGGCTCAGTAGAAACATAGCTGGACACAAACTTTAAGGATTTTCTCTCATACCACCTGACTACCACGTCCCATTTTCTTCAACTTATCTTTATCAGTGAGAGGACACTTTCCCATCCGGTCTTTTCTAATAGTGTCTACACATAACATTTTCTTATCTTTTAGTGCTGCACTCAATTCAAGCGAAGACAACCAATTGTCAAAGAAAACTTTAAAATTTTTAGTTGATGGTAAACTTTGGCATAACGGCATAACCACATCTCCTGAAAATCCGAGTCAAAAATAAAGTCTCTTTGCCCACGTAAGGCCGAAAATCATATATAATTCTAGTTGACCTGCTCTCATAAAAATTTTGAAGCCCCATTTTTACGGTTTATTTTTTATGTATTGCTTTATACCGCTACGGCCCTTGAAAGGAACCATCTGCTCATCTACACTATTGTATTCTTTATTTGGGATGGTTCTCATGCCCTTCAAGTGAATGCGAAGTAAAGATCGTACCTTGAACAGTTTGTGGTGCTCTGAATCAGAGGTAGGTTTTTGGTTTGTATTATCTACTATGTGTAGATAAATTAACAGTTTTTGAAAGCGGTTCCTCGACATAATGTCCACTATGGGTAGGTACATACATTCTGCACTCCAATACATTCTCCTGCTGAGCATTTTGACAATTCCAGTTTGAAGAAGTATACTAAACAGCTACTCAATTTATGACTGGTTTGTATTTAGAATTTTCGCATATTTTTTTTTGCATGTTGGTTTGTTCTGAAACCTCCTTGATTATGTTATCTTGAATAAAAGGTTTAAAATATTCATAAGGAGTTTTATGTTCTTCAGGAGATATTGGCATGAAACAGGAGAGTAAGGTAGATCAATTTTATCAGGTTCAGGTGAGTAAGGTGTGCTTATCTCAGATTCAGGCGTGTGTGGTGGATTCATACACTCCATTTCTGGTTCAAATTCAGGTTCGGGAATATGAGGTGGGTCTATTTTAAGTTCAGGTGAGCACGGTGGGTCTATAACACAGCCATATTCGGGTTCAGGTGGTTATTCTTTATTTGTATGAAGCACATCATCGTATAATTTCAATAATACTTCATCTTCAATATCTGACAAGGCTTCTTCTCCATCTAATTCCGAAGTATTTTCATCAACCTAAATAAAAATATAATCATCTGTTAATTTGTTCCAACTAATCCTTTCCATATTTACCCTTCCTACAAAATCTAGATAAAAACAAACACAATAATCAGAAAACCTTCGATTGGAAATCTGCAATAATGTCAAATAAAGAAAATAAATATATTTTCCTCAGAGTTCCTATGTTGTTACTGAACAACACCAACTTTACTTAATTGTTCTTGTAACTATAATTTATACGATTATTAGTTAAATTGTTATTAAAACACCATTTAAATGAAGTATTTAAAACCTTCTGATTCATACACTTCCGTACATATTATTGAGATTCTGATACCATTTAGCTGTAATGACGTAATGTTCACAAAGCACAATGTTTCTTTTTTTTTGGTTTGATTTTAGTTTCCTTTTGATAAAATGTAAATTGATGTTGTTCAGGAAAGACTCTGGGTTAGAAAGGGCTAAGCCAGATATGGTCAAAATATACTACGACTCCCAAAATAAACATGGAACAACGCTGAGAGAAAACAGCGCTGTTGCTTCAACAAGAAAACGTTCCAGCTTACGAAAGTTCTATTTAAATGGGTGTCATTTCGAACGCTAGTTTCGAGTTTTTACAGTCTCCTTATTCTCTAGATCTGAGTACTTGAATCTGGACGATCATTTTGCTACTCTGAGTTAAAGAAACATATTCAGGAAACTCATTTTCAACAACTTCCGTTCAAAGGAAACTAGAGGCTTTTATTAAAAACTATTTAAATATTAGGGCTCAAAAATATTATTACTAAATAAAATAATAGTATATTAGTAATAATAGTAGATGTATTTGTTAACTTTTGAACTTAATTATATTTTAGCTCTGCAAAGAGAACAACGGTGATTAACTAGACATGTTAATTTTTGGATTATGAATTGAAATGTCAGAAAAAAAGTAAAATAATAATCTTACGAAAATATTCAAAAGCATCTAAACACTCAAGACGAATATTGAATATGAACAAAAAAATCTTCAACATATAAATTTAAATGAGGAGATATGTTTTGTAGATCGATCTATATGGCAGGCTGTGAATGTTATACCAGACAAAAATAAAATACTATAAAACCGTTAAACAGAAACAAGAAAAGGAAAATCAACCATATATTGTTTATTACTATAATATTTGAAAACGTTACTGGAAGTGCAATGTATAATTCAAAAACATGAATTGCATTTAATCGAGTTCGTTTTTGCGATAGAGGCCATTTGTTAAATTCGAGTACCCTCAAAAGCTTTTTCATTCACCAAATAGCACATATTTATATCGATTCTTCTGGATGACTTGATTCTAATTTAAAGAAAACCTTCGGAAACACCGTTAAGGCCGAAAAGTTGTTCGGGTTTCGTTTCTTCGGACCGCAAAAATTGGTCAATCTGCAGCAAGTCGAGTGTAAATCTGTAAATCCGAGCTGCTGTAAAAACCGCTGTGAAAGTTAAACGGGCCACAATCGATCTGTCCTTATCCGGAAACTGCGGGCGATTTTCGTTGGATTTTCGAAAGTTTTGTGGTTTAGTTTGGTTGTAGTTACATGTGCAATTACTCCAGAATGTTGTAGTTTTATATAAAATGACATTGTTTGGAATGCACAACATACAAACCACACTGGTACTACAAAATTGTGAACATCGGGATATATATGACCTTTGGAATTAGAGAAGGGTGAAACTAAATTGATAGATTGAGGCTTTTTCTGGAGCTTTTTTTTTCTTTCTTTGCTTTATGCAATGATAATAATTAGTCATTCTTATTTCAAAATTTGTACCTAATATTGTTAAATAATATTGTTAATCTAAGGCTATTTAGCGACTGGACCTACAGCTTAACGTGGGTTCCGAACCACGGTCATCAGCTATCGACAAACCCAGGCCAGCACCCCCCTCAGGCTAGCAACCCTTGGTTATGTGGCTACCTATAAGTCTATCATGAAGTCTACCGACGGGTGAGTGACCAACGTAGAACACTTCTCAGAAGGCATCCGGCCTTACCCAGCCTTTAACTGGCGTGACAGACGGGTAAATTGGTTGTCGGATTTTACATTCTTGCCTAGAAACAATCAAAGACATTTAAGTGTGGATATATGTGTATAAGTAAGTGTATGTATACATAAATATATATATATATATATATATATATATATATATATATATATATATATATATATATATATATATATATATATATATATATATATATATCTGTATGTGTGTGTGGGGTAGGAAGTAAGACGAGCAGAACGCTTTCGCGATTGCCAAGCGGGCGACTAAACCACCAGACCACCGCGGTCGGCTATTAAATATGATATTAAATATCATATTAAATATGATATTAACTATCATATTAATTATGATATTAACTATGATATTAACTATGATATTAAATATGTAGCATTATTCCAGGGGATCTTATAACTTATTACTGCTAATATTCCTTGATCGAGAAATTATAAAATATTTTGTAGAATGGTGATTTGTTGACTTTGCTACACAAAACTATTTTATCTCGTTGTATGGATTTAATAAATATATTATGCAGTTATATTCACATTTATTCAAAAATAGATCTCCTTAATCATTTTACTTTTTGTTAGGAAATATTGGCTGTTTTTGATTTTTTGATATTTTGCAGAATGGTTATATTCACATTTATTCAAAAATAGATCTCCTTAATCATTTTACTTTTTGTTAGGAAATATTGGCTGTTTTTGATTTTTTGATATTTTGCAGAATGGTGATTTGTTGACTTTGCTACACAAAACTATTTTATCTGGTTGTATTGATTTAATAAATATATTATGCAGTTATATTCACATTTATTCAAAAATAGATCTCCTTAATCATTTTACTTTTTGTTAGGAAATATTGGCTGTTTTTGATTTGTGTATTCCCTTACGTAATGTCATCATTATGATCGTCCTTCGGTCTACAGGTGATTTATCTCCAACTATCTTAACTATTCAGTTGTCTGTTTTCTGATTATGTGTTCTATTCACTTTTTTTATTCGTTCATCCTGTCCATATTGTATTTATTTCTGATTTCGTCATTATTTATTTATGCTGGCTTGCAGAGCCGTTTTTTCCGTTCTAATTTGTTTATTTCCCCAATTTGTATTGTCTAACTATTCTGGAACTTTATAAACATTCTGTATTTTGCCTTTGTCTTCTTTTTCCACGTATCTCCGTATCTCCATAACTAGCTAGCGTGATACATAAGTATTAAATAATAATATGTAATATATATTATTATTATTATTATTATATACGTATGGGCCCTGGTGGACCACCCGAAGTACAGTTAGAGGCGTTTGCTGTTGTTAGCCTTCCTTTGCGCCCATCCTAATTTCATTATTTCACTGTGAGCTTTTTACCTTTCGTCAGACCAAGTTGTTTCGGTCTTCCAACATTTTTCTCTCTGACCAACGTTACGTTAACCCAAACGTTAACCTTGTGTCTGAAACAGTTTCTATCCTGAATTATACCGTGTGTAATATTTGCTGATCTTAGGTCCTCTTTAATTACAGCAATCCATTAGTTTCTATTTTAACTTTACTCCTATTTTGATAAAATTCAACTTGTCTAGTTAGCCCACTCCGATTCATCCGTTTTATGTATCCGTAAAATTTAAGTCTTCTTTCTCTCATATCGCTAGGTGTTTTGTTTGATTTCTTGGTTTTTTCGAAGTCTGTATGTTGTGATATTTATTTATTTGAAGCCTAAGATTTTCCTTAAGATTTCTCCTCGATGTCTTTCTTTCTATTCAAAATGAGCGTTTCTGCACCATATAAACATACTGGCTTAATAACTGTGTTGTAATGTTTCAGTTTTGTGTATTTAGATATACATTTTTTTTGTACATTTTTTGTTTAAGTTTCAATGCAGTTTCCATTTTTTGACAGCTACCCTTATTCGCCGCTTTTTCCAACCCGTTTTCCATGATTATTTCACCCAAGAATTTAAATTGAAAGACTCGTCTGATGTTATCAGATTTTGTTGTTAGATATGGTGTTCTTAGTTTGTGGCAAGTCATGTATTGTGTCTTTTCAAAGGAAATTTGGAGTCCTACCTTTTCTGCTGTTTTTTTTTAGTATTTCAATCTGTTTTTGTGCCGTTAATATATCTTGAGCTAAAATTGCTAGATCATTAGCAAACACCAGACAATCTATTTTGATGATGATTCTCCCCAGTTTAATGGGCTGGTCAATATTCAGGGCCGATTTTTTTTTCACACATTTCTAGAATTCTGTTAAATAAAAGAGGCGAAAGTCCATTTCCTTGTCTCACTCCAGTTTTTATTTAAAAGGCTCTGAGATGTCACCCATGAATTTAACTTTTGACCTTGTGTTAGTTAGTGTTGCTTTAATAATTGCCAGCGTTTTCAGATCTAGTCCTTGTTCTTTTAAGATTTGGAATAAAGATTCGCGATCAATCAAATCATCTGCTTTTTTGAAATCTACAAATGTACAGACGAGATTTTTATTGTACAGTTTTTGATGTCTCAGGATCAACTTTAGATTCAGGATCTATTCCGGATAGGATCTGCCCGGTCGAAAAACCTTATTGATATTCACCAATTTTAGATTCTAATTGTCCCTGTCCTCTTTCTAGTAGACACTGAGATAGAATGTTGTAACAAACTGGGAGAAGAGATATCTCTCTGTAGTTGTTTACATCCGTTCAATCTCCTTTCTTATGTAGTGGATAGATTAAAGCATCTTTTCAATCGTCGGGAATCCGTTCGGTTCGCCAAACTTCTTGTAGAATTTTGGTTATTTCGTTGATTGTATCTGGATCAGCGGATTTTAAAAGTACAGCAGTGATTCCATCTTCACCAGAAGCTTTGTTATTTCTAAGTCGTTTGATTTTCATCTTCATTCGGTGGTAATGAATCTGGGTTGGTTTGTTTAGGGTCTAATGCTGGTAATTTCTTTAAGGGCTCAGAACAGTTTAGTAGTTCAAAATATTTGGCAAGTTGTTTGAAATTGTCTTGGTTATTTACAGCTAATTGTCCGTTTTCCTTTCGGAAGCAAAGACTTTGGGGTTGATAGCCTGTTAATTCTGTTTTAAATATTGTGTAAAAATTTCGGGTGTTATTTTTTTTGAAATCTTTTTTTATTTTATTAAGTTGATTGTTTTCATATTTTCTTTTAGTTTGTCTAATTAGCTTCGGTGTTTCTTTTCTTACTTCCAGAAAGATATTTATATGTTATAGTTTATTTCTGTATTTTGACTGTTCCATTCTTTGAAACCTAGTTCAGCCATTCTTCTGCCATTATAATTGGTCCATTTATGAGCGGGAAAATTACCGACTGTTTTTTTGTACCTTCTTCTTTCCTTAGTTGGGTGTTGAAATCAACCTATAGGATATTTACGTGGTTAGAAAGAATTTTAGAAATAGTCTTTTCCAGAATTTTCCAGGGCTTATTTACTTTTTCAGGACTAGATTTATTTACTTCGTTAACTGGGAGGTGCTGTCTGGGGGACGCGCCAAAATCCGAAAGTCCGGTTGTATCAGCAACGCTGGCAGAGGATTGTTTACCTCTTGGGGTAATTTTGTAATTTACAGAACGGTTCATCTTGTACTTGAAAATAAAAGTTTCAACCATGACGGTTCAGAGTTTAAGACTGGACGGGTAAGTTCCAGAATTTAAATCTCAGCCACACCACTGGTGAACAGACGGTGACCACTCAACCGCTTGATACAAATCAAATGCTAAGTGGATTTAGTTTTTGCCTTTGCTCGGGGCGGTTTATTTTGAGATATTCGCAGCTGTCCATTAATATCGAATGGAACTTTCACTATCCACTGCCTGTGACCCATCCAGTACCTTAGGCGAGGTATTTTGGATAATATAAATATATATTTATATATCTTTGTGTGTGTGTGTGTGTGTGTGTGTGTGTGTGTGTGTGTGTGTGTGTGTATGTGTATATATGTGTCAACAGAAGAATTTCTATTTTAGGAAGCGATTTAGAGGTTGTAGACCACTACATATATCTTGGGCAAAGGATTTCAATGGAGGGTAGTATTGCCCGGGCATTTCGCAGGCTCAATCAAGTGTTTAAGAACAAACTCCCACTTTGTCTGAAGAGAAAAGTTTTTAATCAGTGCGTGCTGCCTATTTTGATCTACGGAAGTGAAACATGGACACTCACATTACAATCAGTTCAAAAGCTTCGGGTAGCACAGAGGAAAATGAAAAGTTATATGCTTGTCATTACAAAGCGGGACAGAAATACCTGGATATGGATCAGAGACCAATCGAAGATATGTGACATTATTGGTAGGGTGAAAGAATTGAAATGGAAATGGGCAGGCCATATAGAGAGGCAATGCGACGACAGATGGACCAAAGCAATTCTGGAATGTATATCGCTTGATTATAAACGCCCACGAAGAAGACCGAAAACACGATGGACGGATGACATCATCAAGTATATTGGACCTGAATGGCAGAAAAAAGCTTAGTGCAAGCAACCGCGCAAGTTGGATATATGCTGGGGAGGCCTTTGTCCTGCAGTGGATCGATAATGGCTGAATGATGATATATATAAAGTTTTGGGGTTAGAGGCGCATCAGCAGAAATCAATTTAGTCGTTTCGTTTGAAATAATTTAAAAAAAAATAATCGATCGCCCGCAAATTCAAAATGAACAGAAGATAACTAATGCTATCGTTTTTTTTGTGAATCATGCAGTTCTTGTCCAGAAACACCGCTAACTTGAGGGAACATCGTAGAGGGCACGTGGAAAGACCGATAGTATCTGAAAACGTGCAACGGGAGGAACAAATTTTGAATCTTGTCGAGGAAGACCCAACAACAAATATTCGAGAAATGGCATGGCAAGTTGAACTGAGCAAAAAAAAATTTCTAAAACGTTGCGTGAAAATCACTTGTACTCATTTCATGTGCAATGAGTTCAAGCCTTAAAGCCACAAAACCACCCTAACAGAGTTGAGCTGTACTTATACTCATTTCATGTGCAATGAGTTCAAGCCTTAGAGCCACAAAACCACCCTAACAGAGTTGAGCTCTGCAAGGGGCTCGTACACCGACATGAGACGAATCAAAACTTTACCAGAAACATTTTGGTTATAGGCCAAATAGTCTTTTTTTGGACTGAAAGAGTAACAGACCCTTATTTTTTTGAAGATGATTATTGAAATCGTGTTAGTGTTTATGGTGAAGAATATTTTTGTTTCAGACTGATATATGTGGATATAAACAATGTTTTGATTCAACAAGACGATGCGACTTGTTACAAATCTCGACTTATTGCAGGAAAAGTTTTCTGGATACTTAATTTCACGAAATATTAACGTCAACTGGCTACCGACATCATGTATCCTCACACATAATGATTATTTTTTGTTGGGTTATGTTAAATCCATGGTTTACAGAAATAAACCCCGAACAACTGTTGACCTGAAATGAAACATTCAGGCCATCATTGAAAATATACCACGCGATATGTGTGAAAGAGAAATCGAAAATTGTGTTCCACCGGTCCAAAATTGTATACCACCAGACGAAGCCGCGGGAAGGGAGGAGGGGGGGTTTCAACGACTTTATTTTCAAAACCTAATACTATTATTTGTTCTTCAAGATAAAATATATATTACTTTAAATCACTTATATAGATCATTGTGACTCATTTTAAAATTTTAACACTTTTATTGGACAACCCTTTATAGTCAACATGTTTACTCTACATAAGCAGTATAATGGAGATTTAAATTGTTCACGCATCTAACATGCATGAAAACTAATAATCAATTGCCTATTGTAAATTAATATACACGTATATAATTTAGTATTCAATAATAGTAGTAAACCATAATTTTACAAGCTTTAAATCCAAACATCATGGTTAAACAAATCTGCTATAAATATCTAATAATATATATTTAAATTTATATACACATAAATTTAATTGTTCTATACATATTTAGCTGCTTGATTTTAGGTGGAGTAAAATAATCATGATTTTTTCGCAACTTTATTCTACTTTCTTCTTAAACAAACCACAATGAAATGTTTTCTAGATTGTATATTCGAACAAAATAAATATCATTTCGAACATGACTGATGAAATCGCAACTATTTTTGATACAAGACATGCATTTGTGGTGAGAAAAGGGTGTTGTAGATAAATTAATAGATTTAGTTGCTTACGAATTGTTTTTAAATATACGTGTATTATTGTAATCATACATTACAATACTACGAGCAAACAACATTAGAAAATACCAAATTGCCCTCATAATAAAAACATTAATACTTCAAATGTATTAATGTATCATTTTTCTCATTCCTCATTGAACAAAAAACAACCGAAGGTGCACATATGATTTGTTCAACTCTAGGGAAAACGTTGTAACATATAAAATTATACCAAAAATTTTCGGATTATGATTTAGATTTTTATGCCCAAATTCTAAACAAAGAAAATATAAACAAGTATCTTGGGAATCCAAAGCTGTTTTAATAATAAATTATTAATTTTAAGAAAGAGAATTTGACTTGAGATGGCCGCATCAGCAACAGATGCCATTTAATTGCCGAAAGGAAAAGACAACATTGAAACAGGTAAATAACTAATTTTTATAAAACGTCATAAATAAGACTTTGATGAAAAATTTTAATATATGTCCCTATATATATCTAAGTAATAAAATCGGTCTCCATTCCACTACTATCTATTTCCGTGGCGATTCAAAATCAATTGTCTAAAAAACAGTTCAAGGTAGACAACAATGAAGTTCAAAAAAGCAAAAATAAACTTAACCATTCTAAACCGGAAAACTTTCTATCATCATAGAAAAAATATAATTTGAAAAATATAAAAAATATAAAGAAATTATAAATGAAAGAAAAATGTATAAAAGATGCATTGGGATTTCTGCATATACTCTAAAAACTTAACAGTATTTAAATCAAATTTAAGGGTGATGGACATTGCATACTATATACCAAGACAGGAATGGAGACAGACCGGACATTCTATATAATTGGGATTATGGACAACCTGAGATATCCAGGAAAATCAAAGCCATGACAGAAAGAAAATCTCAGAAGTACAGTGGGTGACAAAAACTACGTTCATACAACACCAGAAATCTAACGTTCTACCATCTTCTACCAGATTTTTAGTCGGTGCCACATATTGGCCCACTTGGCAAACCAATGTTTGATCCAACATTGGCTGTTCTTTCGCACGTTACAAGTGGGCATCCACTTTTTGGCAGAATTATAAATTGAAGTAAATGATGATGATCAAATTTTGATGAAGTAAATGTCATTTTAAATTCCAATCCAGTAAGCAATTGTTAATCAAAAGCTAGGCTAATCTGTTTCTTAAACAATATCATAGTAAATATAGAATTTGAAAATTAAGACCTAATAAGACCTAATTAAAAGATGATTGCCTTGTTGATATTGCTTTGTTGATATACTAATATCTATATACTTTGTTGATAATTGATATTGCTTTGTTGATATACTAACTATCCTGAAAAATAAATTTGGATTAATTTTAATGATGTTATATCTGATCGATAATGTACTAAGGAACTGAAAATATACTCCCTCTATAGCATATCTTGAATACAAAACTTTTTGCTCGCTTATTTATATTTCAACTGAAAATCTGGCATTATAAATGATTAAAAAAAAATGTTTTTATTATTGTGAGAGGTTTTTTCTAACGCTACTAAACTAGTTTTTGTGATTTTAATAAAAGTGCTATAATACGATGTTCGCGCACCACGTCATTTCAGACAATTTTCCGAATTTGAAAAGGATCGGTGTGAAACAGCCAATTTAAGTTTCATGAAATAGCAACTATTATAAGGTAATGGTTATTATTAGTATGAGAACATAAATAGATTCGCTTGACGGAGTTCGGATACGCCGTTCTAGCCATTCTAGAAGTAACACTATGGTCAAAAAGTTTGGTGACTTAAAAAAAACACAAATAGATTATTATTTTATAATATATTTCAATAATATAATATATTACACACACACATATCATCATCAAGCCATGTTGATCCACTGCAGTATAAAGGCCTTTTCAGCATGCTTCCAACTTTCACGGTCCTGGGCCTCCCTTTGCCACTCGGGTCCAATAAACTTAAAGATGGCATCGGTCCATCGTGCTTTCGGTCGTCATCGTGAACGTTTACGATCAAGCGGTATCTACTCCAGGATTGTCTTGGTCCATCTGTTGTCCCATCGCCTCGTTATATGGCCATTTTGTTTGTTCCTTGATCTATATGCAGGGCTTTCTGTCTAATCTTGTAATGTTAAGCATACACCTTGCTATTCCCCTCTGTGCCACCCGAGATTTTTGAATAGATTGCTATGCGAACGTCCAGGTTTCACTTCCATATGTCATAACGAGTAGGGCGCACTGATCGAGGATTTTTCTTTTTAGGCAAAGTGGGAATTTGCTCTTAAACACTATGTTGAGCCTGCCAAATGCCTGCCAGCCACACTTAACAGGCCGTTTCACCTCTCGAACGGTATCCCCCTCCATTGAAATCCCCTGTCCAAGATATTTAAAGTGGCCCACAATCTTCAAATCTCTTCCTAAAACTGAAATTGACTATTTTTCAGGTTTATTTTTGAAAGGAGAACGATATCATCAGCAAATCTAGGATGATTTAAATTTGCACCATGGATCTTTATACCATCCCATTCCCAATCCAGATTACAGAATACTCCTTCACGGTAAGCCGAGAAAAGAAGGAACAGGCGATATTGTGTCACCCTGCCGTACACATCGCTCTATATTAACTCCAACCTCAAGATCATCACGGTAAATTGTCGCTGTAACATTATCATATATCGATCCCAATATGTTTACATATGGTCTATCTACCCCATTACTAAGCAATACAACCATTATGGCCTGCTTTGAGATTGAGTCAAATACTTTTTCGTAGTCGATAAATGTTAAGCACAGTGGCATGGTGTATTTGTTGTGGCTTTCTATGGCCTGCTGTACAACCTGGATGTGATCCATTGTACTTGAGAATACTGCTTGCTCTCTTGGTTGTGCATCATTCAGTTTGCTTACTTTTCTTTTGGATATTATCTTTGTGAAAACTTCGTACATTACTAATAGGAGGCTTATTTGACGATAATTCTTTAAATCTTCCTGTGCTCCTTTTTTATGTAAAATAATAACTTCTGTATTTTTTTACAAATTATGTACTTTTTGTTCTTTGAGGCATTTTCAGTATAATTTTGCCAGTGTTTTATGTAAAGTCCGCCCACCAGCTTTCAGTATTTCAACACTAGGATATCTGGCATTTGTTCTTCCGTGGGTATTGTTGTCGTTGATTGGTTCTGATCTTCATATAACTGTGAATAAAATTTTCTGAGAACCTCTAACATTTCCATACGCGCCCGGCACGCTGTGCCATCATCACGCATTAAGGCATAAATTTGCGTTCTTTTCTTTCTCAGCTTCTGTTTAACCTTGTTAATTCCCCTGTTTTCTTCCAGAGTTTTTTACACTATCTCTAATATGTTTCTTAATATTTTTGCAAAGCTAAGCGTACTCGATCCTAATAAAAGTACTTCCTGCGTGCCTCATTGTCCATCGTTTTTTCATTAAATCACTGATGATTTTTGTCTGTTTGAAACATTTTTCTTCTAGCGCTATTGAAGCAACCGTTTTAACCATTGTTGGTGATTTCTTCATATTGAACTGTTATTTCCACCTCCTCCGGGTCTTGTAACACAGCAAAGCGATTCGACAAAGCAACTCAAAATCGCTGCACCTTTACAGTAATTTCCCAGAATCCACTTTGCCCTTCTTTGACCTGACCATTCTTTAAAGTTCTCTTCGACACTTAATCCTAACTTTTGCTCGCACTATTCGAGCTAGCATTTTTCCAGAATCCACTTTGCTTTTCTGAGATCTTACCATTCTTTCTCGTTCTCTTCGACAGTTAATCTTAACGTTTGCTCGTACTATTCGGTGGTCACTTCCAACATTCAAGTTGTTTAGGTCAGTACAATTGCAATATATTATTTATCGTTATTCATGATGTAATCCATTTCACTTGTGAGTCCAATTGAACTTTTTATTGAGCTGAATGACGCATTGAGCTAACCCCGAGTGTAGAGTACGCGACCAGTTGAATCTAGTTGGATATATATATATATTAATTTTACATTATTCAACGTGTTTTCCAATCTCAAGTTTTTCTACTCCACTTCTGTTATTTCCTTCCATGCGGCTAACGATTGAATAGCTTCTACGAGCTCAACAGCGCCAACGAAGTAGTTTCTCGAGGGAACAGAAAAGAGTCATACACTGCCATATCTGGCGAATATGGTGCTTGTACAACAGTATGTGTTTGATTGATTGACTTGGTAAATAATTATAAACCGTAAACAGAAAACAACATTATAGAGGAATACAAAAACCATAAATTATTTTACGACGAATCTGCCACGATGTATTTCATTGACGATTATTCGGTACAAGATCGATCCTTGATTTGGTAACGTTTTGTGCATTGGTGGAAGGTTTTCCTGAATGAGAATAATCTTTAACTCCTTTTCTACCATCACTTATAGACATTTTTTAGTTTTATGTTCAACGTATTTGGGATACCTTACGTGAAATAGAGTTTTATTAATGTAGTTGTGTCGAATATAAACGTATTTATTTTGATTTTTTATTATTATGTAACACTGTCATAGTGTACACAAAATTTTTGAAATTAATACAATAAACAATATTTTTCATTGTTTTATATACATTTTTTTTTTGGTTTCCGATATATATTGATCAAAATAGTGATTTCTATTTTTTAATTACTAGTGGTTCGACTAGCATCCTATTTAAAGCAGCACAATAAATTAATTCATTACACATCAGTCTTTGACTAGTATTCGAGGAGTGCAGACGTGTTCTTCGAGTGTTTCAGAGAGAAGCGATCCTGGTGGTGAAAATTGGAAGTTGGTCCAACGGATCGACGTCCGACCGAGCAGCTAGCAGCAGAAAGCGACCGGCGTGTTTGGTACCGCCCATTTTTGTGGGAGGTGCTAACCGCAAACCTCGTCGTCGGTGGGTGAGACCGACGGCGAATCGCGATCGGTTTTTGAAACTGTTTCGGCTCGAGATAGCGGTACAGACTAGTCGTTTTGACTTAGTCGACCGTCAAAAATTTTGAAAAATTTCCGATCAAAACTTATCGCGGTTTTTCAACGCGGAAAGTGGGCAGTTCCGTTTTTTCGGAACTGCCGGTCGGCGATCGACACTTTTTCAGTGGCGTGAATCAAGTGAAAGTTTGTGCGAAGTGTTTTCCTATCAGGACGATGGGAAAACAAGAAAAGAAGACCTCTGAGGCGCAGGAGGCGCATACAAAGCGCCAGAAAGTCAGATGGTTAGAAAACCAACTGACGGAGAGAGACGCGCTGTTGGATAAGCAGCGCGCACAGATAGACGACCTTCAGGGGAGAATCAAGGCTCTGGAGGAGTTGGTGAAAAAATTCACCGACGGGGAGGAAGTAAAAGCTCCCAAGAAGACGTTAGCGGAGGCAGTTGCCGGTACGTCCGGCACATCAAGTGCCCCAAATGCCAAGACGGCAAAAAAGAGACCTATACGGTCTTCTGACGAGGACACGTCGGACAATGATTTTCCGACGTTAGAAGAAGCCGGTAAGATCAGAAAGCAACCGGCAAAGAAGACGAAAACTGTGCCTGAAAGGCCAGTTCAGCAAGAGAACGAGAAAAAGGCCCTACCACCTGTCACCATTGTGTGTCAGGACTGGTCAGGGTTCTCCAAGTGCCTCGGTGAAAAGAGGATAAACTACACCAAGGCAAAGATGACTAGAGAGGGCATAAGAGTGACCCCACAATCAGCAGCAGATCACAGGGCTATGGTGAAGCTCTGTGATCAGAAGAAGGTGAGCTTCTTCACGTACAAGCTGCACGAAGATAAGAAGCACCAGGTGGTGCTGAAAGGAGTGCCTGAAAGCACTCCTATCGCAGAGATTAAAGAAACCCTGGTGAATCAGGGTTTCGACGATGTAGAGGTCGCAAGATTGCGATCTAGAAAAGCGGGCACCAAAGGCCGTGAGCTCCCCATGGTCTTGGTGAAAAGTAAAAGTGACAAGGTCTTCTCGATCAAATACCTAGATAGGTTGGTCGTGAAGACGGAGAAAAAAGCAAAGAACGACAGACCGGTACAGTGTTACCGGTGCCAGCGCTTTGGACACGTGCAGGGTAACTGCGGTTACCCGGTACGCTGCGTGAGTTGCGGAGAGGAGCACAGGAGCTCCGAATGCAAACGGTCAAAGGAAGAGGACGCGACCTGTGTTAATTGCGGAGGCAAACACCCCGCATCCTACATGGGTTGCAAGTCTGCCCCCACCAAAGGTGGGAAGAGCAAGAATAGGCAAGAGCCTACGCCAGTGAGAAATGACAAAAGTAAGAAACCGGATATGGAGGAAATCATCCGCCTCGCGGTCGAGCAGTCAGTCCGCGCAATCTTGAATGCACAGAATGCCAAGTAAAGGACGAAAACCCTTCACGCTGAAGATAGGATCCTGGAATGTGAACGGGATCAGAGGAAAGAAGATGGAAGTAGAACAACTTCTAGAGGAATATGAACCGGACATTCTTGCACTGCAGGAAACAAGGTGTCCGTCCGGGTACAGGATTAATTTCCTGAACTATCGGACATACAGATTCGACAGACCGAATCCAGCTGGTGGTGGCGTAGCCATCCTGGTTAAACGAAGTCTGGAATCTGAGCCACTCAGAGATAACGATGGCGAAATTGAAGCTATTGGAATTAAGGTAGAGATGGCACAAGCACCCATTGAGGTGCAGTCCGTCTACCATCCTGGTAGGCCTGAACAGCTGCTAAGAGAAGACATCGAGGAACTCCTGCAGGGAAATGTAGGAAAAGTACTCATTGGAGATTACAACTGTAAGTCACCAGGCTGGCATAGCAGGATGTATAACTCCAATGGAAGGAAACTGGAGAGCTACGTGGAGGCTATGGGTGCAATCGTCATTGCCCCTGAAGAGCCCACGTATCAGCCATTAAATGGACTACCAGATGTACTGGACATCGCGGTCATCAAGGATATCCCCGTGGATATCGACATTGAGACCGTATACGACGGGACCTCCGACCATAACCCAATTTTTCTAAAGTTGGGTTCTGGTGACGGACAAAGGGATTTAAAGGTGAGGAGGTGGATGAACTGGGACTTGTTCCCGGAGAAACTCCACTCCAAAATCCAAATCCCGAAGATTAGTACAACGGAAGAGTTGGAAAAAGAAGTGGAGATTCTGGAAAAGGCCATCGTCAGTGCAGCTGAAGAATGCACGACGAGGACGGAAGAAAGGCCAACGCAGCATCCCTACGGACCTGTTCCTCAGTTTATTCGGAGGATGATCAGAAGGCGTAGGGCGCTGAAGAGAAGATATCGTGCCCATAGGACGGTGGACCTAGCCAGGGAGTTGACTAGATCCACAAATGTCCTGAGAGAGGCACTGAAGAATCTCAATGAAAAGAGGTGGGCTGACCGCTTGACCGAGTTAGGAAACACGGATGGCACACTATGGGGAGTCTACAGGGCGCTCAAGAGAGATCCGGATGTAAAGACGATACACGGAAGAAATGGATTGGTCTACACGGATGCAGAAAAATCTGAAGCCATGGCGGACGCGCTAGAAAGAGAGTGTGTTATCAACTCTCACGACGACGATGACGAAAACCTCGAGAGGTTAGTCAAGAAAACGGTAAAGAACTTCCGCGAGAGGATTGGGCCCAGGCCGCCTCCGGAGTTTGCAACTCCGAAGGAGGTCAAGGGTATAATCCAGAAGATACGGCTCAAGAAAGCTCCAGGGTGCGATGGGGTAACCAATCGCATGCTGAAAAAGCTGCCGAGAAAAGGAATTACCGCCATCACCGCCATTGCAAACGCAGTCATCAGACTGCGGTATTTCCCGGATAGATGGAAATACGCAGTGGTGAGAATGATACCGAAGCCAGGGAAGGACAAAAAGTTCCCTCAAAATTACCGACCGATTAGCTTATTGCCAGCAATAAGCAAGGTCGTGGAGCGAGTGGTTCTAAAGAGATTTGCGAAGGTGCTCGAAGATAATAGCATCCTTCCACCCGAACAATTCGGGTTCAGAAAAAACCACTCGTCAGAAGAACAACTGTTATGTGTCACTGAATACATAACAGAAACCCTGGACAGAAGACAAGGCACGGCCATCGTCCTACTCGATGTTGAAAGAGCTTTCGACAGGGTATGGCATGATGGTCTGATACATAAGATGATCGAACTGGGTTTCCCAGAATGGATCACCGAGCTGATTGACTCATACCTAAGAGAACGAAGGTTCTCTGTGAAAATGGGTGCAGTCAAATCGGCCAGAAGATGGGTGGAGGCAGGAGTACCGCAAGGAGCGGTGCTAGCGCCCCACCTCTACAATGTATACACCAGTGATATTCCGCGGAGGAACAACACTAGGATAGCCCTGTATGCAGACGACACGGCCATTATGGCAAGACACAAACGACCGGACCGCGCCGTCGGATTCGTCCAGGAACACCTGGACGATCTGATGGAGTGGTTGATAGCCTGGAAGATCAAGGTGAATATCGCCAAGACACAGGCTATACACGTCTCGCAGAGAAAGAGCAGACCCGGTCATCAACTGGAAATAGAAGGTGAAAGAGTGGCATGGAAGGATACTGTAAAGTATCTAGGTGTCACCTTCGACAAGACGATGTCATGGAGGCAACATGCGAAGAACGCACGGTGTAAAGCCGTGTCTGTTGTGAAGATAGCTTACCCGCTAATTTGCAGAACAAGCAAATTAGACGTGAAGCTAAAGATCCTAATGATCAGATCATTAGTGAGAAGCGTTATGATGTATGGATCGATCGCGTGGGGCTACGCGGCAAAATCCTACATCAAGCAATTGGAAAGTTACGAGAACAAGCTAGTGAGACTAGCTCTCGATGCCCCTTGGTACATCTCCAATGTACAGATACACAGAGAGATGATGTGGACTCCCTTTAGGCAGTGCATGCAAGAAAAGGCAGAGAAAGCCTTTCTGAAGATACGGGACCACCCAAATCAAGAACTGCGAAGGTTAACGGACTATCGTCCGGAAGACATCGCAGCTTTGGGTGGTCGACGGCGCAGAAGACCGAAACTCCAACTCTTGGAGGATTAGGTTGACTGTTGCCCAACGCGGGATGGGACTATGTCCCCGTTTGGGAAAAAAGGAAAGAAATTGGCGATGTGCAGTGAAGTGAAGTTCTTCTCATTTTCAGGTAAAAAGGTAAGAGATATACATTTGGCCGAAACACCATCAGTGTGATCGGAAAATAAATACTTAAGATTACACCCCCCTCTGGTACTTGTCCCCCAGAGGGGTGTGGTGCGAAGCGCTTGGCCCACCCCGTCGGCGGCCAAGCAGCGGAAACACCAATGGAAGAGAAGATAACGGTTTTGTGAGTAGCTTTCGACTACGGAAACCTTATCCCATCTACCAAATAGTGCAGATACGGGATTATTTTAGAAAATAATCTCGGGTGGATGGAGGGCGCGAAACGCGAAATAATTCATTACACCCCAGCTTTTTATTACTTATTTACCCAAATATCGATGGAATGGTGTATTACGTATGTTTTATCTAATAGCGCAGTCATTATCACAATTACTCTATATTCCCTCTTTTATATACTGAATTTTTTGATATGATTTATATTATTACACTTGTAACTTTTTGTTTATTAAGAGGCAGTATTCTAGTCTAGAAATTTGAAAAATTCGATTTTTTTCCATATTTCGATAGTTTAGATATTCAAGAATATCTCCCTAAAAGGATTTTTCAAAATTCGATTTATTTTTAAAGTTATAGTCATTTTAGTGTCGTAGCACCCAGACCGGTTTGGGCGGAGCGGATTTTAACCTCGAAGCTGTAAAGACGTACAAATAAGTGAGAAACTCTTTGTGAACTTGGGTATAATGGGTATAATGGATCGAAAAAGTTAGAAAGGAAGTTCTTGTCGTCCAGACAAATAAAAAAAACGGAGGTTCAATGGCAATCAACATACTCTTGAAGAGGATACATCTTTTACCAGTGCATCAGCAACAAAGTTGGAAAATTTAGCTGACGATGAAGTTCTTATTGATTATAATTTCGGCTACTGTATTTTAGAGTTTTGTTCTATGTTTTCATCTCTTGCACTAATGATTATATGTGCTACTTGTAAGGAAAAAATCACATTTTCTCGGTCGGCTGCACGTGGACTAGGATTTAAAATTGGAGTAGTATGTGGCTGCGAAGATACCCGTTATATTTAGTCATGCCCATTTGTCAATAAGGCATATGAAATAAATTGCAGAATTGTAATAGCTATGAGGCTCATCGGAGTTGGGAGGGAAGGAATTAATATCTTTTGTAGCATCATGGATATTGGTCAGGTTTTGGCTATCGGAACATATTATAGTCGTACCGCCATGGGTTCCTACGTAGACTGGTATGAAGAACATGAAGACTGTTGCTCGATTAACCACAAAGGAAGTGCTGGAAAAATGGAGGTTGACTCAGTGGTTGAAATGTTTGGAAGATCCGAAGAAAATCATGGACTAAAGTTCGTCAAGTGTATCGGGGATGGTGACTCGACGACTTTTAAAGGTGTCCTTACTATGAATCCTTACAATGATAATCCAGTTGTTATAAAAAAAAGAGTGTGTTGGGCATGTCCAGAAGCGCATGGGATCGCGACTTCGGAAGGCTAAAAAGGACAATGGTGGAATTGGTGGCAAGGGTGCTGGCAAGTTGACTGATAAAATGATCAACGAGTTAATTTTGTACTACGGATTAGCTATTCGTCGTTATCCTTGAGGATATGAAGCGCGAAATATGGGCAACTTATTATCATAAGAGTTGAACTGATAAGGAGCCTCAGCACATCAATTGCCCATCTGGACCATGCAGTTGGTGTAAATGGCAGAAAGCAGCAGCCGAAGGAAATTTGGATGACTTTCAACACGAAGATCCACCACTTACTGATAAAGTTTTAACAGTTTTAAAACCTATTTACGAAAGTCTGTCAGATGATTCTTTATTGGAACGTTGTTTGGGTTCGGAAACACAAAATAACAACAAATCACTAAATTCTTGGATATGGACGTTTGCATCCAAACACATCCATGCTGGAGTCAGTTACACTACCTGAATCTTCCATCAGTCATCTATCAGTTACACTGCCTGAAACTTGACATAAAACTTTAAACGCGTTTTTCTCGAAACTACTTTTTTCGATGCGGTTGACATAATATCTCAAGTTCTGGTCGACCGATTTACTTAAAATTTGGCATGAATATTCTATATATATTCCTCTATCGTATGAACCAATAAAAACTTTAAATTATTTATTTTTAATATTTTTAAAAAATTCGGGAAAGTTAAAAAATTAGTGGAAAATCGACCTCAATTTTTGAATAACCACCATTTTGCGAAAAAAAAAATTTTGACACTTTTTCTGGTTCATACGATACTGGCATTTATACTGATAAAAAAGTATCCATAATTTTATATTTCAGATGACCAGGAGGGTAGATATCATGACGACCGGGACACGGCTTTTTTTCCCCCTCTATTTCAACGACGCATAACTTGCTGAAATTTTTATATTTTTTTATTTTTTATTTTTTAATGTACTCTCCAAATATAAATAAATAATCCATACAAAATTTGACAGTAAAAATATCAATTGTTTTTTTTTAAACCTTAAAAAACACTCGAAATTCGGGCTTCTAGACTAGAATACCCCTTTAAGAATAAATGTGATAATGGTAACGTCACTCTTTATAAAATGAGATATTTATTTATAGATTTTAGCACTTTAAAGAGATTATGAATGAATTAATTTCATCTTATAAAAAAAAAATAATAAAAACGGAGATCTCTTTCATATTTCCCATTTGTCTAGATTGACAATACCGAAACGACTCTCACTCGGCCGTTCCTTTCCCTTTCCAGATTCGGGAACGCTATCGAAACATATCTCGACATTCAATTGAAAAATAAAAATGGTTTCGACAATTTGACGTCTGAATAGTCCATCCAGACCAGATATCGAGAGTTTAACCGGCTCTAGAATTGGCATCGACAGAGGTTGCAAAGCTTATTGTAACCAACATTCTGGAAATAAACCTGAAAAGATTCTTTAAATGCACTCATTGTGATGGCCGAATGAAAGGGGTTTTCCATTTGGTTTTATTTGCTGGCTAAATTGATCGCGTTGTGGTAAACGGCAAAAATTGAAATTTCTTGTTTGTCGTGGGTGAGAAGTGTCCTATTTTTTAAATTATGCTGGCTGAATAGAGTAATTTTTAATTTTTTTTTTACTTTGCCATTTATGTACGAAAACATTTAATTGATTTAATGCAAATCTGGGCTTAATAAAATGAATACATTTCTCTATTTATTACTGTTATCATTATATAAGGTGCGTCTCATGGAAAAGAGGACTTTTTAAAAATTGGTATTTCTAGTAGCGCCATATTTTGACGGGGGAAAGCACTGGAAAAGTGCATCCTTCACTGACGTTCTGCAAAACATGACATTCGGATTTTTAGAAGCCAAGTTATCGCGCTAAAGTGTCACTGTGTTTATACCATTGGTCGAAAAATGAACATCGAATAAAAAAACAATATTAAGTTTTCTTTTTTTAACTTTGGTAAAATATTCACCGAAACGTTTCAATTAATGGAACAAGTATATGATGATAATTGTTTATCCCGTGGCAAAGTCCACGAGTGATTTAAATGATTTAAAAATTGTTGTGAGGACATCAAGGACGACGAACATCGTCCGTAATGTGGACGATGATCGTGGTTAGTCAAAGTAACATTGAAATTGTGAGTGAATTTATCAAATCAACCAAAATCTTCGTTGCGATACATGGTAATGTAAATTAAACATATCCAAAGATTCAATTCATCACATTTTGATCAATCATTTGGGACTTCGGAAGATTTGTGCACGCTGAAAACCAAAAATTGCTCCGAATCCAACATTACAAGGACTTTAACTAAAGAGTCGAAAAAGGACGAAAATTTCCTGTACATCATTGTTTCTGGCGTATTGATGTGCTGTTTTCAATAAGATCCAGAAACCAAGTGTCAAAGTGCTAAATGGAAGCACCCAAGTGAGTTTAAGAATCCGCCTTGAGAAGTCAAAAATCAAAACAATGTTGATTTGTTTCTACGATTCGGAGGGAATTGTGCACAAGGAGTTCATTCCAGCTGGCCAAACGATCAATGCTGTGTTTTATCTTGGTCTTATGAAGCGTCTGTTGTCGCGCATTCGTCATGTGTGGCCACAATACCGTCAACAAGGCAGCTGGCGCTTGTTGCACGATAATGCGCCATCCCATCAGTCCACGCTCATCACTGATTTTTTAAATCAAAGCAAAAATAACATTTTAACCATCAATTATTCACCATACTCGCCTGATTTGGCTTCCTACCACTTCTACCTCTTCGAAAAACTTCATTTGTCGATGGAAGAATAGCGTTATACCGATATTGAAGCCATTCAAAAGACAATTCATTGCGGCCGATGCTATCCTAAAGGACATATCTTTGGTCGATCTCAAAAATGCATTCCTTAACCTAATTGACCGTGCAAATACGTTGTATTGATGCACAAGGAGACTATTTTAAATAAAAATAATGAGTTTTGCCGAGAAAAATAAATATTTGTGGTTGTTTTTTGAAAAAGTTCTGTTTTCCGTGAGAATCACCTTGTATTTTTCATAGTCACCACCATCATTAGCATAAACCGCATAGAAATAAACTCATTGGGTAAAATGTTTTATGCATAGTACATACATATTTAGAGTTTTCATTATATTTATTCAATATAAGCTCACACACACGGTTAGTTTTGGATTTTACTTCCAATGCACGATCAAAGCTTACGGGATATTGGAAATAGTGCTGAAATTCTTCCTTTCCCAATTGTCTCTTCGTTCTTCTTTCATACTTACTGTTGTTGATGTTAACTTAATGTTGTTATTTTTGAACGATGCTCAAAATATACTATCATATTTTATATTATTTTGAATGAATAACAGATACTTAAGCTTTGACTTTCTCTTGGTGAAGGTTCAAGGACGTCATCACATAATATGTGTATCATACCGATTGAAATATAATACTGCTGCTTTCCCAAAGATTTAGGCAGTTATCTTCTTCAACTTGGGCAAACTATGCTACTAACAGAATTTGCTTCAAAAAACAGAGAATTGATATTAACTATTACACAGACTGCACATATTGGTACACAAACTAACTTTGAGACAGTAGTCTCAGGTAAAATAAAATATCTTTGTGGACTTGTCAGTTATTGAGTTTACTTGTAAAATTACAAGCTTCAAACGGGGATATATAGTGCTTCTTACATTTATTAAGAAATGGCCGGCTACTTTAGCTGCGGTGTTTAAGGCATTTGACGACAACGACAGCGTAAGGCATTTGAGCGACAGTGTGGTAGTAGGTTCGACTTCCGTTATCGGTGTGAATGTTTGTAAAGTGAGTTTCATATATGTTTGTAAATGTTGCTAGGCAAGACTGCAAAATCTGACGAAGAATCACCTCTGAGTCACGTCAGTTTGAGGCTGGGTAAGGCCGGATGCCTTCTGAGAGGTGATCTACGTTGGTTAGGTTAGGTTAGAGAGAGCGGTGATCTACGTTGGTAGAGTGAGCTTCTCGAATAGGTGAGTCGAATGAGCTGAGTCTTCATCGAATAGTGCTTGTAAATCTGCGTCTTTAAACTTTTTCAGCTGCCCTGGACGGCCATTGTGTTTTATATCTAAATCACAACTTTTAAAGCGTTTAAACCATCATTCACAAGTTTTTTGGTTAAAACATGTTCACCATAAGCTTCAACCAACAATCGATAACTTTTACAGCCGTTTCATAAAAGATTTGAGACGGATTGTTTCTAAAAAATCCAACTTTTTCATCGGTGATGTACCAAATGTACTAGGTGTGACAAAAGTATTTGCGTTCTTTTTTCCATTGTTTATAAATAAAGGATTATACTTCACTCCTTAGAGGTTTAATCCAATTTTAACTATCTTCTCCGACAAATAAACATTCCTTCTTCAGTATTAAGATGATTCCTCTCCGAAATATAGTCGACAGTTTTTAACAAGAACGTTAAAATGAGTTAAACATTTCGCTAAAGTAGGGCAATTTTAAGACAGTATTTAAAAAAAGGTTCAAAGCGGTTAACTCCTCTAGTGAGATATACGAGGTAGAGGGTGAAAGTGCCGTATCAATCTGCAACACTCAGCTCCACTTCAAAATATTCCAGAAATTAGATTTGTCTTAAAGATATGTCCTCGATGCGGTTCGTTTTAAGAGCAGCTGTGGCTGCTGGTCTAAGAACAGTTACTAGAAAACTTTGAGGGAAATGAGAAGTATCCCACATTACCGTCAGCCAGCATATGAGAGGCATAGAAATGATGCCAAAGAGCTGTAGAAGCATCCCTCATGCAGTTGCGACTGTCGCCGCAACAAACTATGGTTCGTGTTGACATACATAAAACTCTCCTCAAAAACTTTACTGATTTTCGATTCATCAAATAAATTGTTACCAATGATGAAAAATGGGTTTTTAACCCATTTTATTTCTAACCCATATATTTTAATAGTGAAGGCGTAAAACTACTGCCTTCTTTCTATGTATATATATTCTATGTATTTCCATGTATATATTGTTATCCCCGAGAGACCAGCTCTTATGGTACCAAGGTGAGAAAGATTTATCGAAAAGGTCATGCTGTGTGTTTAGTGGAATTTTGAAGGATTAGTTCCACCTCAAATTTTTCAATTCGACTATTAAGATAATTTCCGTAAGTTTACCTAATCGGAATAATCTTTCAATATTGAGGAAAATGAAAATTAATTATTTAGAATTTGTAATAAATATTACAATTTTTAGAATGATTTATAATATAATAAAGTTTACTGTATATTTAGTGCATATAAAATATTGTTTTGTGTATTGCAAATAACATCGAAATACTTTGCTGTTTGGAATTAGTAAAATTGTTAATGGACATTTATTAAAAATATGAATTTATTCTTATTATTTTGCAAACATGGGCTTGGTTTAGGATTTAATATAATGGTTTCTTTTTGTCAAATTCAGTTCAGTGTTAGATTCAATTAAAACTACCATTACGACAAAGACTAATTTCCTGAGTATCTATTAAAAAGTCATTTTAAAAATTTATTAACAGTTTTTTTATATCTTTTAAAAATCTCTGAAAAGTTATAATAGTTTCTTATAATTTTTCTTTTAATTACTTACAACCTAATGAAATTTCGTTGGAGTAAGAAACCATTTGGTCGACTGACGAATATAGCAGTTGGATGTTTATTTATGTAACATTGTGCATTTACTCAGCGCCTCCAAAGTCTCAGTTTGTTGTCTTTAACGAAATTAGTATCCGAAGATCAATATAAACGTTGCATCTAAGATTGTTAATTAACCGAACTAAATTGAAACCTGCAGTTACGGGCACTGAGGTAGAGAAACTACAGACTACACACCAATTAAAGATAAAAGCTTAGCTACATATCAGTAGCAATAAGTGGTTCGACTGATGATTTAATTAATCAATCATAAATGAGTCAGTAGGCCAATTTATTAGAATTTAATACATTTATTGCTAATTAAGTTAATTTAAAGATTTATAAGTAGTTTCCTAATATTGTGCACTAATATTTATGGTCAGGTGTATAATAAAAATGTTTAGTTTCAGTCAATTTTTATTCTCTTTGCCAAGAAATAACTTTTCAAAAATTGTCCCGAGTATACGTTAATATCGCTCAGGTGACAATGAAAGTTTTTCTCATGATCATCAAAAATGTGCAGAATGTCTAAATGACATGCAGTTTTAAGAATGATCTGGAAATAGGTAAAGCTTTGTTTGCCTTAAATACCTTACTACACAAAGTCCGAGAACAACCTAAGGATATTTTTGGGTGCTTTATTGACTATGAGGACGATTTCAATAAGGTACAATACAGCAAACTAATGGATATACTAATAGTTACTGCTATCGATGGCAGATATTTGCGGGTTATTGGCAATTTATATTGGTGACAAAAAGTATATTTCGAATAAATGGAAAGCAAACATGAATGCCAGATTCAGGGAGGTGTTAAACAAAGTTGCATTATGTTGACAATTATATTATACTTATACTGAAACAAAATTTTCAGAAAAGCACTACATGGTCAAGTATTTGGGGTACAAATTATCGGCGAAACATCATTCGATATGCTGGTGAGATTATTAGGAGAAGACCTTTATCACTATTTCACGCATGTACCATTGCACCACGCATGATTCTTGGGTATGTCGCGTCCAACCTTGCGAGGAACGGCTCAGCGACCACTTTGAATATTTTTTTTAACTATAATATTATTCTGAATGAGACATTTCCAACAATTTTTAGATTTGTCTTCTCATATTGATGAGAAGACAATAGAAAACAGTATTAACTGGACAGCAGGTGAAGCGTGTAATGTCATATAAATATCTCGGTTCTTACCTTACGGAACAACATGGCTTAAATGGAAACATTTTTTTGGAAAATTTATGGAAACTCATTCCGTTCGCGTACTATCCGAACTACTTCTCTGAGATTATTAGGAGAAGACCTTTATCACTATTTCACGCATGTACCATTGCACCACGCATGATTCTTGGGTATGTCGCGTCCAACCTTGCGAGGAACGGCTCAGCGACCACTTTGAATATTTTTTTAACTATAATATTATTCTGAATGAGACATTTCCAACAATTTTTAGATTTGTCTTCTCATATTGATGAGAAGACAATAGAAAACAGTATTAACTGGACAGCAGGTGAAGCGTGTAATGTCATATAAATATCTCGGTTCTTACCTTACGGTACAACATGGCTTAAATGGAAACATTTTTTTGGAAAATTTATGGAAACTCATTCCGTTCGCGTACTATCCGAACTACTTCTCGCTAACTTTCTCTATTTCTGGCCTCCTTGGTTCCAAATTGGAGAGAAGTATCAGAGGTCTTTAATTTGGTCTATACAGCCTTATCGGTTTATTAGTTTTTTGAATAATGGATGCGCGTATTCGTCTGTCCTATTGTACTGATGTTGGGCATGTTATTATTCTATGTACGGTCAATAATCATTATTTTCGTATTTTGCTCATCCGCAAAGATGACTTTCATCCCATATTTTTTTGATAATTAAGGTCAGTTCTTCGACCGACCTTACAATAAATGTAGTGTAATCGCCATATTTTAAGTTAGTTATTTTAGTGTCGCCAATACTAACATCACCCGTCCAATGCTCGAGAGCTCTACGCTTGATTTATTTACCATAAATGTTAAATAAAATTGGCGACAAGATTCCTTTATTAACTCAAAACTCGTATGTTCAATCTTTAATTTTCACCACTGTTTTCTTTTTCTCTTATAAATGGCAAATTGAGCCAAACAGGTGATCTGATACTCTCATTTCCAGCAGAATTTGTCTTAATTCCTCCCATTTTACGCTGTCAAATGCTTTCCAATAATCAGTTCTGGCTTTTTCGATTATTTGTCGAATGTTGAATATCTGTTTCCGTATACCTCTCCTTGGAACGAATCCTGCCTGTTTTGGGGGAATGTACCATAAGTAGCTTTTTAAAAATTGATAACATGAAGAAGGATTTTCCTGGCATGTGGAATAACAGAGATAGTGCGTTAATTTTCGCATGTTTCTCTAGACAATATTTTAAAAAATCGATTGGTTTTTTTCTAAGAACTATCTAGAACTCATATTTCACTAAATAATGATTAAATGTTACATTTGGTTTATATTGTTATATAGCTGAAATCTGTTCTCTAAAAACTGTCACAATCAATCGTAGTATTTAAGATGGCTAAATCGCAAGTACTGCCTTTATGACGCAAGCTTTAAGTTTCCTTTACAGACAAATAAATAATCAAAGCTGTATAAAATAAAGTAGACGGCATAATTTGCTAATCATTATTAATAGCCAATAGTTATCATATCTCGAACTTATTCTCAGAGAAGATCGATTTAAAATTCTGTAGCTCATAATGAAGGGTATTTTAACAAGGCTCACGAGAGAAAACAAGGCCTGGTTGAAAAATATTCGAATCAACCTGAATGCGAAGATATATTAGAAAATTAAGTGCAGTAACTGGAAAAGTTCTAAAATGAAGGGGACTTAGCAGGTTACGAAAAGAAAAAGAATAAATGAAATAACAACTGTATTAATATCTCAAGATAAGTGTAATTTACAAAAGAAATTATATATATATATATATATATATATATATATATATATATATATATATATATATATATATATATATATATATACACTAATGTATGCTACTAATGTATAATATATTTGGATAATAACTATATTGTCATTAGTTTGTACGATTAATATCTTACCAAACTTTTCTGTTTGAAATTCCAATTTATTTTCTTAAGTTATATTGAATGTATCACAGACAAACTCAAAGTAACAATACACAGAGAAGAAAAAAAGGTTACAAAATCGTATTCTCCTTTCCCTAAGCTCCTGATTTGAAATTTTACCGCGGCTCAACGAGACGCCAAAGTCCGGCCAGCGTCGAAAATTGTGTAAAGCCCTTCTCAGAAGCCTTTGATCATCGAGCCGGTTCTTTAGTCCCGAAACCGCTTTAACAGCCAGGATACTCCATTTACAAATTAAGGACCAGGATTTCCAAACCATTGCACCTTTCATCGCTTTATAGTTCATTATTTGATACATATTCATGATTTTATAAAACTAGTTCCCTTGTAAACTGTACAATATTATTAGGCATTAATTCTTTGTTTCAGAATCTTGTCACATGATATTATTCCTTAATGTAGTGAATTATTTTATCATTTAGGCTATATATTTTAAAAACTATTTCTCTCAATTCTTATTATTTATTTTTATAATATTTTTTTTTTGCAAAATCTATAAGTGTGTTAGCACTAAGCACATATATATATATATATATATATATATATATATATATATATATATATATATATATATATATATATATATATATATATATATATATATATCCTCAACCTTTTTCTTGATAATATTATAAAGGATACGAGAATTGATTGAAACGGCTCGCTGATAACAAAGTCTGAACAGCTAATTGGTTATGTTGATGATAACATAACAGCGAAAACAGTCCAGGAAATACGAGAGTATGAGAAAAAAGTAAACTTATACCAGCAAAAGCCTGTAGAAGAATTGACCAGAACTTCACAATTAATGACATGAATATCGAAGTAATGAGAGAGTTCACTTATCTCAACCTGAATTACAATGTACAAAATAATCCTACTAATATAGTAAGTCACCGAATCACAGATGGCAACTGCAAAATATAAATAATAATTAGATATAAAATCGATATTTATAACAAGAATATTCATACTAAAAATCTATAAAATAATGATAAGACCGGTTTGAACCTACGGATGCCAAGTTTGAACAATGATAAAAAGAGAAGAGGAGCTGTAACTCAGATTCGAAAGAAAAATATTAAGACTTTTGGCCCAGTTCTCAGTGAGGAAGATGGATGGACAACAATCGTAGACATACAATCACGAAATGACGATGGCTAGAGATTTGGACATAGTCGAACATACTAAATTCCTAAGGTTATGGTAGGCAGGGCATTTCGTGTACATGAGCGGGGAAAGAGAAATTTCAGAAACGAAAGAAAAATATACCGAAAGTGGTGGTCTAACTACATTCAAAATCTGTGAAAGGTCACGACTTTCGCCCAAAACTATTTGGCATTCTCAAGTGTTGGTTCGAGCGAAGTTGAACTGTTGACTCGAAGCGATATATATATATATATATATATATATATATATATATATATATATATATATATATATATATATATATATATATATATATATCTCATTATTTCATATCTCCTGATACCATGTCCTTTTGGATCTCCTTCTCTTCCCATCCTATCCCGCTTCGCAGATCTCCTGGGACTAATTGATGTTACCCCATGTGTATAAGATACCCAAACTTACAATCGATTCGCCATTCAATATAATTCTCTTATTTTGACATTTCTTATCCTTTTAACTCCTTAAATTGTTCTGAATATTCTCATTTCTATTATAATTTTAAAACTTACTGAAAAATGATTAACTGCCATAAATTAGTATTGGTACAAAAGCCACTTGGTGTATTTTGATTTTCTTTGCGTACAATGTTGCAATGTTTTATTGATATTTTTATTGTGTGAATGTTTCATTCTGACTTTTATTTAGGAAGACCGACTTTATCTCATTAAACATCTCTATATAATATTTATTCTGTTGTTATTTTTATTTCCAGGTTTCTATTTTTAGCGGCACTTACACTGCCATGATTTCAGTTTTATTTATATATATATTTTATGTTTAATTTATATATTTAATTATGTAGAATTATTATACATATTTATGTAAAATTAATTACCACGATGGAACTTTTAAGTCACTCATGTTATTGGAGGCTGACAAAACATTTTATTTTTATTGGTCTTAAATTCTAGATTCCAAACGAACACCCTTTCACTACACTGTTTGTTCCTGAAATATCATCCATAACCATAATAAATAAAAGAGTACTTAATAATTCCTGATGCACTCCCTTTCTGTGGAAAATTCCCTAGAGCACCTATCAAATATTTTAATCATTTCATGTTAATCATCAACAAAGTTTAGTAATTAAAGTATAATGATATATATTTCTTGATACCAAACCTTCACCAAAAAGTCGACAGAGAAGGCATCGAAAAAGGACGTCAAGAAGTTTTTTCCGAGTATTTGGATTAGACCTTTAGAACTAAAAGAAGTGATCATTGAAACGAGGAGATATTTGGTTTATATATTATTTAGTCAAAACTTTAGAAATTATTGACAAGCACCGTATTTTCTTAGAATTACCTTACTTGTATTAATTAAAATTTTGAAAAGAGCTGCTATAAAAGCGTATTGGTAGCCAATTTCAAAGTTACCTAAAATTGAATAAAATGTGTTTTGAGGCTGAAGAAAATGGGATAGATTTATCCTATAGATTTATTTCAGCGAGAAGGGAATGAAATAAATTGCCATGAATAAATTCAGATTTTGTCATTTATTAAGTGAATCATCAATACTGCAAAGTATTTGCAAGCATAATAACGCATTGGGACGAATTTATAGATCGATACGTACATTTGCATCGAATGGCCATAACAGAAAGAGCCGTATAAACAACGCACATTTTAAGCAAACAACGATCCACATATATAAAAAAGACAAAACACGTTTTACGTGCTTAAAGCGAATTTTAATTAGTTTTTAAATTAACAGTAGTTTACTCAGGCTCTGTTTTCAGCGGTAAAGGAATTTTACATGAAAAAAAAATCTTATTTAGGATCGTCGAGTAGTGAATGGATAAATGAAAAAAACTAACGAGCCGGAAGGTTCTACAAAGTAATCATTAAATTTACCGTAATACTTTTTCTCTAGTAAACAGTAAAGAGCTGTCGTAGAAATTACTCATCCAAACTAATTGGCTAACGAACCAAACTAAAAAAGGTAATAAATCCATCAAAAGTTCTTGTTTTCGGAAGAACGTTTACTATAATATATCGAATAATATCGTTTTCAATGCAGAAAGTATAATAATTAATATGGAATAAGGGAAAGCTAATATCGTAAAATATTGTACAATATTAACAAGCTGGTAACTTTGATTCATCGTTTTGTATGCTTTGAACTTCTTCGAATTTACCATTTACCAACCAGTTGAAGTCCAGTCACATATAACGATTAGACTGACATATTTTCATTTTTTAGATTTCAATTACAAGTTATATTTCTTACCAGTAATCATACTATTCAATAAACTGCAATACACATCTAGACCAATTTCATAAAGGCATAGCACATTTTATTTTATAAAACAGAAAGTCTATGAAGCTCCACCATGTTTTGTTTTGGTTTCTATTTTACACTGTTTTGGTTTCTAGGTTACACTATGTTGCAATATCAAACAGCTGTAATACCAAACTAAGACATTACAGCTGTTTATCCTATGTACCTAATTTTACACTTTTATTGGGGTTAATTTTTTACAATATTTTAAATAGTTTCGTACACAAATAGACTTTTAAGAATCCTAGCATTTTACTTAAATAATATTTTCCAAAACTTTCTCGCCAAAACATTCAATAAAAAACTCGGTGGACCTTACAAAAAAGCTTAGCAAACTATCTATACCAAAAAACGCTTCTCTAGCATCCTTTGACGTTAGCAACAAGGTTCAAACGTTAGCAACAATATTCCAAATAAGGATTGCCTAAAATTAATAGATAATAAAAATAATATCAATCATAAAAAATAATATAATAATAATAAATAATATCAATCCAATTATTATGCACGCTATTTTAGAATTCTTATGCAGTAATCAAAATTATTTTCAATGTAATAATGTTTTTTACAAACAAAAGGATGGCCTAGCGATGGGTTCCCCACTAAGCTCTTTATTATCAGAAATGTTTATGTCAAACTTGGAAAATATTTTTTTTTAAAACGGATAAAGCAAAAAACTTATTGTTTTGGTTTAGATATGTAGACGATATTTTGGTTTACTATAGTGGAAACGCCAGACAAATAGAAGAAACATAAAAGCATTTATATATTGAAAAAGAACAAAATCAAACCATAAATTTTCTGGACCTTTTAATATCCAAACAAAATAATAAACTAGAATTTAATATCTATAAAAAACCCACATACTCAGATATAACAATTACAAAACAATTAATCCACCCCATTACACATAAATATGCAGCATATAAGTCTATGACCCACCGAGCTTTCACAATTCCATTATCCGAAAATAATCGAATAATTAAAACGGCAAAAAAAACTAATAGCACAAAATAACGCTTTCAATGAAAAAGAAATTAGTTACTTAATAAACAAAAAACGGAAACAATTATTAATTCGTCAAGTATACCCAAAAGTAAAGCAAATAAATGATAAAAAATACTGTAATTGCTGTAAATACTGTAAATTTCATATTTCGGTCCAATTTCAGAACAAATAGATCGCTCTTTGAGGAAACAATTTGCAAATAGTCAACAAGTATTTTACAATTACAATTACTTTTTAACGCCAAAGATAAAACTTCACAAAATAAAAAATCTGGAGTTTATATGTTAAGTTGCAACGAGTGTAGTAGCTGCTATGTGGAACAAATGAGCTGAAATTTTCAGACCAAATTCAAAGAACACAAATCTGCGTACATATTAAAGAAACAAAATTTTAATTTTGCGAACCATTTCATAGATACTCGCGATATATTTCCAGAGATTACAAATTTAAAAATTTTACATACAGCACCAAAAAGCAAAAAATTAAACATTTTAGAAGCGATTGAAATGTATAAATGTAATAAGAACCCATCTAGACAGTTTTAAACGATCAGACAGATTACGAAATTCGGCGCTATTTAATATATTGTAAAAAATTAACCCCAATATAAGTGTAATCTTTAGGATAGGGATAAACAGCTGTAATACCTTTTTCCTAGACTTGTTTTAACTTCTAGATACTAATTCAGTGGCGGCTCGTAAGGGAGGGCGTTGGGATGCCGCCCCTCCAGCATTTATCCTGTATAGGGTTTCAATAGCACAAAAATAGAAAGGAGGAAGGGGGAAGCAAAAAATTATTCAGCAGCACTATTTTCTTCTACGGTCTCCCACTTTAAACACCCACAAGCCGCCACTGTACTAATTTATTATTTATGCTTTCTTAAAATTACTGATTCGTGTTTTTCAATTTTGTTCATATTGTGATTTACTGGTTATATATTTAAACAACTCATTAATTGCCACTATCATTGTTAATATTCGTTACGTTACTATACAAGAATCATTAGTATTAATGCCTTTCAGAACTATGATAGTTATGAATTCTCCAATAAGAGTATTAGAACTTTGAAACGTAATAGCGGTAACACTATTTGAAATGCAAGTACAACCCATAAACTGCTGTGCTCTGTATATTGTGTCAATTCACCATGGAAAGCTACATGATTCGGTATTGCGCAGAAATTATTCGTATCGACGAATCATCGTCGATACGATTTCTTGATTTCCATCAGGAAATCGTGTTACTTTATTGGTGAACCAACATAAATGCGGGATTTGGGTATATGAAAATCCTCAAGTGATTCAGGATTTACCTCTTCATGCTTAGAAAGTCATTGGTTGGAGTGATTTTTGGGCTAAAGGAGCAATAGGACTGTATTCTCTTGAATACGTTGACAGGAATCGTCTTACTGTTAATAGTGAACGCTAGTGGAATATGTTAACAGAATATCTTTAGCCTGAATTGATAAATGTGGATATAAACAATGCTGTCTTTCAAGAAGATGGTGCGGCTTGTCTAACATGTCACCGGACAATCAATTTATTGAAATAAACTTTCCTGGACGCATTATTTCCCGAAATATCATCTGACCACCAAGATCATGCGATCTCAAGTTCTACAGAAATAAACCCCGAACAATTCTTAAGCTTAAACGAAACATTTAGGCCGAAAACACATTAGGCCACAAATTACTAAATTATTACTTGTAGTTGTCATTGTGCCTTATTTTAAAGTTCTGACATTCTCATTAGACAACACATTACAAGCTATATTTTGAAAATACCAAAAATGAAACTGACACACTGGCAGTATACCTATGCCAACATTTTTACTTATTTGGAAATATGTTCTCACGTACAGAGTGCAGACCAAATTCCTAAAATAGCCAGTTCTCCATCGAATCACGTTGAGTCAGCACCATAAAAACACAAGACATATAATATGGTTCATGATATGGACACTGACAATATGGTTCAACATACCCATTTTAAAAGATAATTAAGTATTAATGAAAGTTCAAATAACTTTTTATCACTGTCTGCCTTTAATTAAATGTTCAGCCATACTGTACTTTCTTGATATCTGGACATATATATCATCATCCATATATGGATGATTACTTTACGTACTTGCACTTATTACAGTTGCAGAAAAAATTCAATTGTCATCATCATTAAGTTATTGCCCTTAACTCCCTTTAATCCCAGAGGTTTGTGCGGTTTCGTCATTTATTATTGAATACAAATCTGGTTGTCCGGAAAATTCCTATGAATTGTTAAAGAGTAAGAGAAACTCAAATAGTTTATATAAATAATTATTTAGTCTATTATGTAATTATTATTATTATTTACAACTTTTTGTGAACCTAACCAAAATTTGGATCTTTCTTGCAAAAAAATATCAACAGATTGTTTTTCACTATTTTAAAATATTTTACTTCTTCTCGTCTTCTTCTATTTTAAAATATTTTCCATCTAAATAATTTTGGAGGAATAGTTCCGAGAATAGTCCGAGGGTGCGATGCCTGGTGAGTGAGATGGATAGGGTAAAACATCCAAGTTGAAGCTGAACAATTTTTGCCGGGTCATGATTGAAACATGTGATCGTGCATAGTCATAAAAAATTGAATGCCATCAAACAGATCGCAATAAATAACGGATACGACCCAAACAGTATAAATAAAATAATTATAGAAAATGTTATAATAAAACCATTAATTTAATATATCCTGTCAATAATATTAAGAATGCAGCGAACAAAACAACTATATATACGGGAAAAGTTACGAAATTAGTGTCTAGTCATTTATCCAAAACAAACGATATAAATATTACTTTTAAAATAAATAATAGTCTTGGACGCCTCATTAAAAACAATAAAAGTCGAACAAATATATTCTATAAATCAGGAATTTATACAACTGAGTGCGGCTCGTGTCCAAAAGTCTATCTTGGATAAACTGGAAAATCTTTCTCTACTAAGCTCAATGAACATAAAAGAAGTTACACTAAACAACAAAATAATTTTCATTTTATTAATCACTTAATGTTAGAAAAGCATACTTTCAATGATAATTTTAAAATGTTATATGATGAGAATAAATCCAAAAAAATAAATCTCTTAGAGAGCCTAGAAATTAATAAAAGGAAAAATTTGGATATTTTGCTAAATGGCCATTATTAGGTCGATGGCCAGTTTTAGTTGTAACTACCTTTCTTACTGTCAGTTTAACATAATTTGCATTTGAAAAAGGCACTGCGTGTCGAAACAATTATTATATATACAATTGTTATACATTCAATTGTTATACATACAATTTTAAATATGGTGGAAATATTAGATATTAATCTTTGCTTATTAATTCCTACGAACTTTCCATACAACCTATTAATGATAAATAAGTATATTTTGAAAACTAAATATGGGGTATAATAATCCATATATGTGTTTAACATATAATCTACTTTATAGATGGGTAAATATCGATAAAGTTATAGCTGCATCATCGGATTTATACAAATAAATTAACCCTTCGATTTACTAAATCTCTCAAATTCGCTATTTCAATATGGGCCAATTAGCAAAGCTCGCGTTGTTGAAGACCATTCTTATGGAATTGTTATTCGTTTATAGTATATTTAGCTGTTTCGCTCTAATGAAGACATGTATATTAATATCACGATATTTTATTTTAATTTATCCCAATATTGGATGTGAATGACAATGGGTGCATTGTCATGATGAAGCAACACTTCTTCTTTACCAAATAATCATCAACTGTGATCGTCTTTCCCTTTTCCAAATAGACGATGAAGACTAATGAAGCAACTCCCAAAACAATTGCCTTAACGATCCCCTAGAAAAAAAAGTAAAAAGGGAATATAGAGAGGGGGTTGAATGTGAAGATGAATGTGATGTAAAATATATATTGGAGTGTATTATTGTGAAAGTAAAGGAAAAAAGGATGAATAATAGAGATTTTATGAAACAGCTGGAATAGCTTTGAAGATAGAACAAAATATTATATAAAGAACTAAGATAAACTATTAAAAAATTGCGTTAAGCAGAAAATGTAATTGACAAGCTGGATAATGAGTTGGAAAAACAAAAAAAAAAGTTGGAGAGAAATGATATAGTGATAAAAGTTGTTAAGGTAGATATAGAAGATAAACATTACTTAAAGGGTGTTATGGAAAAAGCTATCCAAGAATACTTTGAAGAAGACAAGGGTTGAAAGACACAGAGATGAAAGGGAAGAACATGTTTAAAAAGAGTGCAAGAATATGGAGAAAAACTGTGACTGATGAAAAATAAAGGTAACCTAAACCACAAAGATAAATAAAATCCTTATAATGATATGGTGATACGATGTCTTAATGATCAATTAAAATACGCAAAGGAAAATTAGAGAAGATTATTGCGAGATGAGGGTAAAAATATAAAAATTTAATATAAAAAAAACTTAAAGTGTACGGACGGGACCCAAAAAAAGGAAATGCGCACCGACTAGGAAAAGGAATAAGAGTGGACTATTGATAAATTATAAAATATGTATAGAATATTAAAATTATATATTTCAGAATTATTAAATCAATAATATAATAATAATAAAAATAGTAACTAATTAGTTACATAATTATGAGATGCAGAATATTGCAAGATGATAAATAATCCCAAATTATTAATCATCTTTGTCTCTATTGCAATTAATACAAACATATCTCTTTAAAGTCATTCTGTTAATATTAAATTGTTTGGTTGCCGCATTTACACTAATTTTTACCTCCTCTACAGCTTTTACTGCATCACTCAATTGTTGACTAGTAGCTAAACCTTTTGAGGTCTTTCTTATATATGTACGCACTCTAAAATGTAATAAGAATCATGAATATAATTATCAATATAAGTAATTTTAATTAGTAAACTTTGTATAGAATCAGCAAATGCACACATTAATTGATGGTTATTGATTTATTAAAGAAAAATTTGATTGTCTACAATAAACATCTAGTGAGGCTAGTTGAGCAAGTATTGAACGCGCGTTGCTCAACTAGCCAAACAAAATAAAAATTAGGTTATAAAAAACCATAAGAGTTAAAAATAAATAACCATCTATAATCGAAAGAACAATAATTAAGTAATCTTTAAATACTCACGTGGTCCTTATTAAGTGTTTTTATACCAGTATAGTAGAAAGATTATGATGACCTATACTATTTTTTACGCCGAAAATTATTACGCCTTATTTTATCGAAGCACCAGACAGCAATTGGCAGTCGCGCTAAGTATTTCCCTCCCATAACCCCTTGTTTTCGCCATTTAAACTTTTGTTATAGGTTGCTTAGTTTTCAAGATATTTCGATTGCATAACTTGCCTCTATGACCCCTATGAGTTGAATATATTTAAAATGGGGCTTTTAAAACATCAGGAACAATAAATGAAGAAATACAAATATGATTTAGCAGCATAACAATAAACTAAACATTCGGGCAACGATATAATGGAAATAAAGAAATACATATTTTTAAAAGTGCTAGAAATGAGAGAAAGCTAGAAGAATAATTAGCAAGAAACTTAGAAACGCTTTTAAAAATTTGAAAGTGATATCGAATAGAATATATCATTTGAGAATAAAAAAGCAAGAAGATTTGGATTCAAGATTAGATAGAGAATACGAAGAACTATGATATGAAAATTGCATTGGGAGATGCTCAAATTGAAAAAGTCCTACTTTTAGGCCACCAATGTTGGTATTTACAATTGGGAAGTATAGCAAACATGAAATATCTAATGAAAATGGACGTCTGTTGATAGACATTGCAAAAGAGAAGAATGTCTTATTAAAAAACCTTCTTTTAAGAAAATGCATATAGGAACATGAGGATATCGGATGGAAAAGCATAAATTAAGTAGATTATGTACTAGTTGAGAAAGAAAAATAAAATTACAGGAGTAACAAGTTATATAAGTTATACTCAACGCAATCTGTTGTAACCTTTGTTTTTGGTTACCGCAAGGGCAACCGTACGCCGGAGGCAGTTAGGTCGTGGGTCGCGGATTGATCCAAATGACACTACTAAAGGGTATTAGTAATCCGAGATCAACAAAAAAACTCTAAACTGGAAAAAGGATCTTACCTAATTCAAACAACTCAGTCTAACATTATATCAATTTAATAATTAAATAAATACATATTTTGAAACGATCATAAAAAAAGTAATAAAACAATTTTTGACTTTGTTATCTATCACTTTTATTCTATAAAACCCATAGATAACAAAGTAACATTTTTTTTTATTCTTTTTTAAAAAATGAACTATCACAAAGTAACGGACAAATCAATCAATAATATCATCATAAAAAAATATATAACACAAAAAAAGCATAATACTAATAATTAGCATACTTAAATAACCATACAACTAGGTGTACGACTATTTCAACATATGTATTATATTTAACACTATATACAGGTATCAGAGTAATAGTAAGGGTTCTTATATTTCTTTCTAAACTAGAAATTAATAATGACTTTATGATGGTAGTAATAGTAATTATTGTAATAATAAAGTTAATAACAATGATGATATCTAGCGTTATTCCTGGTAAAATTACTTAAATGTCCGGTAACCGAAATGACCGGTAATTAAGATGTCCGGTATCTGATATGTCCGAATTCTGAGATGTTCGAAGTCTGAAATGTCCGGGGTATAAAATATTCGGATTCTGAGATCATCATCATCAGCCCGTGTCGATCCAATGCATTATAAAGGCCTCTTCAGCATGCTTCCACTGTCCTGGGCTTTCACTGTCTGGGCTTTCCTCTGTCACTAGGGTCCAATATACTTAACGATGTCATCATCCATCGTGCCTTCGGTCTTCTTCACGGACGTTTGCGATCAAGCGGTATCTACTCCAAGATTGCCTTGGTTCATCTATCGTCCCATCGCCGTAGTAGTAGAACGCACTGATTGAAAACTTTTCTTTTCAGGCAAAGTAGGAGTCTGCTCTTAAACACTATATTGTATAGACATAGAGTGATTTTTTAGTATGTCCGAACTTCCATAGAAGTCGCTGTCAAATGAACTAACGAACTGTAGGTTTGCGCACTTATAGAGCAAAGTTATGGTGCCTACAATTGATAAACCGAGCGATGTATTCGCCAAGTTAATGACAAATTCCGAACACATTTCATGCTGCTCGATACTAAAACAAAAACAAGACAAGACTCTGTGCGTTCCGAATGAAATATGGGCGCTATTACTTGCAGTGTTGATGAAGATCCAAATTTATTAAGTCGTCGCCGTTTCAAGGAATTTGGGCTTTGTTATTTGAGTATGTGGATTATTTAATTCCGAATTTGAATGGTATTGATCTGGAGTAGATGGTTTCAAAAGGACGGCTCAACATATCATACAGCCAGCGCAACAATCGATTTATTAAGGGCACAATTTGGTGAGAAAATTATTTCGAGGAACGGACCTGTTAGTTGGCCACGAAAATAATGTGATTTATTGCCTTAAGGTTATTTTCTTTGGGGTTATGTTAAATATTTGGTTATACCGATAAACCAGCAACTATTGACACCTTGGAAGTCAACATAGCTTGGACAATTGCGGACATAAGACCTTAATTGCTCGAAAAAGTGGTCGGAAATTGGGTTGACAAAATGCGCTTTGTCAGAAGTAGCCGCGGTGGACATTTGTCCGAAATTATTTTCGAATGTTAATGCAGTTGTATGTTATTTCACATAGAATAAATAGTTGCAGGTCATCTAATTTGGTTTTTGTCCTATTTGAATTTACATTTCCGGCGCACTAAAAAATTCAGCCTACATAACAAACCTAACATTATTGTGTTTGAATAATTTCATATAGGTTACCATAAAAAACTAAATTTTAAATTTAAAACTAAATAAAAATTTTATAAACAAAATACAAGATATTTTTATCTTATTGAGAATTGTTACAACCAGAAAGAAAAGTTATCAAGCCCTCAGTATTTCTGGAATCTATACTGGATAACTATAAACGAAAATAACAAACATACTTTTTCTGATGGAATGCAATAACCTTTGCAAAAAGGGACTGCGGTGGAATTTCGGAAGCAGTGGCTTACATGAAATCTGAACGTTTCAGAGTTAAGTTGACAAAAAAAACCATACGCTTTTGGTTTATGTACATTGTTCTTTAACTATGTTTATCGATCGCATTTTAAACGTATGAAGTATATATCATAAATCTTATCATATTACTCCTAGGTTTATTTAAATAGGATGTATATTTATATATGTATATGTATATTTTTATACAAATTCTACATACGTATATGTACATACATATTAATTCGGTACCATTACATTTCCTGATTTATAAATCCGTCTAAACAGTTTATCATCCTTTTGTGATTTACATATGCATAACGTGAATTTCTCAGGATATATTATGATATGGCGAATCAGACAACATTAACTCATAATAGATAATGAGCGTGAAAGATGAGAATGATGAATACTAATACAAAACGGCATTTTTAAATATTTAATAGATGGAAGGAAGTCTGGAATAGGAAGTCTGTGGTATTTTAGAAATGTCTAGATCATCGGGCTAGTTGCTGCTGGGCTATATGAACATCAACATATGGTTTTGAATGCTACAGTGTAGTGAAAGGGGCGTTAAATTGCCAGCAAAAGCAGGTAAACGACTTTATTTAAGGCTCTAAGGGTATCACCAGTCAATTGGGCTTCGCGGATCTGGCTTTGCTTGACTATCTATTTCAACCATATCATTAGTACTAAAATGATCGACATGTTTGAAATGCGATCTATTAATTTAACAGTATCGAAACTATTTACGTTGAGCGGTGGCCATCCATTTTCATAACTTCTATAATCTAGTTATATAGGAGTGTCTTTTGTATAAATGCTTTCTTGTCTCTTCCGTTATCTTCTCGCTCCTCTTGTTATTCTTATCTGTTGCTGATTTTTCATCACTTCCTTCTGTCCATCTTTTCCTTGGTCGTATCTTCGCTCTTTCCCAATAATTTCTTATATTATTGGTCTAATTACACTGGTCAACAAATTGCCAACTTTTGTAAGCCCATGAAATAAACTAATTTTGCGAAAGCATTAAAAAACATTCATAGTGGTACTAATTTCATACTCTGGTTAGCTCAGGTCTTTTGTGAATATCAATAACAAGATTTATAACCCAGTTAAAGATTTATTTAGATTAATAAATTTTAATTATTTTAAATATATACAGTTGCAAAGCTTCTTCTTTTATAATTAATATTTACAATTTGTCTTCTTAATGTCCAACATTAATTAATCTGCTAGCGTATCTCTCTATCTTCTCTATCTTCCTTGATAGCGTTGTTCCATAACCAATATATCCCGGTGGAAGCGCTCACCGTGGTCATCGCTAACGTCTCCCATATTTTGAGGTAAAACATCTAAATGTGAGTCCAAAATGTGTGTTTTTAGGGACATTTTACAGCCAATATTTCCAAGGATTTCCAAGCCTTATTCTCTGTTTTATTTAATGTAGTCTTAAAGGTATCGCCCCTAATCAACTCTCGTATTTGAAGCCCTATAAAAATCCCTTCTTTTAATTTTACATCTGTAATTTTTTGAAACTTTTCTTTAAGATATTGAAAAGCTTCAGCTTCGTGGTTAGGAGATTTCGCAAAGTTTTTTATTATTCCTGATTTTAGTTGTAAAAACAGCACAATAATGTTTTGTTGTTGCACTAACTGTGGACGAAGTATATTTTCTGATCCTAGAGTGAAATTTGTCCTAGTTGGTGGCTAGGCTTTTCTGACGTAATGACTTTCTCTATCGTGGCTATTCCAAAAGCACAAAAACAACTCTATTTAGTGTAACGGTGTTGCATACCCAAAATTACAGCAATAACTTTAAAATCTGTGCAAATCTTCCAAGAATATTTCTCATATTTTATCTCATTAAGCAAAAGCTTCAGATTATCATAGGTTTCTTGATTGTCCACAGAAAATGGAAGGATTTATTACCGTTGTATAACAATACCGCTTTTAGTTTAATCGAACGAACGAATGAATGAATCTATGAATAATCTATTGCCGGTTGTGATTAATATCGAAAGTTTCAAATTTTGCATCGATGTTGTTACAATAAAGAAGATCGCTAGCAGTACTAAAAAATTGTACACGATCACTGTGACAGTTTCGAAAAGCGGTAAAGCTTTTGCTAAAAGATTCCATTGGTTGAGACGAGAGCCAAGCGCAAGTTCTACTTGTGCTTTTGGTAGATTTAGATTTCTAACCAAGTCATTTAATTCAGGTTGATAGACTAAATGAGGTTCAGATGAGTGGGGAATAACGAAGTCCTGATCATCGTTTTCAGTATCATTGTCAAAATCGTCAAAAGGCTGTGTAGGGACTAAATGATGTTTATCGTGTGATTGAGGTCTTTGAGCTGATATTGTACTAATGTAATGATATTTTATTTTTTTACATGGAGCCCTGAAGTTATATTCATGAAATATACCAACCTTCTTTCAATATGCAATGCCAATATGCAATGCAATACCAACCTTCTTTCGGTTCTTTATTTCGCAAAAAAAAGGTAAACTTTATCGATGACTAGACAGGTAATTCTGCAAAACCTTCAGCCAGTTGTCACTTTTGGAAAGAGAAATAAGTCGAAGGGGGCCGATTACGAAGAATAAGATAGATGCGGTATCAGGTCACATTGCAAATTGACCAGTTTCACTGCTACAACGGCAAACGAATGTATTGTTGTGTTTAAACTGTATATAATTTTTCGCCAAATAAATTCCTTTCTATATCAAATCTTGGTAAATCTAACCAATAATATAGCGTAATACTCTACTGGGATCGTCTTTCTCTTGGGAATCCCCTTTTCTGCCGATTAAAGTATCTCCGTTTTCTTCGGAGCAGGTTCTCCAAGAAAAACCCACTTTGACCCATTTTGATTGTTCCTTCATTTCTTGTATGGAGTGATGAATCCAAGATTTGCCAATGGTCACGAATTACCACAGAAACCCTTTCGGATTGCGCATATATATTTTTAAACACCACCGTGCTATCCCAATTCGGTTTTGGATTCAGTAAGCGACATCCATCGCGCTTATACCTTTCTCATATTCAAATGTTCATGTAATTCGTAGTATTCACTCTACGGCCGGCTAATACGATTAGATTCTGTTGATCATTTCCTCAGTAGTGAACTCAATGGTACATCCTGAAACTATGAAATGAATAGGAACAGAGTCCCCATAATATTTTTTCAACTTTTCTTCGGTCTGCGCCATTGTTTTTCCACGCAAAAAGTAGTTTTTAACAAATAACTTTCGTACGTATAAATAATACTAATCGCTTTAATATCAGAGGTTGCTAAATATAATCAATCCAGCAACTTAAATGTATATTTTAATTACAATATGAAACCATTTCTACTTCTTGAGACTTTCAGATATCACATCTTCAGTAATGATAAATTTGGTCAAACTTTTTTTGCCCAAGTCTTTTTTTGCTCAAAATTTTAATTTAAGAGTAACATGTTACAGGTTACATTTAACATTCTGACACTGGTTACATTAACAAGTTACATTTAATAAAAAAATATATGTAAATTAAATGGGAGTGATCATATAGGTCTCTGCACAAAAAGATCATCAATGTATTATCAATGTATCATATGTCATTATCAATGTATTAGATGAGTTGGCATTTTCGTATCAAGTTAATAAACAAATGTACCAAGTATAGAAACGCCGAGAATAATATTGATAAAAAATAATGTGCACTTACCATCCCAAAATTTCTAGTGGGCAAATGATTACAGTAACTGTTATTGCAGATTGCTTATCAGAAGTAATATTTCCAAAATTTTCTCTACATATTTTATGTAAAAAAATATCTGCTCACTAGGTGACTATAACGTTAACCGTTGATTAGAAACTCATCAAACAGTTACCATGGGAGCAAATTTTGTGAAAATTAACACATGCCCGGAAAAGGTTTAGGAAAGATTTGTGAAGGTGCATATAACTTAGTTCTATCAATTTCATCCATAGTCGAAAGTGTAAGTATGGAATGAAAGCATAAAGGCTAATGCTTTTTAGAGGTTTCTTGTAAATTTTTGGACAAAAATTCCTTGCAATTCCAAGTTGGGTGTAGGGTTGCTATTTGTTTTTCTTTTTTTTTTAGTTTTTTACTAATTTACAAATATTCATCTTAACATTCGAAAAATTTGTTCTAGACTTTTCTGTTTGTCGCTATATTTGCCGCTTCCTGCCATGTTTTCCTTCTGTATGATTTTTCCCTCAGCGTTGTTCCATTTTTCCCTTAGGCGTCCCCGTATGTTTTGCCAGTTGCTCTTGCTTCCCATATCTGCTTAGCCGGTACCTCGTTACTCATTATCTGCAGATGTCCCTAAAATCGCAATTGTCGTTGTATTATGTATTTCTCTAGACTTTTTATTTTTAGATGTTCCCTTATTCTCTCATTTCTGATTTTATCAATTCTCGTAACTTCTCATACTCTTCTAAGGTATTTCATTTCCATTACCTGTAACTTTCTGTTTTTCCTATTTAAAGAGGGCCCATGTTTCGCATCCATATGTAAGAATTGGTCTATATATATATATATATATATATATATATATATATATATATATATATATATATATATATATATATATATATATATATATATATATATATATATATATATATATATATATATATATATATATATATATATATATATATATATATAGGAAAGAGTTGCCTATTTTAAACCTACACCTAAATTGAAGCACCCAGGTATTTTCTACATTTTGCAACCTGGAGCCATCTTACAATGAGAGTACAAAGCCTATCGAGAATTAGCTCCCTCTACCGAATTTCGTAGAGGGAATTGGCAGTCGGCATTTAACACGCACTAATTTTTTTATAATAGTACCAGTAATATTACATGGTCGTGGCCATTCGGACATATAAAGAGGAAGGTGTAGGATTGAACGAATGAGCCCTGCGGTACAATATTAGTAAATCTACCCTTAGACAAACTTTAGACAAACCATTAAACTGCCACCCGAAATTTCAAGAAATTGGGCACTACGTGTGTTTTTCAAATGAAACTGAAAACGCACTAGTTCAGCACATTATTCAATTTGAAGAAATGCTTTATTGCTTCACTATAAGAGATATACGACGTCTTGCATTTCAGTTAGCGGAAAACACCAACAACGGCATTCATTTAATAAAGAGAACAAAGTTGCTGGCAAGAAATGATTTCGTGCATTTATGCGCAGATACCCGAACTTATCAGTACATCAGCCAGAATCCACAACACTAGCGCGAGCATGAGGCTTTGAAAAAGAAAAGGTAATGCAATTTTTCGATATTTTAGAGCAACTTGTTGACAAACACCATATTAGCGCAAATGCAATTTTAACGTTGATGAATCTGGCTACACGACAGTCCAGAAAAAATTCAAATAGGTGGTAACTCAAAAAGATAAGCGCCAAGTGAGTGGAATTGCTAAAGGGGAAAGAGGTTTAAACACCACAATGGTTTACTGCTGCAATGCCGCAGGTCTTTATATTCCGCTTATGATTATCTTTAATCGAAAGAGATTTGCCCATGAACTTGCTCGAGAAGCTCCAACAAGAAGTATCGCTGAAATATGTGACACTGGATACATAAGTAATGACCTTTTTCTTAAGTGGCTGAAACATTTTCAGCATGGGGTTCAGTCAAGTCCAGATAAGCCAGTAATTCTGTTACTAGATGGCCATTCCACACACAACAAAAATCTTGTAGCTCTAGATTTTGCTCGTCAGGGTTCCATTCATCTTTTGCAACTACCTGGTCATACTACCCACCGTTTACAGCCACTAGATGTTGCTTTTTTTTAAACCCATGCAAAACTATTATGCCGAGGAGCAATATTCGTGGCTACGAGCATACGTTGGACAATCGATAACAGTTTATATCGTGTCCGAATTATTGAGTAGAGCATATAAAACGCTGCTACTGTCGGTATTGCGGAAAACGCCTTTAAAGGAGCTGGAATTTGGCCAGTCAATCGTAATAGGTTCGGGAACCACTTATTTGCCCCATCAACTGCCTTAACACCTCAGGTACATGAAAACCCATAGAATGATAATATCTCTTTAGAGCCACCGACATAACCTGAGGCTGATTCAGATCTCATTAAAGCGAAGAAAGACGCCAGTAGAAAAAGCAACTATGAATTTATTTTCCGGCAATGAAAAGAAACCAAAAATACAAATGAGAAATCCATCACCAAGCTCAAGCGATTCAGTCTTCTGAATCTTCCATCATCCGTGCTATCTTTAGCACGGATGATGAAAACAGTAACGAGTTGTATTTATGTTGCAGTGACAGCTACTTTAATTTTAAACCAAATGAAGGTTGGGCTAGATGCCAGGCATGTTGTAGGTGGTCACAAGAAGAGTGTGCCGGCATTGAAGAAAACGAAGAGTTTATTTGCGAATTTTGTTTAAGTACTGCTTAGACCGACCAGCTCTTAATCCTTAAAAATTGAAACTAATGTTCCTTAATTAGTTTTTTGTTTTTTTACTTGTTTAGAGTTTATATTTTATTTGTTTATTTTATTATACTACCGAAGCGACGTTTAGTTAAAATAAAATATGTATATTCAACTGTATTTTAATTCAATTAGGTACCTACTTACTGATGCAATGGGGAAAAGGTGTTTTTAGTATATGATTCAATTTAGGAATTGGGTAGTTCATTTTTGACACTGGTTTCGTAAATTGAACCGATAGCAGGGTTTTTAAATCAACAAAGTTGACACTTAACATGACATGATTAAATATTTTTGTAATCATTGAAAGATTCGCTACAGTTTAGTGAATAGGTGCCTAATTTGTTAAATAAAATATTCGTTCGTACTTAGGTATTACAGCTGATTTTCGAAAAATGATTCAATATAGACAACTCTCCCCTATATATTTAGTTTTGGTTTCTTTGTTATTTCCCTTCTGTTTAAAAATCCTTTATTTATAGCACTGTACTCTACTGTTTTCCCATTTCTAATATGACATCGAAATATTGGAATTTATTTATTTGCACTATTTCGCTTTCATCTATCTGAATGCGTATATTTTTTGGTTCTTTTGTGATCACCATCACTTTAGATTTTTTCAGTGATCATTTTCATCCCGTATTTTTTCAATTTTTTTTTATTTCAAATGGTTTCTCTTGTAAATCTGCCTCGTTCCTTGCCACGATCACTGCTACATCATCGGTAAAGGCGTATTATGGGATTTTAATTTTATTTAGTTTTCTATATCTTATATATAGTTGTTTGGTCTTGCTGTTAATCCTCTTTGATTATTTGATCCATAAATATCTTAAACAGTAAGGGATTTAGTCCACCTTGCTGTCTTAGTCCATGTCTTGCGGCGAATGGTTTTAATATTATATTCTGGCTTATTATTATATTTGTTGTGTATAAACTTATAATTGCTCTAACAAGCTTTATATTCACTTCTTTTTTATCTAGGTTTTCCCATAGATAATTTTTTGATATTCTATCAAAAGCTTTCTGAATATTCAAAGTACAAAGGAAACTTCTCTTTCTTTCCTTCTATGTATATTCTTTTTTATTGCAAATATATGGTCTTGTGTTTCTCTGCCTTCCTAAATCTACTTTGTGATTGGTTTAAGCTCAATAAAGATTCATAGTTCTCAATTCAATTCAAATTCTCAAAACTAAAATAATATTTAATAAAATACGGGTTACATCGAAACTTTAGAAGCATCAGAATTTGGAAAAGAATTTTAAAATATATATTTTCTTTATTATTGACAAATATTCATATTAAAAAATAGGTTACCAAGGTGGATTACAACAGGATGGATATCTAATGCAGGATCAATTTATAGATCAACGTTACGATTGAAAAATCAAGAAGAGATTATTTACAGCCCATAAAGTTTGAGAAGTTTAGAAAATGAGTATAGATAGAAGAAAATGAGTAAAAATTAAGCGAGGCTCAAATTATCGAAGACTTGTGAAAGTATTGTCGAAAGTATTACAAGTCGAAGACTTGTAAATTTAAAAACAAATTACATGGGTCAAATCACACGACAAATACATGTTTAATTCTCTGAAACAACTACAATTTCTCTTCAAATGTGCAGCTTGAAACTTAAAATCAGTATGGTGATCAAATATCAGTAACATTCTCTACGAAATTTTCTAATTTGTTCCATTTTATGTTCTCCAAGTATTCCCTAATTAAATGACTGACAGTATAATAAACTACTTTCGTACAACCCATCTTTCTGTTTAGCCTTTTGTCTCTCAGAAACACAAATTATTTTATTCGAAACAAAACGATTTAAAAATATTTCGCCGTTAATAAACAAGCAAAGGAAATTAATATACGAGTGAAAAATTGAATAGATTATTACTTGCCTTAAGAAACGAACCGTTATTACTGGTAAAAAGATTATTTATCTTGAAATTTAATGTTCCTTGACAATGCTCGAATGCTAAAAGACAAGCCTAACTGCTCCTAATTTATTTCAGATGATCCGGGAAAGTCGTTGTCTGTCTGTTAGACTACAAAATCATTTTGATTAATTATTTTAGTTTTGTTAATTTATAAAATAACATAGATATTTGTTCTGAAATATGCTATAATTCTAACTCGACTGACTTTAATCAATTACCTACCGCGACATTATTCCATTATAAAGTTTTTATTTAATATCAAACATATCAAAATTAAAAAGTGACAAAGGAAGCTAGGATTCCGTTACCAGTCTACATGTTGATCAGCTTGTGGTATTGTATGTGATGATATTCTGCAGTTTTATAAATTTTCATAAGGTGCATTAGTTTAGCACTATATTATTTTCAATTATATAAAATCCACTAATAGATAGCTGTATCCTGTATGTCCATATTGATTGAGGAATAATTTTGTAATTAGATTGCATTTTTTCTATTTATAATTTTTGCATGCACAATTTAGGTAACATTAACGAACAAATAATTTATTTCATCTTCATTAACATTTTCTCATGAAATAATGATAAGTTTTATCAAAAAAAATGTAATGTGTCCTTGAAAAAAGAGCTAATCCTAAAATTAGGTGAAAGATTTTTTGTTTTCAGTTAAATAGCACACTTCGCCTTGTACTGAATAGACATGGGCTGATAATAATGATGATTATTAGTTATAGTCAACTGCATATAATGACTGTGGAAGTCTCCCTATTGCCCTGACGAGCCTGAATATCGAGAGGCGAAACATGTGCCCTCCGATTGCAGAGATGGGTGGGGTTCATTCCCGGTTAAGCACCTAACAAAAATATTCATTTGGACGCAGACGCAAGATTGTTGTGTGCTCCACATGAGATTGTGGAACCCAGCGGTTGAGTGTAGTTGACACTCAACTACTGTTGGCTCATTGGACGCTGTCTAAAGAAATCTAACATGACATATATATATATATATATATATATATATATATATATATATATATATGACACCTTATGACACCTTATTTTTATATACAAATATCTTCAAAAAAACTGCGTTTGTAATGTTTCTTTTGTGTTATTTTATTCATCTCTGCTTTTTTAGTTTGACATCTTAAAATTTTTGACGATCGTCGTTCGTTGATTATTATTGTGTTTGTAGTTAAGTGATTGAGAGATACCCTAATAATGCCCATTATGTTACTGTGTATAATATTATAGACTCATATTGTGCATGCTTCGTAAAACTCTTTATAAAGAATGTTAACTTTATGGGAACTTGGAAGTTTTGAAAATATAAATGTTAACTCTCTATATCCTCTCAAACTGCATAATCGATAATACATTCAACAGGACAAATCAAATATCCATATGTAGATTCCATATTGTTGGCACGCCTCTGGCACGGAATCCGGATTTTAATTTCCGGGAGCATATTTTTGACATGGCCGCTGGCTGTGGGCCAATCACTGGCCCCCCTTAATGAATAAAGAACGATTCAGACGGCGGCCAGACAGCCCGGTCACAATTATTAATAAGATTTAGTGTGTGCCCGGCTTAACGGTCCTCATTTCCGTTACGTTTGACAGCCCATTGGTTATCGATGATTAATGGGAATGTAAATTTTCGAGCCCCTTTCGTACGTGAATAGGTAAAGATCGGTCGGACGTTTGTTTTCTGGTCACACAACGATGTTTTAATAGAGGCATGTTTAATGCGGGATTTGATATAGGTTTAGAGTTTTGGTTTCTGTGTGTTATCCAATGGGGTCGTCTTTTTGTCACTTTGAATATTAAGGACCAGAATATTCTACTTTCGATGATTACATTGGGGTAAATATAATAATCGAATATTTCGATACTATATATATATATATATATATATATATATATATATATATATATATATATATATATATATATATATATATATATATATATATGGTTAACTAAAGACTTCATATGACCCCACAAATAAACGTCTGATTACGGAACGGTTTAATGTTTGGGCTACGAGGTGGACAAGGAAACTCACCACCGCGCCTAATTCATCAATATGGAAAACGTCGATTTGATACGCTGGAATGATTTCGCACTGCAACATTAAAATTCGGTGGCGCCCCATCTTGCATGAACCACATGTCTTGTCTTAAGTTTAGAGGTATACCGTCCAAAAGGTTTAATAAATCATCTTTTAAAAACTAATATATATTATTATATCAATATAATATATTGATATAATAATATTTTGATCTCCATTCAGTCAAAAACTCAAATGGGCTGATTAAAAATGTGTCAATAATGCCGCACTAAATGTTAATTGAAAATTCGTACTGAAAATGTGGCTTTCTTGGTAGGTGTGGATTTTCCAGGGCATAATAATGATTATTTCGCCAGTTAAAAATTTCACGTCTGGTAAAAGTTGCCTCGTCAGTAAACAATATATTTTTCAGGAACATGGGGTCTTCGTTTTTTTTTTATCTAGTAAATTTTGACAAAATTCTGATCTAGCTGGGAAATCTTGTGACATTAAATTTTGAACAGGCGAAAAATTCTAGGGAAACAATTTTTCTTTATGAACTCTTGAAAAGGTAAATTTGCTAATCGCTGTTGATGCCTCCAAACGTCTAGTGCTTAATTCAGGATTTTAACTAACCAAAATGTCCTTTGATACTAACCAAAATGTGCTCTTCTTGTTCTACCGTTATACGTTTCGGATGTCCGCCAGAATTGTTGTAATAACACAAACGAACCTGTTTCGCCTAACTGATTGAAAATTCTTTGACAAATTTATCGATCTGGGATGATTTTGATTGGGTAGAGCTCTTCGTACCTTCTAACTGCAGCGCGATTATTGTAATTTACTTGTGCATAAACGCAGAGCATATCCCTTAAATCACGGTTAGGAAACTGATTAAGTATGGGCATTTTTTACGAATTATTTAATACTAATTCAAAATTGGAAAAACTTGTTTCCACCTACGTTTAATAGGAGAGATAGAAAACAATGACAGTTGTCATCGAGAAGTAAAAATTTGTACACAATATTCAAGGCACACTTTATCAATTGCATATTTTTCAGCCATCGACGAGATGTGCAATGGAATATTCGAACACGAATATCTCTATAATGTATCTAATCCGTATCTTTTTAAAAACTAACATTTGTCAATATATTTATTGGCTAAATCTTCTTAATTTGATCTCTACTATCACCAGTTGCTCTATGGTGGATAAGTTATGGGACACCCTGTATAATAACATTCTGCAAATATTAAACTTTATCTTGTGGTAATTTTTATTCTATAAAGTTGGAAAATTAATACTGAAAAAATAGACAAATCTAAGGTGGAAATCATTCTACCATAAAAGGGTATATAACGCGGTTGTTTCATGAACGGTTGAAAATATAATTTTTCTAAAAAACCGGACTTTGAATAATTTTCGAATTTTGAACATAGTTCATTACTTATCAATTACCAAATATCAAGTCTTAGGCTTGAAAACTCGTTTTTTTCCATAAGATTCGCTCGTAACTCCTTAAAATATATCTACTTTAAAAAAAAATCTAATAAAAGCTTCAGAACTTTGAAACTTAATAGCGGCAACCCTGTTTGAAATGTAAATGTTACTTCTAGACTACAGTGTACTAAAATCCAAAAACAGTAGGACTCTAGAGTAGTTGGAATGCGACCCCCACTTTGGGTAAAAATAATATTTTCCAATGAAACGTACCTCTGGTTCAATAGGTTTGTACTGCAGGACTTAGGGCTATGAAAAATTCTTGAATGATTGAGACGTTACCTCTTTATCGTCAGATGCGGTTTTTGGGCTGAAGGAGTAATGGACCTTACTTTTTTAAGGGGATGATGGAAATCGTTTTACTGTTAATGGTGAACGTTCTAGGAATATGCTATTGGTATATATTTCGCCTGAATTGATAAAAGTTGAAATAAGCAATGTTAGTGTTCCAACAACATGGTGTGACTTCTCACGCATCTCGCCAGACAATTGATTTATTGTAAGAAAAATTTTATGAACATGTTATTTCACGAAATGGTAATGTCAACTGGCCACCACAAAATCATGCGATCTAACGGCCTTTTGTTATATTTTGTAAGGTTATAATCCATATGTGGTTTACAGAAATAAACCCCGAACTTGACCTTTAGCGAAAGATTTAGGCCACCATTGAAAATATACCACGCGATATGTATGAAAGAATAATCGAAAATTGGGTCTCCAGAATGCATTCCACCAGATGAAGCCTAGAGGGACATTTGAACAACATCATTTTCAAAAGATAATGGCATTATTTGTTCTTCAAGAACAAAGTGCTTCATTTTAAAGTTCCGATACTCTTATTGAATCATATATATATATATATATATATATATATATATATATATATATATATATATATATATATATATATATATATATATATATATATATATATATATATATATATATATATGATATAACTCCTTCATATTTTCTTATGGTTTGAAAAAAAAACAAAATATGAAAAATAAAATATTGAATTAATGCAATATTCGACAAATTTGTGGATTATAATTATCAATTTATACAGAGTACCTTAAGTCCTGAAAATGGTTAATTTGAGTTTTCCACTGCAGAAAAAAGGAAGCAAAATTGAAATACTACTTTTAGAAGAATTATATTAACGTGGATTTAAGTGTGTTAGAATAAAGACTACATATAATGCAAATGCATTTTACAATTTATTAACAAAAAAATAATAAGGTACCATATCTGGTGAATATGTGCTTGTAGAATGGTATTTGTTTGATTTTTGGCTAACAATTGGCGAACCATTATTACAGTGTGAGTTGGTACGATATTTTGATGCAAAAACCATTAATTGTTTATCCACAAATCTGGACGGTTTTTTTTTCGAATGATTCTAAAGATTCGATGAATAATTTCGAAAGATTCTTGATTTTAGTAAGGGTTTTTTCATTGGTCGACGCGGCGTCAAACAAATCATTGAATTAAACAAAATCTTAATTAACATACATAACATAATCTTAATAACATATATATATATATATATATATATATATATATATATATATATACTATATATATATATATATATATATATATATATATATATATATATATATATACTATATATATATATATATATATATATATATATATATATATATATATATATATATATACTATACTATATATAAGGGTAAAACAAAGGCATCTGCCTTTTTTCCTTTGTATATAGGTAAAAGATTATAATTCACTCCTCATTGGTTTTATCAGATTTCAACTTTTTGCCGCAAAATATTTAGTCGGTGATTTTTAACAAACAGGTTAAAATGAGTGAAACAAGTTGCGAAATTAAAGCAATCTTAAGACAATATTTTTACGATAGCGACGATAACGAGATTTGTGAAGCCGAGAAGGAAGGCGCAATATCAGTCCACACCACACAGATTTGGATCAAGAAGTCACTTGTGGCTGAAAATCCTAGAATAAGTACTGGAAAATTTTGAGGTGAATTAGAAGCATCCTACATTGGCGTCAACCGCTAATTGCGGGGGATAGGAATAGTGAAATTGAACTGTAGAAACATCCCTTATGAACTATCGCTTCAGCAAGCCAGGCGTCGGGTTGAAGTGGGTAAAACTTTTCTTTAAAACCCTTCTGATGCTCGATTCAACAAAACGATTTTTGCCTGCGATGAAAAATGGGTTTCTTTCAACAATCCTAATGACGGAAAGCAGCGTAAATACCAAAACGAGAAAGATGTATCAAAAAGATTAAGCTGTGTGTTTGGTGGTATTTTGAAGGACTACTTGAATGAGTTGGTACCTGAAAGTATGGCAAATAAATTCACTACCCTATTCAACTCAGCTTGAGAGGGTACAAACTGTTCTGGCCGAAAGATATCTAGCTTTGGTCAACATTAAAAAACTCTTCATGCAGCACAACAACACACACTTCACTGACCACCTCATTAACGAATTGAACTTTTCCATCTCACATATACTTCGTAAAATTTGACATTGTTGACTATATACGTACTATGGACGCTTTGTGTTGTGTTGTTTAGTGTTATTTAGTGACTTGAAAATTTCAATTCAGTCAAAAAATGAAGTTCATTGGTGAGAATTTTTGTGTGATGATTTATTACGACTTTAGGTGTGGATTATCTCAACAACAATGGTGGCCTAAATCTTTCGCTAAAGGTCAAGTTCGGGGTTTATTTCTGTAAACCTCATATGGATTATAACCTTACAAAATATAACAAAAGGCCGTTAGATCGCATGATTTTGTGGTGGCCAGTTGACATTACCATTTCGTGAAATAACATGTTCATAAAATTTTTCTTACAATAAATCAATTGTCTGGCGAGATGCGTGAGAAGTCACACCATGTTGTTGGAACACTAACATTGCTTATTTCAACTTTTATCAATTCAGGCGAAATATATACCAATAGCATATTCCTAGAACGTTCACCATTAACAGTAAAACGATTTCCATCATCCCCTTAAAAAAGTAAGGTCCATTACTCCTTCAGCCCAAAAACCGCATCTGACGATAAAGAGGTAACGTCTCAATCATTCAAGAATTTTTCATAGCCCTAAGTCCTGCAGTACAAACCTATTGAACCAGAGGTACGTTTCATTGGAAAATATTATTTTTACCCAAAGTGGGGGATTTTAGTACACTGTAGTCTAGAAGTAACATTTACATTTCAAACAGGGTTGCCGCTATTAGTTTCAAAGTTCTGAAGCTTTTATTAGATTTTTTTTTAAAGTAGATATATTTTAAGGAGTTACGAGCGAATCTTATGGGAAAAAACGAGTTTTCAAGCCTAAGACTTGATATTTGGTAATTGATAAGTAATGAACTATGTTCAAAATTCGAAAATTATTCAAAGTCCGGTTTTTTAGAAAAATTATATTTTCAACCGTTCATGAAACAACCGCGTTATATACTCTTTTATGGTAGAATGATTTCCACCTTAGATTTGTCTATTTTTTCAGTATTAATTTTCCAACTTTATAGAATAAAAATTACCACAAGATAAAGTTTAATATTTGCAGAATGTTATTATACAGGGTGTCCCATAACTTATCCACCATAGAGCAACTGGTGATAGTAGAGATCAAATTAAGAAGATTTAGCCAATAAATATATTGACAAATGTTAGTTTTTAAAAAGATACGGATTAGATACATTATAGAGATATTCGTGTTCGAATATTCCATTGCACATCTCGTCGATGGCTGAAAAATATGCAATTGATAAAGTGTGCCTTGAATATTGTGTACAAATTTTTACTTCTCGATGACAACTGTCATTGTTTTCTATCTCTCCTATTAAACGTAGGTGGAAACAAGTTTCTCCAATCTTGAATTAGTATTAAATAATTTGTAAAAAATGCCCATACTTAATCAGTTTCCTAACCGTGATTTAAGGGATATGCTCTGCGTTTATGCACAAGTAAATTACAATAATCGCGCTGCAGTTAGAAGGTACGAAGAGCTCTACCCAATCAAAATCATCCCAGATCGATAAATTTGTCAAAGAATTTTCAATCAGTTAGGCGAAACAGGTTCGTTTGTGTTATTACAACAATTCTGGCGGACATCCGAAACGTATAACGGTAGAACAAGAAGAGCACATTTTGGTTAGTATCAAAGGACATTTTGGTTAGTTAAAATCCTGAATTAAGCACTAGACGTTTGGAGGCATCAACAGCGATTAGCAAATTTACCTTTTCAAGAGTTCATAAAGAAAAATTGTTTCCCTAGAATTTTTCGCCTGTTCAAAATTTAATGTCACAAGATTTCCCAGCTAGATCAGAATTTTGTCAAAATTTACTAGATAAAAAAAAAACGAAGACCCCATGTTCCTGAAAAATATATTGTTTACTGACGAGGCAACTTTTACCAGACGTGAAATTTTTAACTGGCGAAATAATCATTATTATGCCCTGGAAAATCCACACCTACCAAGAAAGCCACATTTTCAGTACGAATTTTCAATTAACATTTAGTGCGGCATTATTGACAAATTTTTAATCAGCCCATTTGAGTTTTTGACTGAATGGAGATCAATATATTATTATATCAATATATTATATTGATATAATAATATATATTAGTTTTTAAAAGATGATTTATTAAACCTTTTGGAAGGTATACCTCTAAACTTAAGACAAGACATGTGGTTCATGCAAGATGGGGCGCCACCGAATTTTAATGTTGCAGTGCGAAATCATTCCAGCGTATCAAATCGACGTTTTCCATATTGATGAATCTGGCGCGGTGGTGAGTTTCCTTGTCCACCTCGTAGCCCAGACATTAAACCGTTCCGTAATCAGACTTTTATTTGTGGGGTCATATGAAGTCTTTAGTTAACCATGATGAAATCAATATACGAGAAGAACTTTTTTAAAAAATTCAACAAGCGGCCAATGATATTAGAAAAGAAGAAAATATCTTCTCACGTCGCTTAACAAAGAGCCTGCGAAAGTGTATTGATGTAAACAGTGGACAAATTTCAAAAAATTATTATTTTAAATGAAGTCCGTTGTGTTTGTGACATCTTAATGTTTTTCTTCCTCGTATTCAAAGGGTACCTTTTTACGTGGAAATTATAACTCTTCTCTATTTTGAAGTCAAAATGTTCCCAGCTTTATAGGATAAAAAATATGAGCGAGTTAATTCCTCACAAAGTAGGTAGCAAGCGTCCTCCAAGCGGAACTAGGCTCAAGCTAGCTACCAAATTCGGATTTGTCGCCTTTAAAACCAAACTACCCCGATTTTGAACCTGATATCTTCAACCGTTTTTAAATTATCTCAATTTTTCAAAAATTTAGTTTCACTTTCAACACCCTGTATCTTTTTAATGACTTTTGGCAACACATTTATTGATTAAATCTTTATTTTGTTCTCTACTATCACCAGTTCCTCTATGGCGGATAAGTTATGGGACACCCTGTATATGAATAATATCGTGTTAGCGATAGAATTATTTCAGAATTTAAAGTGATACTTTTTCAGCTTTTAATTACTAATAACGAAACATTCGATCAATGGTCTAGCAACGTCGCGCAACCAGCTGAGAACAAAAAGAGATAGAGTTATAACTAACAAGAGAGATTACTGAATTTATATTTGTATCTAGAATGCATAGATTTTAGTATACATTTTCTATCTTATAGCGTCAAAATTCTTATACATATACACAATATACCTTGATACAATTTGTTTTGTTTGTCTTGTTTGTTTGTTCGTTTATCTTGTAAAGTTTGTTTTAGTATTGTAAATAAAAATTTTGAATTTCTGTGACCATTTTAAGTTTTAGGAAAACAAAAAAATGTTATTATTTTGACTCATAACTATCGCTCGTACTTTCTTGTAGTTGCAAAGTTAATATAATCAATAATATCTTAAATAATGTCCAATTAACCTTATTATTAATAAATAATTTTAATAGTTTTCCGGATTTGCTTGATTAAATATTTTGAACTTTTTAAAAATGTTTATTTTTTATTTAAAATTATATTTAAATTAATACACAAAGAACGATATACAATTTTCCCATTTATTAATTAGCATCACAGATTCATTTTTAAAGTAATTTCGTGATGAGAAAAGTTAACCGAAGTAGAGGCAAAAATCGCTAGTTAGTTCCCGGAAACGCTAAAGCAGATTAAAAGTGCTTCAATATCGTAAATGAATTTCATTTGACGGTTCTATAAAATCACTTTTCGGCTTCTAACTAACGGAAAAATACACAGAAAACGATTTTGGATCGTAATTTTAAGCAAATGCCTTCTGAATATTCTTTTTTTATGACCTTATTACATTCAATTTGTTCATTACATTTCACTGAATTTAAACTCTTTTTTATTTAAGTTATTAGGTTTTCATGTATGTGTGCAAAGTGAGGTATAGTAAAATACTGGACGATACTGGATGCCGGCCGGTACTGGAGGATTTTCCCTTATTTATATATACACAACACCAGAACAGTTTAAAGGGTTTCTTTATATATGTTGATATTTTATTTACAACGGTATATTTTGAAAAATATTTATATATGGTATTATTTTTATTGTAGAAAATTAAGCATTTTTTATATAATTAAAAAGCATTTTCAAAAAAAAATATAAATAAAATTAGCATTTTTATTTCGGCATACATAAAATTCTTGAGAAGGCAAGATATTAAGCAACTTTTAATATAGAGTACTACCTCCACGGTGGTTAATGACAGCTTTACACCTATTGATCATATACTCTACACCTATTTATCATAGATAAAATAATGCGATCTATGTATATCTTCTTGAGGTAAACGTGCCCATTCTCTTGTTAGAAGCTCCCTGAATTTAAAAGCATTTGAAAAGTTGGCCATGCGTGGGGTAATTTTTCTATAAAGCATGTCCCATACATGCTCGATTAAATTCAGGTTCGGAGATTGTGCGAGCAATGGCAATACTTAATTCCTTCATTGATTAACCAGTTTGTCACAACACTCGCGGTGTGCATTGTCGTGCATGAGATGGAAGTTTTTACCCACAGCACCGCAAATTGCTGCACAACGGGTTGGAGAATATTATCCAAATATTGCCGAGCTGTCAAAAATCAATTTGGAAAAATGAGCTCGGTTCTATCGCCAATAATGATTCCAACACATACCATAACAGTACCGCCTCTGTAACTGTACACCTCCTGACGTGCCTTAAATGTCCCAAATCTCTGGATCGTCTCTAAGTTCTTATTCGACGAGAACTGGAATGAAATCCAAATCTGGACTCATCAGTGAATAAAACTGTGGACTAAGCAATTTCATTCCAATTTTGAAATTCTCCACACAAGTCTAATTTTGCGCAGTGATTGCCTCTTGAGAGAAATGGGCATCTCAGCGGTCGTCGAGAATAGAGATTGTCTTCATGGAGACCATTTCCTACAGTAAGCTAACAATTAAGTTATGCGTACGATGTAACTCAATAACCAACTCAGATGCTGTTATTGTAAGTTGTCTTCTTTCAGTTATATCTAAAAATCTCTCTTGAGCTGCATTTGTACAGCATCCTCGTCCGGGATGTTGTTCAACCGGACTTCCTCTTTCTCTAAAATGCCGACTAGATGACCGACTGATGCCACTTTATGAAACACCGATTCGTACAGCTACTTCGAATTGCCGCATGCCAGCTTTAGGAAGGCCTGCTGCCAGATTCATACCAGACATAAGTTAACTTTTGTCGTTCCATTATAAAACATTATATTTGCCATGCGGTTTATAAGGAAAAGAGAGGCAGAATAAATAAAATATAAAAATTTAAAGGAATAAACGAATTCTATTTCTTGCATTCATCATTTTTATTAAGTTTTTATCGCTAATTCAAGTTTTAACAACCACAAACTCTTCGACTTTTATCATAGGAATCTATACATAACCTCAATGTAAAATTTAAATCAAATACAAGTTTTTATTATTATTGCATAGACATACAGAAATATCTTTAAACTTTTCTTGTGTCTGAAAAATTGGTCAATAATTGGATTGACAGAATGCGCGTTACCAAAAGTAGCCAGGGCGGGCCTTTGTCCGAAATAGTTTTCAAATATTAATATCATTGAATGATATTTCACATAAAATAAATAATAAATATTTTCAAGGCATCTAGTTGATTGTTGTTATATTTGAATTTCGGACGCATTAAAAAAGCCCCTATATATGTATATATATACATTAGAAAAATTAAGAAACTTTTTAAATTTATAGAAAACAGTTAAATTTATATAAAGTCTAAAATGTCATCTTAAAAACTTGTCTAAAGTAACAGTAACATAAACGTATTTCAAAGACCTGTGCGATGAATATGACACTCGTAGATGACTTTTTCTATCAAGGAATCTAGAGATTTGATCCTTTGTCAAAGATGATTGGCTGTTCAGCATACACACAGATATATTATATAACAATAGTCTGACTTGTCAATCACAATATAGCTTCTCACATCTTCATTTTGCAATTGGAAATTTAGAGATTCAATTTCCACACCGACTGCGGATTTCTATATGTATATACGAAATTATTACTTTGTATATTTCTTTTCATTCCAGCAAAATGCATTAATTTTGTGCCCATACCATTCCTTGTTCATTAGAAGCAAAAAAACCAGGACGCCTCAAACTATTTCTACTCCTTCAAAATATTGAAGCTATATTCGGGCAGTAAAATCACATAGAACGCATAAATTTAGTGACTTGATTAACTTTTTAACTAAGTTTTTTAACTTAAGTTTTAAATTATTCATGACATAATGCTTTAGGTTAGGGTGAAGGGAATTTCTAAAGCTCAACCATCTCTAGATAGGGATTAATTCACAATAATTGTATTCAATTCTTCTATTGGAAACTCTGGCGTGAAACACTAAACTCAGAGATTTGCCACTAAACACCAAATCAGTTCTTTTAACCTCTCGATGAGCGTTTTACTGACCCTAGCAGCATCATCAGAAGATGATTCAATCTATTGAATCACCTCCTGATCTACTAAATCATCTCCTGATTTATTGAATTATTTCTATGAATCATATCTAATAAATCAGCTCCTGATGATGCTAACATGGTTAGCAATCGCGCACCTAGAGGTTAAAAAACTGATTTGGTGTTTAATGAGAAATATATTCTAATTGAGCCAATACTTTAACATAAGCTTCGAACTACCATTATCAGCAATCTGTTAGCGACGGTCACTATTCCCAATAGCTGTCGAAGCTTGGTTTGTGCATTCAAACCTATAAACCAAATACATGCATTCACAGCGTGAGCGGGGTGCCGCAGGTATTGTACCACCGCACCAGACTCGGAGGCACTGCTGCTACAACGGCCGGTTTTAATATAATTAGTAAATATTTCATCAACGTATAAATATAAATATAAAATGTTTTCTTTTTCGAGTGGAGAAAAAATGCATTTCATAATATGTATTTGTAAAATATCAAGATAGAAAATAAATAAAAACTAAATCAATAATTGAATTGAAAAATATTTTAAAATATAGATTAGCAATTCTTTGCAAACGGTGGAGATCTTTAGTAGCCCTACTAAATTATTAAAATTATTTGTTCTTAGTTTAGATTGTAGCTTAACTTTGTATTGAGTGCTTCGAAATATTTAAACATTTATATAGTTTTACAACACTACGAGCGACTTATACAAGTTTCGACTTCTGCTGTGTAACTACCGTAAAACTTCGTTTAACTTTTTTTTATTGAAGCTCCAAAACGGATTTCAAACTCAAACTGTGTATTGGAAAGGAAAAATAAAACATAAGATGCTTTGGGAATTTTTAAAGTTTGTTAAACTCGAAACAAATTTAATTAATAATACCTAACCAGAATTTTAGAAAGTTTAGTATTAATAGAAATAAATACATATAATATATATACGTATATACGTTAATATACACACTTAACATTGCCGAAGTTTAGTTTTAAAATGATGCCCCTCGCTATATTAATTTACTTTTGAAAAACATTTCCCTACAAGGCATTTAACCATGGTATGCAAATAGCTTCAAATAATCATAGGAATAGTCTTACTAAAATTACAAGCCCAAGCTATCAGAGCAAGGTTGTGTAAATAATGTTTATACGTAAATCTGGAACACTAGTACTCTTTAAAGACCAATTAGTATTTTGGAAAAATAGATCTACTTCACAGGGTAGTCAATTAAATTAATCAACATTTGGACGGGAACACATTTCGGTTAGCCGCCTTTTTGGGCCACACATACATATCATAAGGTTTGGCTTACCAGACTCTGTTGCAAACTTAAAAAAGCATTTCCCCATTAGATGAGGAAGTGACAATGAGTTTTGTTGAAAGTGGGAATGAGTTTTTTAAATTGTGTCTTTTGTTGTCTCTGGTGCCCCAAAATCATGTTCTTGGCCCTACTTCACACTTACTATACTCTGTTGTTATGCGAAAGACCAGACTGACATCACAAGATACTGGTAGATACTGGCGCCGATGATACATTAAAATTTTCTTTCCAACATAATCCAGGTGTGGTCAGAACATTCAAGTATAATTAGAAGAATTTTGAATGAAAGTAAATGATGGTAAATCAATTCATATAATACTTGCAACAAAAGTGAGAAATATTCCGCTGTTACATTAGACGGTCAGCAACTCAAAATTGTTTGCTGTGTGAAATACCTAGATATACACCTGGATGGGAAATTTAACTAGAAAAAGGAATATTCATAAAAAAAATAACAAGTTTTTCAACTTAGCAAATAAATATGTGATGATAGGGAGAAAGTGACAATTATCAATAAACATACCTTAATGTATAGAGGGGAGCTGAAGCCAATATGGGCTTATAGTATACAACATTGGAGAATAGTAAGCAATTCTGTTATAAACATTTCAGCATTTTCGAGGCAAGGTGTTACTTTTAATATTTAATGAAAAATGGTATGTTACAAACTTTGTTACTAAACGGGATCTGAAAGTCAATGAAAAGTAAAATTCAGAACTATAGACAAAAATAAAATGAAATGATAAAAGTGTATTCTAATGTCTTAGTCAAGTGAACCATGGAAGAAATGATGAACCCAAGACATTTAGAACATATTTTAATAACCAACTTATTAACTAAAATTAATTATACATTAGCTCTAATTTTAATGCCTTTTACATTATTATCACATGATATTTTGCTTAACTACTTGTTAAATAAGCAACAATTCTCAAAGTTTTCGCCTCATGTCTGTTATAACTCGTAAAAAATATTTATTGTTCGAACTGCAGGATAAAAACCAATTACCTAAATTTTGTAGAAAGTGTAAGTATATATATATTAATTGGTAATATATTATCTATTCATTTCATATATAATAATATTCTGTTCATTAAAGGAACTTTCAGTTAGATGCAGAGCGTTTTTCTTTAATGATCATTATAGCAGACATTCAGTTCCGTCGACTTATGGAAGATTTTCCTGCATCTGTCTCGCATTCTGCCACCTTGATAATCCCTGATGGATATGAATGCGGATTCTGTTAAATAACCTACAGCGCTGTTCCACCTTTATTTGGTGAAGTTTTCGCAACAACAGTTTGATTGTTTGGAATCAACTGAACAAACGCCAAGATTCAACCAAATACATATTGGGAGTGCTTTAAGCAACGTTTCATGCATAACACTTACTTTTATTTGGTGAACGTACAATACATACACGTGCTGTGCAATTTGCGTCAACAGTATGATTGTTGCAAATAAAATTTATAAAATTCAAGCAAATACATATTGGGGAAATCTTCATCAACATTTCATTCGTAATAGTCCACTGGATTCAGATCTGAACTATAAGTAGGTCATAACTATTCAGATCAAACCATGTCTACGTTCTCAAACAGCTAGATTTGGGCCAAATGACTCGTGTATTTCAACGTTTAGAAAACGCCTTCGAAAACATCTCTTATTTCACGACCGGGCTTGCCACTTGTTACATATCTGATGAATGATTTTGCTAGTCCGAAATATTACTCAATTTTCTTAATTTCAAGAAACAATTCTGTCATCTAAAATGTTGTTTTGGGTATTGATGTCAAAGAACTTTTGTTATAATTTTTCTAAATTTACTACGCAAATTTTCAATTATTTCCAATTCTGCCAAAAAGCGCAATTTAAATTCTACAACAGGGTATGTAAAACAAATAAATTAAATGACTTAATCAATTTCATATATTGCTTTAAAAATCATATACAAAAATGTATTCACTTAATAACTATGAATTATCTTAATATATAAATACTATAACTATATGCTATATATAAATACTTAATATATAACGCCTTAAGGCTTAGGTCGCACTACGGCTAAAGCGCCGTGTTTTTAACCGCGTGAGTCAAGAAAACTAATACAAGCAGCCGCACTTTTTTTTCCACGGTTTTTTCCAGCGACTGATTTTAAAACCGTGAAATATGGCTCGCGGGTAAAAACTGCGCCACAATTTGTAACCAATAGAACTTAGTTAGCAATTTGTGTTGACGTCTTCTTTTTCTATTTCTTAGTATTAAAGCAACAATACATACTTTTCTCTTGAAATTCATCTTCAAACTATGTGCTTTTCGAACGATTTCGCGGTTATAGCGGTTAACCGCTCGCTGGAAAAATCCGTAGAGCGGCCTAAGCCTAATATACAACGGTTGCTATTTATTTATGATTTATTGAGAGAATTTATGAAAAATGTGATGGGTGAATTTAATAAGTGGGGTGATTTTAATGTTAGAATTAGAAAAGCAAGAACTGGTGAAAATGCAACTGACCCATTGGAAGTGTTGAGCGGGACAACAGGTTGATAGATTGGTTGATTTTGCGAAGGACAAGAACTGTATATTGTGAACTCGTTTTATAAGAAAAAAATCAGCAGAAATGGACATGGAAAAGTACATCTGGTCTTACAAATGAAATTGACTATATCATGTCAAACCATAAAACAATATTTTGCAATTGTACTGTCCTTAACCGTTTTAATGTGAGAAGTGACCATAGAATCCTACGAGCAAAGGTTAGGATAAACAGTCGAAAAGAGCGTACAAGAGTAGTAAGATCGAAGAAGGGCAAAGTGAATTCTAGGAAGCTGCTTGAGAGTCGAACTGTTTTGCTGTGTTTCAAGACCCAGAGACAATGTGCTTGAAACGGCTGCTGTAATAGCACTAGCAGAAAAAATTTCAAACAGTTAAACATCTCCAATGAGACCATTAATTTAATGAAAAATGATGTACAATGAAGAATGCAGGGATTCTTTTTGGCAGAGTCGAGTACGTTCAGCTTTATAAAACCATAACAAAACGTATTCGAGAGAAAACGCGTCAGTTCAATATGCATTTGTGCAAAAAACACTAGAAGAAAACAAGGGAATAAACAAAGCAAAAGACAAGCTGAGAAATTAAAAGGCATAACTGTTTGCCTTAATGCGTGAGGATGGCATAGTGTGTAAGGAACGAATGAAAATGTTAGAGGTTATCAGAAGATTTTATTTAAAGTTATATGAAGGTCAGATCCAGTCAAAGAGAGCAATGCCCACCGAAGAGCAAATGTCAGACATCCTGTTGGGTGCAGTGACAAATGCCACAGAAGTGGTGAAGAATGGAAACCCTCTAGGAAAGGTCAGTGTAACTGTTGAAATATTAAAACTTGGCTGTAGAACTTTGCATAAAATACTGGCAAAATTGTACTCAAAATGCCTCAATGAACAAAAAATACTCACTCTATAGAACAATGCTGAAGTGATTATTCTTTATAAGGAGCACAAGAAGATTTAAAAAACTATCGCCCAATAAGTTCCCTATCAGTATTGTACAAAGTTTTCGCAAGATAATATCAAAGGAAATATTAAGAACACTGAATGACACACAACCAAGAGAGCAAGCAATATTCAAAAGTGGATTCAGTACAATTGATCATATCCTGGTTGTCCAATAGGCCACAGAAAGACACAGTGAATATATCATGTCACTGTGCTTAGCTTTTATTGAATATGAAATGGGATTTGATTCGATATCAAAGCAAGCCATAATGGATACATTTCTTAACCAAGGGATAGGCAGAGCCTATGAGAACCTAACCCTTGAAGTTAAAATCAATATAGAACGGTGGTGTTCGGCAGGGTGAGTTAATATCGCATGTCCGCACTACACTGTCACAAATATCACAAAATAAATTGCGGCAGAACAAAAGGATAGTGTGGCCATCTTTTTGCTTTACCCGGTATAATGAATACCATTCAATAAAAGCTGCCCATAACATAAATCAAATCAAATGTTCTTTTCTCAGCCTGCCTTGAGGAGGTGTTCCGTAGTCTGGATTGGGAACAGGATGAAATAAAAATAAATGGTGCATACTTAAGCCACCTTAGATTTGCAAATGATATCGTTCTCGTGTCACAAAAGCTGCAAAGGGCGGGAGAATCATTTGGCTTGAAAATAAACCTAAGAAAAAGTCAGGTTATGTTCAACAAATTTGCTGAAAACAGAAGAATATCTATTTTGAGAAGCGATTTAGAGGTGGTGGACCACTACATATATCTTGGGCACAGTATTTCAATGGAGGGTGCTACTGCCTGGAAAGTGGAATGGTTTGATAATTGTGGCTGGCAGGTATTTATTAGGCTCAACATAGTGTTTAAGAACAAACTCCCACTTTGTTTGAAGAGAAAAGTTCTTAATCAGTACGTGCTGTCTTTTCTGATATACGGAAGTGAAACGTGGACACTCACATCACAATCAGTTGAAAAACTTAGGGTACCACAGAGGGGAATGGAAAGTGGATCGACAATGGCTGAATGATTATAGTGACTATATTGAGAGAAGTTATGGAAAATGTGTTAAAAACATTCTAATTTCACATTCTAGTTTCACACTTGCCCCACCCTTTAGTTTTGCCTCCTACTGAATCGTTTGCTGGGAAATATCCCTTCTATTTAAATTTCAGTTCTGTATTATGTCCAAAATTTTTGATAAATGTAACAAATAACATTTAATTTGAATTTAGATTTACACACATTTTATTTAGCAAATAGTACGCATAATTCAAATTACTGTATTTCACAATTTCAACCAATAGTAATGCTGTAGTAGTGGTTTTTGCGCAAGCACACAGTAATTGAAATCTAAAAAATTCATATCACATTCACTGCGTATGTGTTTGGTTCAATCAAGTTTACCTAAAAATCCTCGTCGGATAGGGAGGATTATTGTTAAATTTTTTAGGATTTCATTATTTTCACAAAATCAAGCGTTCCATATTTGAGAGAATGTAGGGCTTGACTTTTTTAGGGTTTGCAATTTTGGGATTTCATACTGCAAAGGTTGTTGAGCTGGCAAGTAAAATGTTTTAAAAAATTTGTTATAATTTCAACTAGAATCCAGTAAATATTTTTGTTTATGCTTGAAAGATCTTTTTAATATGAAAGGATACATTACAAATTATTAGTCGTTTTTTTTTCGAAACGATATTTTATTGATATATCAAGTACCTATCATATTTAAGAGAATCTATTTCGCCAACGGATAATTTCACTGTACCTTAAATTTAGCGCTTATGTACACATGCTTATCATTATTTTTTTAGAAGACTTTACTCATAGATTATTAGGTAGAAACAAACAGTTAAGTTGGTGATAATGAGACTATAAAGTTAATAATCGCTGCAGATTTTTTTCAAATGTGGTATCAAATAATTGTCTATTCAATCATTACGCAGAAAAATTTGTATTTCTGGGTTCTATATTTCTCTTTAAAAGAAAATATTCAAAACTCATGTCAATTCCTTGCAGAAAAATGAACCTTTTAATGCCTTTTACCAACTCAATAAAGGTTTCCTTTTTGAAAAGATTAATTTGTAACAAGTACTTAAATAGCAAGCATTAAATACATTTTAAATTAATGCGTTTTTTGATATTTTTCTAACCAGGCAATTAGCTGCGGTAAGTGTTCGCTGCAGTAAAATGATTACGATATTTGGCATTATCTTCATTCATTATTGTTTACCATATTTTTTATTTTTACAAAACAAAAAATGTTTTTCAACTATGCTTGATACGTGTATGCTGCTTTCCAGTAAGAAAAACCTTAAAACATTCAGCTTTTTAAATATCACGTTGGTTTGCCAGCCCCAAAAACCCTATAGCCTATATAGGCAACGCGTTCAACATTCTTCTGTTGAAAGAATTACAACATTTCTTGACACATATTAAACTAACGTGACTAAATATTATCAGAAGAGAACCAGAACTTATTAAGGTACTATAAATATAGGTGCTTGTTTCCCATTAATTACCCATTTTGATTTCAGCTTTGTTTTCAACAACCGAGTTTTGATAAATTTTTCTAAAATCTACTTTACACTTTAGGATTATAGTGCAAGATTTAACGTCAGTGCTTTCCTATGAATCTAAAATATATAACTTTTTTTTGGGATTCATAGCATTTTACTTAAAATATATTTATTGTTTCTTTATACTAGCTAGGCATGAATCAAGCATCGTGAGAATAGCCACCAACGCGGTTACTTAAAGGCACTTTTTTAGATGTAAAACAACATTCGTAACAAAGTATAAAATCCTAAGTAACATATAAGGCAAATCAGATTAACATAAGATAATATTATCCGTAATTTCTTTCAGACACAATATACATTTATAATTTTTATTTTATTAATATTGACGTATGGTCCCTGGTGGACCACGCGAAATACAGTTAGAAGCGTTTGTTGTTAGCCTTCCTTTGCGCCCATACTGGTTTCATTCTTTCGCAATGAGCTTTTTTCCTTTCGTCAGAACAAGTTGTTCCAGTCTTCCTACATTTTTCTCTCACCTTTCGAACGTTAACCTTGTTTCTGAAGCAGCCTTTATCCTGTATTTCACTTTGTGTAATATTTGCTGATTTTAGATCCTCTATAATTGCAGCAATCCATTTAATTATTTCTACTTTAGCTCTACTCCTATTTTCATAAAAGTCAACTATTTGTCTAGTTAGCCTACCCGGATTCATCCTTTTTATATAAAACTTAAGTCTTCTTTTTTTCTTATCGCTATGTATATCTGTATATTGTTCGATTTCTTCGTTTTCTCGAAGTCTGTTACTTTCTCTTAAAATGCTAGTGCCAATGTTCATTTCATATAAACTTGAAACTAACGCTTAATTAACAATCCTCGTATTAATTTGTATTTATTATTAGATAATGTGTACATTTAATTGTCTCACTTGTACTTTAATGTTGGTTTAAGTAAATCAAGCTAAACTTTTTGTTTTGGTGACAATAATATAGTAGTGATTACTATTTTTCTAACTTACTTCAGAATTGCTTGCTTCGATTATTTTTATTATGATAAATTCACGACCACGTGATAATCTTAATCAACCCCCCCCCCCCCCCCCATTGTGGTTTTATCGAAACTAAATAGTTCAAATATATTCGACATTTAGCAGGAATTATTTTTTCCGATCACCGAAAGTTATTTCAGCAAGAATAATGACGATGCAATAGGAAAATAGCCCTAAATGTCCCTACCGAGCTGATGAATGAAAACTGCATCTTCTCACTTGAATAGCCGTCGAATTCGCTTGATGCAAATTCAGCTGAAAATGTGTTGCATAATTAAAATAAAACTTTAAATATATGCTTTATTCGTATAAAAGAAATATTCACTTTGGCGCAGTTGAGTAGGGATTATATTTATATTTGAAGGTTTTCGCCACACAAATACGTCATCAACTTTGTCCAAATTATGCCTCGGAGATTTCGGGCTATTATTGACATTGTTTGTGACTAGACCCATTACTTATTTTAATAAATGTTTGTTATTACTGACTGTAATTAGAATATTTAGTGACAAAAAATGGATCATTTTGTTGATACGCGGTAATCACAATCAAATCTAACAAATTTATATAAGAGTCGAACATCGCCCATCTCTAATTGCCTCTGGAATGGGAAAAAATAATCCCTCCACATCTGAAAATTCTCATCTTATCTTAAAGAACCGTTCACACTTGACGTTGGTCCTCTCAAGGCTCTTTCGGCAGGAACGACCGCACGTTAATCCCCGAGGATTATGCAAACCGAAGGCGGGAAATGTTTATATTCCCAAGGATTATATTGTCGACAGTTGCGAGTTTTGATACGATAGATGAGGCCCGTTTTATATAATCCGTTATTTACATAATGTTCACTTTAGCAGACCGCAGAAAGTGGAAGTGAAACGGTTTGTTTGTCTCGATGAGTCCGTTCAACCCTTTCTTGTCTTTGGACATTCCTCCCGTCTTCCAGTTGGCGAAATTAATGAATAATTATGCTACGAAAACTTGGATCATAGCGGATAGTCACGTGGTGCGCCACTGAATGCTCGAAAATATGCAAATTAGATGTGGCTGGTTCTGATTAATGTTTTTAATTCATTTAGAGCTGATAGGCATTAAAATACAATTCATATAACAAACCTCTTTAGACATCAGATACTTGAATAAAACATTAGGAATAACATCGTTATTTCATTTTTATATTTCTTTTTGTAATATAACATAATTTGTGTAAACTGTTTTTACATACACATATGGTGTTTAACAAAAATAATTTGTTGTAAAATAACCTCCCCCTCTCAACGCATTTTGTTATTTAATAGTAACGTTTCTATATTTCTCTCAGTTAATATTTTTTTCGAAAATATAATATCGTAAAATATTCCAACTGTCTCTATCTACATTAAAGGAGTTAACTTTATATGAATATTTAAAAGGGATTATGTATTTAATCATGTTTAAATCTTTCAAATTCGTTAAAAGATGTTGAATGTGCTATTTTAAATTTTGGATATCAAAGATCTCGTTTTGCACATATCTATAAGTGAAGTCAACTGCGGCTAACAACTCGAATATACTCACTCTGAATAGGCCTATTCACAAATGTATAATACATTATACGAATTATGGGCAAATTTAATAAAATTTTGCTCAAACTTCGAACCGAACTTATATTAATTTTATTCCAAGCTATTTGTTAGCATTACAAATATCAAAATGTAACGCATTTATGAATTATTAGATTTAAATTTAATTTAAAAATTGTACAGGCCACCGACCAATGGTCCGGAAAGAGAAGAAGGTGATAGGTGATAAGACTCAACGTCAAGCGGGTATATGGTAGGTATATTTTTGAAAATCTTGAAATTCTATACCATAGGCTATATCTGTAGGTAATGTGTTATTTTTAATCACGTGATCCTAAATAACCATGATATTAATCGCAGTCGTAAATTAAACGAACGTTGTTAATTTCGTAAAAAAAAGTTTCATTGAGTCGTGGTTAAAAAAATTATGTCGGCTAACTTTGACACTTTATCTTAAAAAAAATGTATTATACTACCCTGGGAAGGTTATTTCAAAAGATGGCCCATTTAGTCCAAATTTCAAAATGGTACAACAATAGGCACTTTTCTTCCCACAAAAAATATTATTGCTTATTTCTTTTGCAAAATGACCACATTTCAAAAAACTCATACGATGATAAAAAATATCTTTGTGTGCTCAAAAATGGACTTTACCAGTGTAAGTGAGATGGACGGATGTGATGATGATAGTGAGATAGATAGTGATAGTGATAGAGTGAGATAGATAGTGACGCTGTTTGCTACCTTGTAACTACACTCCCAGAATCGAATTTTGCAGAACAATGTTGACGAGAAAACGTAATGATCCGCAATTTCTAAACAAAATTGTATGGACTGACGAATCAACGTTTAAAAGGAGGGTTATTTAAACTTGCATAACTTACATAGTTGGCACACGGAAAATCCGCATTTAACGCGTAAAGAAATTAAGCGTAAATAATTTAAAGTTAACATGTAGACCGAAATTTTAAACAGACAAACAATTGGACCATTTCAGCTGCCTAAAACTTTCATTGGCGCTAACTACTTGGATTTTCTCCAAAACGATTTGCAGACTTTGTTAGAATATGAACCATTCAATATCTATAGAAAAATGTGGTTTCAACAAGATGGTTGCCAAGCGTATTATGCTCATCCTGTACGAGATTATTTGAACAGAGAGTATCCCGAAAGGTGGATTAGGCACCGTGGTTCAGTTGAGTGAACCCCCCGAACCTCCCCGTTCTCCAGACCTAAACCCCCTTGATTTTTTTTACTGGAGCTGCATAAAAGAAAAATTGTATTAAAAACCAATACAAAATCTAGCCGAACTGCGCCACAGAATTGTTGAAACAGCAGAAAAAATAAATGCTTGGAGATTCGTACGACTGGTGAAAAGATCTTTTCTCAGGCAGCATGTATTCGTGCGGAGCATGTATTCGTGCCAAAGGTAAACAATTTGAGCATTTGCTTTGGTTTTAAAGAAAAATATTGTGATAAATAAAAGTATTACAATAATTCCTTTCATTTCATTTTAATTAAGTTTTATCTTAACAAAATAATAGACCAATTATTAATTTGACTCACACACATTGCTTTTGAGTTGAGTTTTTTGAAATAACGTTCTTTTGCAAAAAAAAATATTTTTTTTTTGATCAAAGAGAAAGATTCAATTAAATTTGAATGCCAATCTGTCTCTCTCTAATTTATCGTCGAACAGCGTCACTATCTATCTTTCTCTAGCACATCTGCCCATCTCACTTACACTGGTGAAGTCCATTTTTTGAGCACACAAGAGTATTTTTGTCATGGTATGAATTTTTGCAAAAAATAAGCAATATTTTTTTTTGGAGAGAAAAGTGGCAATTTTTTTTTATTTGGGTTTTTCGCCACGATCTAGAACCCAAATAAAGAAAAAAAATATATGAATCATTCAAACATTACTTAAAAGTGTCAATTGTTGTATCATTTTGAAATCTTAACTAAATGGGCCATCTTTTGAAATAACTTGTCTAGGGCAGTGTAATACATTTGTTTTAAGTGTCAAAGCTAGCTGACATAATTTTTTAAACCACGATTCAATGAAACTTTTTTTTTACTAAATTAATAATGTTCATTGTTTGATTTATGACTGCAATTAATAGCATGATTATTTTGAATTACGTTATAAAATATAATACCGAAATATTGGGGAATTTGTGATCACGGTACCTAAAGATATAGCCTAGGGTGTCGAATTTCAAGATTTTCAAACGAATATATATGAAGAAACGTTTTTAATGTACAACATTGTTATTCTGCGACCGGTCTCTGAAGTATATAATACACATCTGCGCTTTTACTGTAATGTACCTTCATTTTCGAAATCTTGCTGTTACCTTTCCTCGTCTATGTATTTTTGAAACATTTTTAGTCGTTACGGTAATTCTAAGGGTATTCAACAGTTTTTAGCTTTTTCTGGAAAGTTGGTCCATTACAAGTTCGTGTGATAACTGTTTTAGGAGGGATCTTTTTCATATTTCCTTCAGATAATTTCCAAAATATACTATTTGTGAATGTATACTCTTCATGTTCATGTTCATGTTCATGTATATATATATATATATATATAAATAACAACCATGGGCAAACGTTTTACATTTTTAGTTACTCTAAATAAGGCATACATCTAATCTGCGGTATAACATTTAATAGCAGTATAACATTTAATAGCAGTATAACATCATCATAAGATTTTTTAATCACCTTTTTTTGGTTATAAAATGTTAGGATGGACGGTTTCATTTTGTCCGCTTTTTCTGGATCTGTTCCTTGTCCATGGTTCCTTGTCCTTGTCCAACTAATAGAGTGTGGTCTAAAGAGTTGTTAATGTTTGGTTGCGCTGAAGAAAATTTGGTAGAAGGGGTAGAAAGGTGGGGTCGATCTTAAACAATAATTCGGCTCAGGAGAAATTTAGTCACCATGCAGCGCTACTCGGAAGAGGAGTGCTCGTTTTAAGTGCGCGAGTATTACAACAGTAATAATTCCGAAGCTCATTTCCACCTTAATGACGATGTCAATGATCAAAATTGTCGCTATTAGTGTGGAGAAAACCCTAAAATGAAACATCAAAGGCCTCTGCATAGCCCGAAGGTGACAGTTTGAGCTGTAATGTTTGCATCCGAAATAATCGGTCCGTTTTCTTTCGAAGACCACAAAAGCCGCGCAGTGACGGTGAATTCTCAGCATTATGTCAAAATGCTTCAAACTTTTTTCACTCCTGCTTTTCCAGAATTCCAAGTTCCTGCCACACTTCCACTTTCTCTTTCGCCATCGTTCAGGCTTTTTTCCGGGAAAAATGATATCTCGAAGAGGAAACATTCAGTGGCCCCTCCGAAGCTCTGACCTGATTCCCTGTGATTTTTTATGAGAATATTTTACAAAGTCAAATGTACCGTAACCACTCCGCCACTCTGGAAGATCTAAAAAAGAATATTCCGCAAGAAATCGAAGCCATAACTGCGGACTCAGAACTCGGAATCTCCAGAACATGAATTTCTAAGAATTTTTGAAACATTTTTGGAATACATTTATTAATATTGATCAACGTTTTTTTTTGTTTCATTTCAAAAAGTTAAAAACTTTTGGACCACCCGTTATAAGTGTTTTCGTTTCTTCGGAACATATGATAATAAAGTTGTGTAATTTTTATTGAAACCAAATAAACTTGTAGATATACTTACTTGTTCAAAATATCCTTATTTTAAGAATTTACAATAATCACAAACTCAGGCGCAATATATCTTACAGCACAAAAGACTGGTTATTAGACATACAGAAGTACCACATGTATGGTGCATGTAAAAATACGAAGTTACTCGGGAATGGGAATTTCTGTTTCTGAAGACACAAACGGAACAACTTAATAAGTTAGTATTGTATCTGTCGGCTCGGATGCGTCCGACAGAAGGTTAAACTATATTACAAAACAATAGAAACAGTTACCTGGCAGCGAATATCTACAAGGACGGCGGAGATAAAGCTGAAATACATGAAAAGATAGATAAAGCAAGTCGACTATGATATCCACTCAATAATGTATTTACCAGGTGAAAGAAGATATCAGCAAAACAAAAATCACTATCTATAAAGCAATCATCAATCCATTTTTCACATACGGTAGTTATTCATGGATACAAACAGCACAGCAAAAACGTAAGGTTTTTGCGACAGAACTGAAATATGTAAAATCAATTAAAGACGTTACAAGAAAAGATTAATTATAAACCATTAAGGAAAGAAGAATGAAAAACGAAGCAGTAATGGAAGAGTTGAAATTCAAACCAGTCATTGAAAGTGTTGAGATATATTAAAATGGTTTAATCACATCCTAATAATAGACAACCGAAATGAAATATATATACAAACAAAAACACACGGGAAAAACTAATACCAAAGAAGACACTGAACAGCTTATGGGCAGAATGTTTAGGGAAACAATAAGTAGACTGAAAATATATAGTAATAATGGCAAGAAATGCTGGGTAGGATTTGTGCATATAAAAATGCATAAGCCTTAAGACTTTTGAGCAATTAACTTATTTACCAAGACAATATATAGTATAGTATTGTTTAATTAATGACGACTTTGTGAAGTTTTTATTATAAATATTCTTTTCTAAGAAAACATATTAATTTATTCGAAATTCTTGATGAACATTTTTTTTGCATTTACTACGCTAATTGAAAAGCTCGGGGAGCGGAAATAATAAAACAAGTTTATAGTTAAAACATTACTTTATTCTTCTTTATATTCTCCTTTAAGCATACATTTTTTTCCAGCAGTTCTTCAATTCATTTATTTTATCTCTGAAGTGATGTTCTGGATGTCCTTCAAAATACTCATCTACGGCTGCTATAATTTCTTCATTTGATGAAAAACGCTTGCCACGTTTTTTAAGGTTTGGGAACAGATGAAAGTCAGAGGGGCCAAATCTGGTGGTAATTCCTTCAATTTGGCCATTACAAGAACACCTTTGTGAGCCAGTGCATTATCTTGATTATTTTTCTTCGCTAAACCAAATCTTTTCTCACAAATTTTTGCATCCAATTGATTCAAAAGGTTTGAGTTATACTGTCCTGTTATTGCTTTACCGGTTGTAATAATATTGCTTTACCGGCTGGTAATCGATTAACAAAATGCCTTTTGCATCCCAAAAAATTGAAAAACCTTTTTGATCGATTTTAACTACTTCGGACAGGGACAACCGGGTTCAGTCCACTCTGCGGTTTGTTGTCGCAATTCAGGATCATAGTGGTAAACCCAAGTCTCACCCATAGTTACAAAACGACAATTAAAATATATTTTATTCTTTCGAAAAAGATCCAAATGCTGGTTAGAAAGTTTTACTCGAAATCGTTTTTAATAAGAATTTAACAAATAAAGCACATAGATTTATATGTGCTTTATTTGTTAATTTTCCTTTTTAGAAATATAAAACACCCGTTCAGTTAACATCTGCATGGCCTTAGCAATTTCATTCAAAGCTAATTGTCTGCTATCCATAACAATATCATGTATAGAATGAATTATTTGTTCAGTAGTTGCATTATTGGGCGAGATTATAAAACTAGAATCATCATCCAGGCTTGTACGACCACGTTGAAACTCACCTGTCCACTAGCAAGCCATTATTTTTGAAGGGGCAGACTCCCCTAATACATTTACCATTTCTCTCTGAATTTCCAGTGCCTTTAAAACTTTATTTACAAATAATTTAATGCACGATTTTCATTATTTTCCATTTAAAAAAATAACACTGATACGTTTATTTTAAGTTGTGTTTTTTTACGAATGAATTGACAGATCGACTTGAAACATCACATATGTTCATATAAAGGATAAACCTCAAAATGTAGTAGATTATATAGTTCTTTTACTGCTCTATAGGTGTCACTCCGCGAACTTTTGAACTAGCCTCGACATTTTGTTTTATTAATATGAATAATTAATTTTATTACAAAATTTTGTTGCATATTGAAGAATTTCTGTGTTTTATAGGTTCGTTTGTTTTTTTTATAGATAATCAATAAACTCATATCCCAAAATGCAGTGAAATTTAATATAATCTAATGATATTCTATTTAAGCCAATTTTACTATATTTAATTAAACAAAACTCAATTTAAATCGAACTTTTTTATATCGTTCCTGGTTGAATTCATTTTAATCAGTTCGCCAATGTTTAATTGAAATTGTTCAATTTTTACAATGTTATTAAAATAGTATTTATATGTTAGTGAATAAACTCGGTGCTTTAAAATTTAATTTATTTATTGGTATACCTTGCCAAATATATAAATTGTATTTGTAAATTCTTAAAACAATAATAAGCGAATATTGAATAAAATAGTTTTTTATATTTCTTCTTTATTTAATTTTAAGACTATATACACAAAGGTCAAAGTTAATACTATGGTATAAATTTCGTTTTGAAAAATTATTAATAGCAATATACATTTAATTTGCAGTAATTAATACACAATTAACTAACAGTATACACACATATTGCAGTCTAAATATCCGTAACTTAAATTTTCTCACCCAGTCGAAGTTTTGAGCATTAAAAAAAAATTACCCGAAGTAATCTACCACTACTTAACTTACTAGCTATTTAACTTTCCCGAAGTTCTCAATATTACTTGAAGCACATGAGAAAGTAAAATGCAAAAACCGCTGATATTAACTCAAAACCAAGTTCAATCCAGCAAACTTATTTAAAAATGAACAGAACAGAATACGCAAATGAGTGATAAACATCACAATCCTGTTAACCTGACGTTAACCGAAACTTATATAACAATCTTGATGGCACCAACAGGTGATTGTTTTTATGTGTCCGAACTTCCGATAGAGGCCGCTGTCAAACGAACTGTGAGTGTGTGCGCTTCTAGTGTCATAATTATTTAGTATAGTCTTGCAAATAATCGTGAAACACGGTATCACAGCAACGGTTGTAAATTATCGAAATCTATTAGCAAAATAAGTGTTCTGTGACCCAAACTTATAGAGCACTTCGTGAACGCTGTTCGATATTAAACCAAACACGAGACAACAAACTATGCGTTCCGAAGATAATATCGCCTTATATATATATATATATATATATATATATATATATATATATATATATATATATATATATATATATATATATATATATATATATGTATATATATTTTCTAATATAAAAACAAATATTTTCTAGAGTCTTTCAAATACCATAAATCGCCTATGATTAATGAAGAATTCCATTGGGACTTTTTTTCAAAATGTTTAGTTCGATTAAGAACAAAATCTTACACAGGCCGATAGTTACTGCTAAACATGCTACAACGCCACCTTTCAATGATTTATCACCGTACGAGGAGAAAATTAACGCTTGTTCAGGGTAAGCTAATATCCCTACTAAGCGTATCGAGGTCCCTACGTGTCTGAAATAGCAATACATATAATTAAATGGACCTCTGATCGGGTTCTGCCTTGTTGTACTACTCTCTTTGTTCAAGTTTGGGGGATGTTAAGTATATCCCCTTCTGGGATTGTGTATCGTTAATTATGCAAATTTATTTATTTAAAATAAAGAGAATTAAACAATCCCTAATATAATTGTTATACATTTCTAAATAAGGTTTGTTTCAGTTTATTTCTACACATATTTCGTATCTTTTGAAACGGTGTTCTTAATACATAGGAAAAATTGTTTATTCAATAACTTTACTTTAATAATCTGAACACTACTACACAGATAATTCAGTTATTAATTGTAGAAAGTGAAATGCTGAAAAAAAGAGATACAAAAATACTTTTCCAACGTAAGCAGTCAAGAAATAGAGTTTTAAAAGGTATGGCAGGCGTAAGCAGCAATTTCTACATAAATATAATGTTCTAATATGGTATAGAAAATCAGTTCATCAACGTTCCTTCAACAGTGATAAAAATAACAATAATGAAATTTGTATATATAAAAATAAGTTCAGAATTGTTGTTTAATAATAATTAATTTAAAAGAGGATTTTACAGGAGAGTTATGTCTACTAGATCATACTAATTATTAATATATAATAATTAACTGTATTATTAAATACAGGTAATATGACTAGAGAGACTATGGCTCGTTCAATTACTTGAAGAAAAAGTACATCCACATCTTAAAACCTCTTTCTTTCTTTAAGAATTCATTAGTTAAGCTCGGATATTTTCCTATTAAAGTAATCATAGACATAGACTTAGACTTTTATCATCGAAATTATTTTATCATGGAAAATGGGTTTGAAAAAGCGGCCAATATGGGTAGATGTCAAAAAATGGAAACGGCATTAAGTTTTACGGACACATAAAACGGATGAAACCGAGTAGGTTAACTAGACAAATAGTCGAATTTTATGAAAATAGGAGTAAAGCTAAAGTAGAAATAATTAAATGGATTGCTGCAATTAAAGAGGACTTAAGATCAGCAAATATTTCACAAAGTGAAATTCAGGATAGAAGCTGTTTCAGACACAAGGTGAACGTTTGGAAGGTTGGTCAGAGAGAAAAATGTAGGAAGACTGGAACAACTTGGTCTGACGAAAGGAAAAAAGCTCATAGCGAAAGAATGAAATTAGTATGGGCACAAACGAAGGCTAACAACAACAAACGCCTCTAATTGTACTTCGCGTGGTCCACTAGGGCCCATACGTGAATAATATATATATATATATATATATATATATATATATATATATATATATATATATATATATATATATATATATATATATATATATATATATATATCATCATCATCATCATCATCATCAGCCCGTATCGATCCACTGCAGGATGAAGGCCTCTTCAGCATGCTTCCAACCTTCACGGTCCTGGGCTTTCCTCTGCCACTCGGGTCCAATATACTTAACGATGTCATCAGTCCATCGTGCTTTCGGTCTTCTTCGCGGACGTTTGCGATCAAGCGGTATCCACTCCAGGATTGCCTTGGTCCATCTGTCGTCCCATCGCCTCGCTATATGGCCTGCCCATCTCCATTTCAACTGTTTTACTCTTCCAATGATGTCACAGACTTTTGTTTGTTCTCTGATCCATGCGCAGGACTTTCTGTCTCGTCTTGTAATGCCAAGCATACATCTTTCCATTCCCCTCTGTGCCACCCGAAGTTTTTGAATTGATTGCGATGTGAGTGTCCAGGTTTCACTTCCGTATGTCATAACGGGTAGAACGCACTGATCGAATACTTTTCTTTTCAGGCAAAGTGGGAGTCTGCTCTTAAACACTATGTTGAGCCTACCAAATGCCTGCCAGCCACATTTAACACGCCGTTCCACCTCCCGGACGGTATTCCCCTCCATGGAAATCCTCTGCCCAAGATATACAAAGCTGTCCACAATCTCTAAATCCCTTCCTAAAACTGAAATTCTTCTGTCCTGAGCGAAGTTATTGAACATAACCTGACTCTTTTTCAGGTTTATTTATTCAAGCCAAATGATTCGCCAGCCCTTTGCAGTTCTTGTATGCGTCTTTGCAGCTCCTCTGGATCTTGTGAAATGAGAATAATATCATCTGCAAATCTAAGATGGTTTAAGTTTGCACCATTGATCTTTACCCCATCCTGTTCCCAATCCAGTTTACGGAATACTTCTTCAAGGCCAGCCGAGAAAAGAATAGGCGATATTGCGTCACCCTGCCGTACACCTCGTTCTATATTAATTCCCACTTCAAGATCATCAAGGTGAATTGTGGCTGTAGCTCCATCATATATCGATTCTAATAGGTTTACATAGGCTCTCTCTACACCTTGGCTAAGCAGTGCATCCATTATCGCATGCTTTGAGATGGAATCAAATGCTTTTTCGTAGTCGATAAAAGCCAAGCACAGTGGCATGGTGTATTCGTTGTGCCTTTCTATGACCTGCTGTACAACCTGGATGTGATCCATTGTACTGAATCCACATCTGAATCCTGCTTGTTCTCTTGGTTGTGCGTCATTCAGTTTTTTTAATATTCTTTTAGAAATTATCTTAGTGAAAACTTTGTACATCACTGATAGGAGGCTTATTGGACGGTAGTTCTTTAAATCTTCCTGTGCTCCTTTTTTATGTAAAAGGATCACTTCTGCATTTTTCCATAAGTCAGGTACTTTTTGTTCTTTGAGGCATTTTGAGTATAATTTTGCCAGTGTTTTATGGAACGTCCGACCACCAGCTTTTAGCATTTCGACAGTTACACTATCCTTTCCTGGAGCCTTGCCGTTCTTCATCAATTCTATAGCATTTGTTACTTCCTCCACTAGGATATCTGGTATTATATATTGTTCTTCCGTGGGTATTGCTGTCCCTGACTGGCTCTGATCTTCATATAACTGGGAATAAAACCTTCTGACAATCTCTAACATTTGGGTACGCGTCCTGCACACTGTGCCATCCTCACGCTTTAAAGCATATATATATATATATATATATATATATATATATATATATATATATATATATATATATATATATATATATATATATTCTCTATATATATATATATATATATATATATATATATATATATATATATATATATATATATATATATATATATATATAAAGAACATCTATTTTAGGAAGCGATTTAAAGGAGGGTGGACCACTACATATATCTTGGGCAAAGGATTTCAATGGAAGGTTATACTGCCCGGCTAGCGGAACGGCGTGTTAAATGTGGCTGGCATTTATTTGGCAGGCTCAACATAGTGTTTAAGAACAAACTCCAACTTTGTTTGAAGAGAAAAGTTTTTGATCAGTGCGAGTTGCCTATTCTGACAAACGGAAGTAAAACATGGACAGTCACATTATAATTAGTTTAAAAACTTGTGGTAGCACAGAGGGGAATGGAAAGGTGTAAGCTTGGCATTACAAAGCCAGACAGAAAGTCCTTCATATAGATCAGAGAACATACGAAAGTATGTGATATAATTGGGAAGGTGAAGGAATTGAAATGGAGGTGGGCAGGCCATATAGCGAAACGATGTGATCAAAGCAATCCTGGGATGGATATCGCTTTATCATAAACGTCCAGGAAGAAGACCTAAAACACGATAGATCTATGACATCATCAATATATATATATATATATATATATATATATATATATATATATATATATATATATATATATATATATATATCCCCTTTGTGGATCAGACATTGACGTGGTAAAAGGATTTGAGTAGGACAATGAAGCTTTGAGCTAAACCGTCTGGAGCGTAAGTTCCTGGGAGGGTCACCCCTAGCGGACAGATCGAGGCAGAGGCCCCAGACTAACATGATCCACAATCTGCCAACCCGCATTGGACCAGCGTGGCAGAATACTGTCCATGCCTTCAACATGACAGTACAACTTCAAACACGGCTCTCATTCCCCGGAGGCCAAGGGGCAACTACCTACGGCAACGGGAAGATCTGCCCCAAGGCAGAGGGTGCTAAGAATCACCGGGTTAGATCAGGCTGCCATTGAAATTTTGACATTGCTACGCTTAATATACGGACAATTAAAACGGAGACCCTACTGCAAGAACTTTTAATCGAACTTGACAACATACATTGGGATATTATTGGGCTCTGTAAATTACGAAGAAAGGGCGAAGAGTTCAATCAATCAATCAAATTAGAACCAACTGGTCACGTACTCTACACCCAAGATACGGGTAATGGACGATGTAGTGGAATTGGATTCCTCATCAATCGAAAGACAGTGTGGTCAAATTTGAAAGTATATCCGACAGATTAGCCCAATGTGTCATTCAGCTGAATAAAAAGTTTAAGCTTCAAATCGTTCTAGATTATGCACCAACTATAATCTATAGAGATGAGGAAATTGAGGAATTTTATGACGATGTGGCCCAACTTTTAGACAAAGAGAAGTGTAGGTATAAAATCCTGATAGGCGACTTTAATGCCAGAATCGGAGAAGCTAGAACTAGTGAAAATACACCTGGCTCATATGGAAATGGTGAACGGGACAATAGAGGTGACAGGCTGGCTGACTTTGCTGAAGGACAAGAAATCTAAATTATGAATTCGTCTTACAAGAAAAACATCAACAGAAAATGGACATGGAAAAGTCCATCTTGACTTACAAGTGAAATTTATTACATCATGTCAAACGATAAAGCAATATTTTGCAATTGTGCTGCCCTTAATCACTTTAATGTGGGAAGTGACCACCCATGTGTTCACCAAGATAATTCCAAAAGAATACTAAGAAAACTTAATGACGCACAACCAAGGGAGCAAGCAGGATTCAGAAGTGGATTCAGTACGATGGATCACATCCAGGTCCTACAGCAGGTCATAGAAAAACACAACGAATACACTATGCCACTGTGCTTGGCTTTTATCGATTTTGAAAAAGCATTTGATTCAATCTCAAAGCGGGCCATAATGGATAGATTGCTTAATCAAGGTGTAGAGAAAGCCCATGTAAATCTACTAGGATCGATATATGATGAAGCTACAGCGACAGTCCACCTCGACTATCTTGAGGTTGGAATAAATGTAGAGCGGGGCGTACGGCAGGGTGACGCAATATCGCCTTTTCTTTTCTCAGCCTGCCTGGAAGCAGTGTTAATAGAATAAGGATTAATGGTGTATACTTAAATCATCTTAAATTCGCAGATGATATCGTTCTTCTTTCACAAGACCCAGAGGAGCTACAAAGATACGTACAAGAGCTGCAAAAGGCTGGGGAACCATTTGGCTTGAAAATAAACCAGAAGAAGAGTCAGGTCATGTTCAATAAATTTGCTGAGAACAAAAGGATTTCTATTTTAGGAACGGATTTGGAAGTTGCGGATCACTACATTCCTACATTCACTTCTGTAGTCACTGTATGGGCTGCAATGTCAGCGCGAGGAATAATCGGTTCATCCTTTTTTGAAGACGGCAGAGAACGCGCAATTACCGTCAATTCAAAGCGTTATGTGGAAATGTTGGACAATTTTTTGGTATCTGAACTGTAAAACTTTGATGGTTATAATCAAAGAACATGATTTCAGCAGGACGAAGTAACGTCACATAGTTCCAACACGTATCTGCCACGAGTTCGTAAAATTTTCCCAAACAAATTGATGTTCAGGAGAAGTGACATAAATTGGCCTCCACGTGGTCCTCATTTGAGCACTATGGACTTTTTCTTCTGGGGTTATCTAAAATCGAAACTTTGCGTCAATAAACCGGGTTCTTTAGTGCAGTTAAAAGAAAATATCCGACGCGAAATGGCAACCATTCTAGAGATTATATGCCCTAAGGAATTTTGCTGTTCGTTTATCATTCGAGATAAGTGCCGGGATCGTGACGATTTATATTCAGATGACATTATTTTTAAAAAATTGTTTCCAAAAATGTGTATTTCAATAATTAATAAAGGTTTTTTATGGATGTCTTTCTTTTATTTATATCGCTATTTTAAAAAGAAACTTTCTTTTGTGACACCTTGTATGTGATCTATGTTTATTCGATCGAGGTTCATTTTCTTTAATTTACTTTATTGTTCTGGTAGTAAAATGTGTTATCACCCGTGATATTTTCCAGAAAATTTTGTTTGCAGTAAGCCGTTCTCAAATCCTAAAAGCAACTGTATATTTTATGTGCAATCAAATGATCACTTAAAATTATATGATTGGAACGTGTGGATTCTTCTCTTGATGCTTCTATTCTAATATTCTATAAATTACACTCCGATATTTAACTGATATTTAACATATATTTGCAATATTAGCGCATGTTGTTGGCGTTTTTGCACAATCACAAGAGCTGGATTGTTTTTAATCTTTAAGAACTTGTGTCTTCAAGAACACTTATTTTGTTAAGCACCTCATGACTGCCGGAGGAGCTATTACACTTGTAAATTTTCTATTCTTATTTGCCGTTTTTGATAACAGTAAAATATATTACTGAAATATTACTTATTTTGCAAATATTGGTTTTCCATGATATTTTCGGTTATTTTGAACATTTACATAAATAACATGTCTAGTTTGATTAATACACTGCTTATTTATGCTGAACTTGAAAGATTATTATATTAAAGTGACGGTAATTATGTTCAAGTAGATACAAAGTATGGGGTTATCGATTCAGATCATGAAAATATTGGTAGTTCTGATAGCAATTCAGTAATCGAAGATACTGAAGGTGATAATATCGACAGAGATGGTGCAATTAATCCCTTTAGTACAATTATAATGCATTGACAAAACTGGAAGATATTTAACATCGGATAATTGAGGTACGAATATTTCTCTAGTTAATAGGTTATTATTCAAACTTCAACTATAATTAATTACTTCACTATATTTAACATTTATTCTTCCACTTGAAAAATAAATGCCCATTAAGTGTATATATCAGTCACAATAATTCGAGTGAACAATGGATACGAAAGTACCAGAAGTTGTTTCCTATTATATATAAAGAGTTTTAAAATAAGAGTGTCAGAACTTTAGAACGCAATAGCGGCAACGCTGTTTAAAATGTAAATATTACTCCTACACTGCTGTGTTCAATGCAAGGTGTTAATTCACCGTGGAAAAATATACGATTAAATAGCGCGTAGAAATTACTTGTATTTAAGGCGACCTCCACTTTGGCGAAAAAATAATCTTTTCTGAGGAAGCGCACTTCTGGCTTAATGGGTTTAAGAGCGAACATAAGTGAAATGGAAATACTCAAGTGATGGACAACTCCTTTATATACATATATATATATATATATATATATATATATATATATATATATATATATATATATATATATATATATATATATATATATACGAGGGTGAATCAAAAATAAACCGGAATTTTTCAATTACTTTCCTCAGCCAATTACGAACGGGCTGTCATTGTAGGCTGTCAATGCATTGAAAGTATTCAAACAATCATCAGAAATCATCCTGGCTTAAATAAAATCTATGCCCGGTGGGTTCGGTTTTGACGAAGGAAAAACTGGAGAATATGCATTGGGAAACCCTTGAATACCCTCCATATAGCCTAGATTTGCCATCCTGTTCCTATTTTTTGTTTGCGCCCTTCAAAGATGCACTTGCAGGGGTACGATTCGACAACGATCAAGATGTTGTTTCCAAACGACTCTAGCGCTTCCCTCACTCCTAATACATTGCACTGTAACGATCTACACTTACAACCCGCTCGTGATTTGCTGATGAAAGAAATTGTAAAATTCCGGTTTATATAAAATTCACCCTCATATATATATATACATATAAAGGGTTGCACAATCAGAGTCTTTAAAGTTTCTACGAGCAAGGAATTCACAAGCTTTTAAACCGCTGGGAAAAAAGTGTTGAGCGTGGAGAAGACTATGTCGAAAAATCATCAATATTTTTTTGTATTATTTTATAAATAATAAATATGTATTCCATTCTTCTTGTTCAAACTTTTACCCATTCCATCTTTTTATATTTGCAGTTTTTCCGTACGTGTTTACCTTGATTTGACATTTTGCAATAACCATAAAGTGATCTGAATCGATATTAGCCCCTCGGTATGATTTTGTATAGTAGATTACATTCATGTCTTTCCTTGCAACCAATATATGGTCGATCTGGTTTCTGTCGTCAATTCCAGGTATTGTCCATGTTACTTTATGTATCTTTTTTTGCTTAAATCTTGTATCAACCAGAAACATATCACTAGCCGCCGCCATATTGCATAACCTCTAGCCATTGTTGTTCATTTCATTATGAATTGTTTGTTTACCCGCTACTTCCTTATAGCATTGATCTTTTCCAATTTTAGCCCCCGAGTACTATACTCATATCATTAGTTGCTGTTTTGTCGAGCATTTTTTCAAGTTTCTCGTAAAACTTTTGCTTCTTTTCGTCATTGTCATTTTCTGTGGGAGCGTATGCGTTAACTATCGATAAGCCTTTTGATTTAGTTTCTATTATTATATAAGTTATTCAAAGATATTCAATAAAAGCTGTTCCCTTGCGCCCTTGCGTTGCTTCTCCTGCATACCATATTCCATATTATCATTTATCAATCTTTCACTTCCCACTCCATCTAACCTCCTGCAGGCCCGCTATACTAATTTTGCATCTCTCGAGCTCTCTTATTATATCTTCCGTTTTCCCAGTTTCTAGCAATGTTCTTACCTTCCAGGATGCAATTTTTATTATAGTCCTTTTGATTTGGTTTCTTTTATTATTTTTCTTTTGTTTTTCATTTTCTTTAACCTTTTGCTCGAATATATTATCATTAATACAATATTTGTTCATTTCCCTTTCCTTTGTGGTGTCGTCGTCCTTTACTGTCTGTGCCATTGTGTTACATTTCAAAGAAATGTACGATGAAAAAAACCATAAATAGGTGACGAGAGAAGCAGAAGTTGAGGAGGAACAGACAAAAAATAAGAAGTTAAGAAAACTCGAGTACGTGGAAGTTGCTCAAGCGATTAAAAAACTCAAAAATATAAGAGCTGCGGGATGTGTTGAAATGTGCGCAGAACTAATTAAACATTAAGGAGAAGAACTGCATCAATAAATCTACCAATTTATTTTACGGATATGGCACGAAGAACACATACCTGATGAATGGAGAACAGACATTTTAATACCGATATTATTGTGTCAAGATACCGATAGCATTGCGTCAAGTCACCAAAAAAGGGTGACTTGACACAATGTAAAAACTACAGAGGAATTACACTGTTGAAGGCATACAAGGTACTTACAAACATAATAAAAGAACGACTGGAGATATACACAGAAAAACGTATAGGAAATTATCATTGCGGCTTCAGAAAAGGAAGATCGACAGTGGAGGCCATACACATACTAAACCAAATCACGGAGAAGATATAGGAACAAAATATGGTAGCACATATAGTTTTTGTGGATTTTAAGCAGGCGTTCGATAAAATTAATAGAGAACAACTCATGGAAGAAATATCGAAGTTCTAAGAAAGATAGAAGATTAATAGGTATGGCAATGAATGAGTCTGAAGCAAAAATATACACTATTATTCATAATAACATTGGATAGCATAATACAGAAAATTGAAAATATAGGAACATTAAATAAACATCTTGTGCAGATAATGGCATATATGGATGATGTTGCAATAATTGCTAGAGAGCAGAGAGAGCTATAGCGCGTAATAAAAATAATTGAACTTGAGTCTAAGAAAAAATGGCTGGAAATAAATGAGCAAAAAACAAAGTATATGCACTGCAGCAGAAATTAAAGAACACTGAGAAATTTAGAATGCGGAAGCTATAAATTTGAAGAAGTAAAAACATTTAAATATCTGGGAGTCATAATAGATAGAAGGAATGAGGGACTTGATATAGAAGGGGAGATACATAAAGGATATAGAGCATTCCATACCAACAAGAAATCCCATAGCAACTGAAATACAAGAGATTGAGCACAACATATGCCGCAGAAATTGTACCACTCACAGCAAAAGACGAAGACAAACTAAATATTTTTGAACGCTGGATAATGAGAACAATAATGGGAGCAAAGAAAGTGGGAAACAACGAGTACAGAACTCTGATGAACTTTGAAATCGACAAGTTGTTAGGAAGGGAAAACATAGTGAGAGCAATTAAAGCACAAAAAATAAGATGGTATGGACACGTAATGAGAAGAGACAAGGATACACCAATAAGGGAGATAATAATGTGGAAACCAGCACAGAGCAGACCGAGAGGGAGACCCAGGGTCACATGGAGACAGCAGGTGGAAGAAAATATAAAAACAGTAAACGCGGAGGGATGGAGAAGACAAATCGCAGATAGGAAGAGTTGGAGGAAAATAATCGAAAAGGCAAAAACTCACCAGCAACTATGAGAAAGTCAACAAGAAGAAAAGTGGACTGATCCACCACACTAAAAGGATTTACTCGGTAAGTAAAGACTGATAACTCGCAGTTGTAGATTTCTATATGGGTTAAGAATTGGTAATCTGGGTTACGGCTACGTAACAGTTCGCCGGAGTCTGTTGGGTCCTGCATCACGGCTAGATTTCGTCGACACTTCGATAAGGACAGAGCGCCTCTTAGTTCAAAATTGCGAAATCAAAAAATAAACACGTAAATTGGGAAGGTGGGGTACTTACTCCAAAAAGACTTGAGTGTAAAAATAGTTAAGTGCCAAAAGTATTTAATAATCGCAAGCACAACTTCAGAGACAAACAAAAAATTAAAATTAAAAAATAAATAATTATAGTACAAAAAAAGAAATTTAAAGATGATGCTTGCAACTACCCTACTTAACTAGGTATAATAAAGATACAAATATTTGATAAAGATGAAAACATTACATTAACAGTGTTAAAGTATGAGGGATCTTATCTAGCGTTCGTGAAACGGAAAATGGTGGTAAACAAATAGTTACTGAATAATAAATGAGAAATAAGGGTGAAAATGATATCTGGTCTTTATACTTTGTGGTATTGTTTAAACATCCGGATATCGAAAACACCGGTAACTAAAATGTCCCGTACTTAAAATGTCCGAAGTCTAAAAAGTCTGAAAATGTCTAAAGTCTAAAACTCTTTAAAAATATATCTAAAAAAATAGCCTGTGCAGATCTTGGCCAACTAATAAACATACCTCGAATGGAGGGATTACTTAACCCTCTGGCCTTTTTGATATAGAGACGAGTGATCGGCACGAAAAGAGATTTTCGAATGGCCTCCACGCTCACCACGGGATGTACAGTTGCACTTTGTAGCAAGATATGCACAAGAGAGTACTACCTGTAGCAGCCGATAATTTTTGAACTCTACAATATTTTTTTTAGTTGGTTGCTTATTTTAGTATCTTGAAAATTCCCATATTGATATTTTTAATTTCATAAAGAAATTAATGTTTGCGCTTTACTTATTCACAACGAGGCTCACTGCATATCCAATACATGTCCCACTGCACAAAATTATTATACATGCAATGAAATATTATTGTTCATATATAACAGTAATAATAATCGTCATATAACAGAACATAAGTAATATTGAATTACGTTCATTTTTATCATATGAGGCTAGTAATATCGTACCTAGAACAATAGTGTGATTTAGAAAATCCCTGAGTTCATCCAAAATGCTGAAATACTACAGTTATAATTGTTTAAAAAACTTAATACGATTTGCAGAGACCATTGAGAGAAATGATATAGAGAAAAATATATTGAAACTGTTCGAGTGAAGTTCAAAATTTTCTTTTTTTAATTTTTTTTAATTTTAATATATATATATATATATATATATATATATATATATATATATATATATATATATATATATATATATATATATATATATATATATATATATTACTACAAGAGGAGAAATAAATCAATATTTAATTTATTTCCTAAAATATTATTCACGTCATATTGACTCCTGTGTCGGTCAGACACTTCCCATTTATTTACAAACCAAATAGCCATTCTTGCATATCGACATATAATACCTTTTCAAAATTACAATCAGTAATACGATTCTCTCGTTCAACCGCCTCATTACTCCACATTCGATTATCCTCTATTCTATGCCATACGGGGCGGTGAATAGTGTCGTAAAGTAATATTGTAATTGTTATAATGGTGCTCTTTATGTCCGTTTCTCTATGAAACGCTATTGTGAGATTCTGCTAGATCTCAAATTACACAGCATTATGCATTGTTCCTAGAGTATTTAGACGTATTTTTTACGATAAATTAATAAGACTATTATGAAAACAATATTTAGTAATTTTTTAATAGTTCTCCATTATATAATATTAGTATAACTATTAATTATTATAACTATTAATTATTTAAACTATTATTATTTAAATTATTATAACTATTAATAACTATTATATTAGCCTATTAGGTCATTATTATTGGAGGAGAATAATATTTAAATATGTGATATTTTGAAATAGTTTGATATACTGCCAATTTTAAAAAATTGTTCTTGTCTGCATAATAATTCATGTTTAAGGATACTGCAGCCTGTGAAATTATAAAGAGTTCTCCAATAAGAGTGCGAAAACTTTAAACTGAGGGACAATGATAAGTACAAGTGATAATCTGATAATTTATATTTTATCTTGAAGAAAAAATAATTAATGACATTGTGTTTTATGTCAGAACATTAAAATGAGACACAATGGTAACTACAAATGATATTCCCCTAATTTTTGTTTTATTTTCAAACGCAAATGCCATAATTACAATATGTTTTGAAAATAATGTCGTATAAATGTTAATTTTCAATTACTCTTTTACACATATCGCATGATATATTTTCAATGGTGATCTACATGTTTCATTTTAGATGAAAAATTGTTCGGAATTTATTTCTGTAAACCACAAATTTAATATAACCCCATAAAAAAATAATCCAAGGCCGTGAGATCGCATGAACTTGATGGCCATTTAGCATTCCTATTTTGCAAATAACGCACCCAGGAATATTTTCTTCGACAATTCGATTGCCTGGAGAGATGTGTGACAAAGTCGTATCATTTTGTTGAAACAAAACATTATTTATATCTACATTTATCAGTTCAGGCCAAAGATATTCTTCACCATTAACCATTAAGTAACAAGATTTCCACCATCGTCTTAAAAAACAATAATATCCCATCACCCCTTCAACACAACAGAACCACAAAATGACTTTCAATACATGAAGAGGTAACCTCTGCATCACTTGAGGATTATCGGGCCAAGTCCTGCAATTATATTTGTCTGCATATCTATCAAGACTGAAAAGCGCTTCATCAGAAAAGATTACTTTTCCCCAAAAATGTGGAGGTCGCCTTCCAACTGCTCTAGAACCCAATTCATGTATCGTGTATCTTTCCAAAGTGATTTGATACAATATACTGATAGAACAGTGTATGAATAACATTTACATTTCAAACAGTGTTCCCGTTTTATTGTTTCGAAGATCTGACACTCTTATTGGAAAATTCTTTATTTTATTAGACTATTTTTAAGCATTATAATGTTATTTTGTTAATTCCTTATCATATTTTGTTTGGCTATTAATATTAAATACATGCGTCAGTGTAGAAGATCCTTCAAACAATGAGTAGAAACGCAATAAAGAGGTAAAATATGCTTCTGTACTTTTTCAACAGTGTACTATTGCATTCAATTTTTATTTGACGATCTCGGAAACCTCATTTATAAGTACTTTCAAAATCGAGCCTCATTGGCCAAAACCAATTATTAAAAATCGACGACTACTCAACTTATTTTTGATATTCGAAAACAAAAGAAATCATAAGGAAATGAATCAATACTTTATGGTGCATAAGAGTTCAATTAGATGTTTATATATTTCACAAAGTCGATTGTTTGAGTGTATCTGCCGGAACCGGCATTGTTTTGATAAAAAATGAAATGATAAATGCGATATCCTTACGACTAAGGCGAATATATTGTTTAATGCTAATCAGTATTAATAGTCCTATTTAAACATTGGCCCCACGAATGGAAAAACTAAAAAGGATGCGAGCATATTTTTCGTTTTCTGCTTGAAAAAAACAATTTTTATTGGTTTTGGCTTACCTTGGATGCCACAAAGTATTGTTGCTTTGTTTCTGGCACATACCAATATGTTCAAGTTTCGTCATCTTTGTGAAGTTCCTGTTTTCCTTTGGATAAATTATGCGAGGTTTATTGACAGCAAGACTTTTTACAGCCATTCCCGATAATTCATTATCCACTATATAATAGATGGTCTTCACGAAATTCATCACAAAGATTTGTTCATCCAATTGTAGCCAAATTCTGCTAATCATCAAATGATTGACTATTGAATATAGATATTAGATTACTTTTTTTTGAATTTGATTTAAAGCCGTAAAAATATAACACGAAAATACGAGGGTTGCTATTTATGTATCCGGAATTAGCAACAATGATGTTGCTAGGCACCATCTGACATCTACCTCATAAAGTTGGATGTTGATGATTGTATACATACTCAGAACATATTGTTGAAAATGAAATCGTGATATCATATCACATATTGTTGAAAATAAAATCGTGATCGGTCATATCGTGAAAATTTCATCTCAGTCAAAAAATAAAATGAACTCCTGAACATTTTCATGCGATGATTTACTACAACTTTCGACGTGGATTATCTCCACAACAGTGCATCGATCAACTCACTTTGACTTTTGGCGACGAAACACCATCTAATACCACTCTGCATCACTAGTTTAGTGAATTCAGACGTGGCCGTCGTTCGCTCACGGACGAATTTAAAAAAGGTTATCCAAAATCGGTTGTGCGTAAACTGATAAGGCAAGATCGTTATGTGACATACCGTGAGATCGAGGCATTCCTAGGCATTAGTATGACAAGCATATAAAAAAATTGTGCAAGTTGGATTCCGCATAATTTGACAATCGCTCAACAAATGCTAGTCGATTGGTGCAAAGGAATGTCCAAAAAATACAATCGTGATGCATCAAAAGCCGTGTATAACATGTACACAGGTGAGTGTACGGGTCTTAAAATGAACCAAACCCAACAAAAGTTGTTCGCGTAAGAAGCACTTCGAAGTAAATGGTCGCCTGTTTTTCTGAGATAAATGGGCAGTCGTAGAATGGTCAATTTTGAATGGTACAGAACCATTTATTTGCCAGAAGTCTTTGAAGGCATAAGAAAAAACAATCCAGCGACGCAGAATCATTCTTCACCATGACAACGCGAGCTCTCACACATGGGACCAAAAAACTCAATATTTAACTGGTCAAAACATGCAATGGGTCATCCGCCGTATAGTTCTGATTTGGTAGCCAATGATTTCTTTTTGTTCCCGTCCGAGAAGAATAAACTACGTGGTCAACGATTTTCGACTCCTGAAGAAACGGTTGATGCGCTCAAAATGCATGTTTTGAAGATACATCAATCGGAATTGAAAAAGTTCTATCAAAATTGGTTCAAACGTATGCAACAGTATGTAATCGCGGAGAATATTCTGAAAAACAATAAAACCATTTTCAATGATAAATATTTGTTTTTATTTATTATTCCGGATACATAAATAGCAACCCACGTATTCACGGATTAGAAAATTTCTTCGCAATTTTTTTAAGCACTAGGTAAACAAAACCTTAGGAAGCTACCTTTACAATAATTATTACCAAAAATACCGTAAAATACAAGGATTACCCATAGTGTACCATATCAGCGAATATATATATATATATATATATATATATATATATATATATATATATATATATATATATATATATATATATATATATATATATATATATATATATATATAGTAAAAAGAAACCTCTAAGGTCCCTTAAATTTACAACATAATTGAATTGTATCATAATTCCTCTCCTGACATTATTATTCCTCTTACATTCGCTAAGGAAAATTAATTATACACAATATAATAGGCCATTTTTTTGTCTTCAATACCCCTTTAATTTATATCTCCCTAAATACTTATTCATTTCAATTCAATTTCCAATTGAATATTTCGGTATTACTTAAAAATGTAGGGAACATTCATAACGTACTTATGCATATATTTAGTCAGTATACAACAAGGTTTGGTTAGGTCAGTACCTGTCAGTAACCTACAAATAAATTTTACTATATGACAGCAATGCATCATCCGGAAAAAAAATTGTACCAAATTGTGTATATATATATATATATATATATATATATATATATATATATATATATATATATATATATATATATATATATATACTAAATGTGTTGAATATTGTGAAGGTTGCCTCTATATTTTATTATTTGGTTATTTCTAACTAAAAAATGTTGCTCTCTTATTAACATTCTCTCTTTTTACTTGTTCTATAATGACAGTTATTAAAATAATTTATTAAAAGTTATTAAAATACCAAAAATACAAAGCAACTGAATTATCATCACCCAATCTGATTATTTTTGTTATTTCTAACTGGAAAATGTTGCTTCTCTACTTAGTTTCCTCTATAGTTAGTTGTTCTATTGTAAAACTATAGACAATTTTAAATTAAGGTAATAAAATTACCAAAAATAGAAGACAACCGAATTATTGTCATCTAAGAAATTATAGCTTATGGCCACTATAGTTTGTGTTTTTAACTTTGTATTGCAGTTATTCGTGAAGAAACTTGAATTAAGGAATGAGCCAGTATTTTAAAAGAAGCTCTGAATGACCAACGACTGAGAATGTAAGACGCTGAGATTGGCTTATCCTTAGAGATTAACTCTAATTTCTAAGTCAGTGGAAAATGTTTTATTTGTTTCTTAGGTCATATTTTAACCAGCGCCGCATCGTTATATTGGAATGGTGTGATTATCATTAGCACATAGTTGGTTATTTAAAATAGTATTGTATTTTGTTTATGGGTCAGACGTTGAATGGGGGACAGATACTTTTTGGCCATAAAAGTGATATTTTATTCGATTGATGAAAGAGTACGTCGCATTTTTTGACTGAAGAAACATTTTATATATTTAATCATTATATTATAGTATGTTTTGTTCTCTTCGATGATGTTTCTCCATCTTTCCTGTAGCTGCATAATCCCGCATTTAAAGAAAATCTGATTGAGGCAATTTTCCAACGAAGTAAAATTTTTATCATCTAAGCTGGTTTGAAGCCATCTAAATAAATAAATCGGGAGAGTATGGTGAATGGACCAAAACCCCAGTCCAGGCAAGTTATAAAAGTTTGTGTTGGGCAACTTGTGTTGTGTTGTTTCAATTTGATGTAATCGCCTTGATACCATTAAGTGATTCATTCCAAGAATTTCTTCAATACCTCAAGTTGTTCTATGCTGACTATTTTCAATTAGCGCTATGATTTCGTTGCCATCAGTTTTGGCCGGTCGTCCAGAACATGGTACACCTTTAGGAATCATTTTTTCATAAAACTTTCTATATCACTTACGGCACGTGGAATCGTTAACTGCACCCTCATCTTACACAGCACATATCTCCTCTTGCGACTGCGAAGCATTGTTTTATTTTCGGAAATAAAAAAACATAATATATGGAAAACGCTCCTTATGATCTGTTATTTTAATGTTTAACAAAATTGAAAAATTACAACCAAATAACATAATTGTTCCCTAGTACCCCCTGAAATTCATTCGAACTGTAACATAAAATCTTTGTACGTGAAATAGATAACATTGCCTACCATGTTTTCTGTCGTTCGCATAATTTCTGTTGTGGATAAATTGGTGATCGTTTTAAGTTAAGTTAATCAATGCATCTATTTGGCGATTGACCTTTTCTTTACCTATCGACCATCCCTATATGGACACTTTCTCTATACCATCCCATCCTATGACGTGACCGAAAAACGTAAATATACGTCACTAAATCATCAAAGAAGTCGTTTATGCACGTTTATATTTAGTTGAATTGATACATTAATTCGGTGTACTACCTAAGAAATTCATAACAAACGGCTGTAATATCTAATGCCTCATTTCTAATGGCTCAATTCGTCTACAGCACGGTATATTTAGTGTCCATGTTTCTGACCCTTACATAACGATGGGACATATAATCGTATCTACTACAAAGAGTTTAGTTTGCTTGGAAATACTGCGATATTTCTATATCTTTATGAGTCCTGCCAATGCAGAATTGATCATTGCGAATTCACTTTTTTACTTCATTTTCCATAGAAAAAGAAATGAGTCCATAGAAACCTTCAGAAAGATCACACCTAGTCTTCAAAAATATCATGGTTGTATCCCTTTACATATAGAGGCAAACCATTATTGCATTTTTAATAATAAACGGTATGCATGTATCACAGAAAACTTTAACATATATTTGTATGTATGTACAATTTGTACATTTTAGTTTAGTTTTTTGCTATGTAGTACAACACATTTGTGGATTGTCAACATTATAGTTATAGTTTAACTATAACTGAAGGAATAGCTAATGCGTAAAAATTAGCAATTCTTCTATTCAATGGTAAGTGTAAAAATACTTAGTTATTGAAGCATTAGCATATGAGGGAACTTCATGATCTGCAGCTTAACGTAGGCTTCAAAGTACTAGCGCCTCAGGCTCCATGACTACGGCCACCTTCATTTAGCAATGTTAATTAAATGCACTCTGATAACTTGCTGCATGCAAAATATGTCAGTCCACGTGTATACACGTACTTGTACAGGGTAAGTCATAAATAAATGACTGTTTTAATATATAATGTATAACAAACTATAACTATGACATTAAAGTGTTGTACAGAAAAGTAAACAGTTTTATTTGAATTATAATACCGGATAAATGTCTACTCCTGAAGGCCGCATAAACACTTATTCTTTTTTGTACTTGTTCTTCTTTATGTTTCATAATTATTTTGCACATTCTAGACGATTTGAGTGATTTTCAGAATGAAATCTTCGTATTTTCCGTGCTTTGGCTTGATGCATATTTTCTTTAATATAAGCCTATAGGAAAAAAATTAAGTATTTTCAAATTGAGTGATATAGTCCTTTATGACTCGAGCTGTATAATAGACTTCCCCATCTTACAAGCATATGTACTAAAGATGTAATTGTTCAATTTGTGGTTTGAAAAAAAAACATGAATCCTATAATGTAATGTACGTAATACAACTCTACAAGAACATTTAAATGATTTTTTAAAGTTTATCGAAAAACTAATGTCAAATTATATCATCAAACTCTACAGTACCCTAAATAGTAATTTGATGAAGTGACCTGATTGAACCCACCAGTATTTTTTAAGATCTAAATGGCCACAGTTTTTATTCACCAGTACCATTATGTTAAAGTTATTCCATATGATTGTTTCAACTGTATAACAACTAACGATTATATCATGACACGTGGTTTACAAAATAATCAAATCGTGTTAATTTTTTTAAATCGATCAACTACTTCTAGTGTAGTTAAAATAAGTATAAAAACAATATATTAAGGTTTTAATCGGTAATATTTTACTCCAAATAATGGTGAGAGTAAATTTGATTTCATTTTTAGAAAAAGCTTCTAATTTGGAATCAAAAATCATGTACCCAACACTAAGTACATAATATGTTGTTAACGAATCTTATTAATAAAGACGCAGGGGCAAAATTTGACATTGATAGTTTTTTATCGCCGATATAACATTTATTGTTAAATTATCATGTATCAAGCATCAAAACACTGTTGGTACGGATTTTAATTTATGTTAATTAGCTACTATATATTAGAGCTATAATTTTAATTCCAAAAACTGAAAATGATATTATCAATATTTCACACCAAACCTTTTTCAAGTCATAAATTCAACGCTTGTCAAATACAATAAATATTGGTTATTAATAAAAATACCACGAGGTTAGTCAATTTAGATTTATAGAGTTATTAATTTATCTCGAAAAGTTTCTTCCCACATTAATATTCATCTTATATTGTTAACTAATATTAATTATATAGAATTTGACAGAAAATTAATAATCAAAATTTATCTGTTAGCAATTAAAGTAGATATGAGAAAACGTATTTGTATTTTTCACATTATACATTTCAGTTTTATTTATTATCGTCGTGAAATTGTTTGAAGCTCTTGCATAATTCATAATCCCATAAGCCAATACTGTTCTATAATGTTGTAACATATCTAACACACACCATTAACAATCTTACCAATTAAACATGTCAACAACATTCTTCTATAATATAATCATATTGTTTGAAAACGAACTGAGTTTTACTTCAGGAAAAAGAGATTACTAGAAATGTTTATAAAATAAATTTTGCTGATTGAAAATAAGGTCTTCCTATTGTAATACAATGTTTTGAATTGAAATAGAATGAATAGAAAATATAATTAAATAGAAATTTAAATGTAAATAATAATAATGTAGGTCCTTTACTGGCTGAAATTATTATTGATAAATATGAAAATAAAATAAATACATGTCAGTTGTTTAAATAATAAGTTTACTGGTACAGATATGTCGATATTTTAGTTTACTTAACAGGTACTCAGAGGCAACTAAATGAATTATTAACTTGCTTAAATTATTTACATGGGGCCATTAAAAAGACTGAGAATTGAAGAAGAAAAAAATAATGGAATGAAAAAAAAAAATAAAATAAAATAAATAAATACACACTTTATTTAGCATATACAGCTAATAGTAACAAAACAAAATCAATATACAAAAAAAACTAAAAGTAAGAAAAATTCTAAAAAATCTTAACAAAAGAAAATACAATCAAAAGGCAATAACCAACATTGTTCAAATGATAAAACACTCTATTGCTTCAAATAATAATTTAACACTCTATTAAATACATGCACATTAGGAACGCTCCCGATGTGGGCGGGCAAAGCATTGAAGAGACAAACACCTTCCCAAAACAATGTCTTCTGGAGAGCAGTAGTTCTCACAATTGGTACATCATAATTGTTCTTAGAATGGACATCGTAAGAATGCATATTTACTCCTTGTACCAAAAAAGTATTCAAATAATCGGGCAACAAATTATGTTTTATTTTATATATCAATCGAATTTTAGCCTCTTCAATGGCCCGCGCAATTGAAAACCAATCCAATGACCGCAACATTATCTCTATCGGTGTATACCTATTACAGTTCAATAGTACACGCATAGCCTTGTTCTGCTGTATTTGAAGTCTACCAATACTCTCCTTATTACATGATATCAGCACAGACATACAATAGGTAAAATGGGGTAAAACTATAGTATTATATACAAGCCTCTTGGACCATGGTGATAAATGTGACGATATACGACTAAATTGATGATGTTTGTTACATAAAGGACAAACATCTTGTTGACTGCACTTTGCCGCTTTATGTCCATACCTCCAACACTTGTAACATCGCAGCACTCCCAAATATTCACAGACTGGAAAACTGTCCCAGTCAAAGAAAACTCTCTTACTACTCAACATGCACTTATAGATCTCTGCCGACACCTCCAGTATTATATTACACAGTTTATTTCCTTTAGGAATATATTTTCGAACTACTTCAATATTCAGATCTGTATTTTTAAGAAAACTCTGATTTTGTATGCGCTCTAAAAAGCCTTCATTAGTTGCAATATATTTATCTTAAACGCCAACCACAATTATTCTGGGATTAATATATTTAGGTATTTCTACCTCATAATTATCGGATAATTCTTCTATTGCTATTATTTGCAGTTTCTTCAGAGAATCGTCATCCTTACACTGAATCATAACGGATCCCTGACCTATCGATTTTAATTTGTTTATTTCTACCGATAAATTAGACGGATTAATTTTTTCCGCGATCGCATTCCTCGTCGTAGTACTATTTTGTTGCTTATTTTTCGGTCTAATTATTAACGGAGGATTTATTTTTTTTTACAATATCTGTCCATGATTTTCCTTGTGGAGTCGAGATGTCATTATGTTGCGAATTATTTAATAATGTCTCTGTATTCACCTTACACTCCTCAGTATATTGTTCCAACCTTTTTAATCTATTACTAAGGTCAATATTCACCTCAAATACTGACAGACATCCATGACATACCCAAAACAAATTTTTACAGTCATTTATGGCTTTAGATATTGGCTCTTTGATGTTAACACAATGCAAATGATATTTATTATCACACACTTTGCACGCCACGAATTTTACTCGCCCGACAATATTGTCATTGCACCCGATACATGCGTGTGTACACGGCCCTGCCATGGCGACAACTTAACTATTTAGATTTTACAATTACTAGAAAGACAATAAACGTGATTTTGCAATTTTTCATAAAACCATCTCACACAGATTTAGTTTCACATGACAAATCTTGCCATACTTATTCACAAAAGATGAGAGCATTTAAGTAATTTTTACATAGATTCTTAAACATCCCAATATTAATAGATAATTAAAGCAAAGAATTAAATGTCATCCAACTATTATAAATAGAATAATTAATAAAAAATGCTTTAATAAAATTAATTTAATATATCCTATCAATAAGATCAAAAATAAGGTGTACAAAGCAGTGAAATATACAGTAAAAGTAACCAAATTAGTTTCTAAATATTTCCCAAAAACAAATAATAGTCTAGAATATCTCATAACAGTAAAAGTCGAAAAAATAAACTTTATAAATCAGAAGGTTATTTAACTGAGTGCGGTTCGTAAACAAAAGCCTATGTTGGATAAACAGGAAGGTCAATTCTTCTATTGGAACATTCGGCATAAAACACTAAACTCGAAGAAATTTACCACTAAACACCAAATTACTTTTTTAAACTTCTCGACGCGCATTTCGCTAACAATGTTAGCATTATCAGGAGAAAATTTAATCTTATCTGGATTTAATCTAATCTTAAACAGGGAGGTGTTTTTTTCACTAGCCTCAATGAGCATAAAAGAAGTAATATAAAGGAACTAAATCATTCCCATTATGCTAACCACTTAATGTCCGAAAATCACAGTGTCAACGGAAATTTTAAAATGTTACATAATGAAAATAGATCTAAAAAAACCAAATTTTTTTGAAAGTCTAGAAATTGATAAAAGAAAAAATTGAGGATTTTGCTAAATGATCAGGTTAACTGGTCACCCTTGAAAAAAGTATATTGTGCATCTATACACTGAAAAAAATTGAATTGCCGACTCTTATCATTTATGGACTTATTACGTTGATGGACCTTTTAGGTAGTAACTACTTTCCTTACTGTAAAATTTATTGTAATTGTTATATTTTTAAACGAACTATGCATCGAAGCAGTTCTACAAGTTTTAAATAGAGTGAATTTAGATATAAATCTTAGTTCGTTTATTTAAAATGAATTTCCATCAAGTATTATCAACCTCAGTTTAACAGATCAAAAATAGATGCCATTTTAAACAACATTCCAGATCAGTACATTTTTAAGGATCAAACTACCTACTTGATAAAAACTTGCATTCCGCCAAAATACATCGAATTTTGTCTAGTGCTGAAGTATTTTCAAAATCTACTTTAAGTTAAAAACGTTACGATCCTAATTTCTATATAAAAACCCAAATCAAAAATAAATATTTGAAAAACGGTATCAATTTGGTATCGTTAAAATATTTTAAATTTTAAAAATTAAATTCAACCATGATATATTTGCTTCGTTCTCTTTACATATATACATATTTGTACAAGCGTAAAATAAATAATCCCAGAAGATAAAAGAGAGGCGATTTGAATTTTGTTTAGGGTGCAACAATTTTCCTGATTTAGCGCTAATCCGGTCCCAGATAGCTGAACACATGTGGCGCGTATTTTGAAAGCGGCGTTGTCAAATTAGGTAATACTTGCATCACGTCCTGTATTGTTTTTTATTTATAGGCCCCTGTCGAGGGTATATTGACAAATTAGGAAGTCGTTTGTGAATTTTTCGTAGCTCATTTATAAAATGACAGATGGATGAAAGACTGAATGTATAATACTTCTATATTTTCTATCAAAATTTCAGTATTTTTTTTATAGCAAAAGACCAAAACATATTGTTATTTAGTTTAGAATTTCTATACAGTGTGTGTATCCGTGTGTTTAGTGTGTCTTCTACAGTGTATTTCTGAGTTGTGCAATTTTCAGTGATATATAGATTGAATTAATTGCATATATTAATATTATCAAAAATTGATAACCTGTATGCCATTAATTTTTATCCAAATAATTCAATAATTCATTTTAAAGGCTCCTCTTCATTACTGTTCTTATACATTGTTTTTCTTCAGTAAAACATTTTCGTGGAAGATCACACAACGTGTCTTACAACCAGTTGTGATATCTAAAAATTATAAATTATTACCCTAATTATCTGATCATTAATTTAATGGTCATATTTATGAAACATTTTCCTTCAGCTATTTATTTTTTTTGCTATTGTTAACACCTTTGCATGAGGCTGCTTAATAATTCTGATTTTTTCACAGATGAAAGACTAAGCATATATTTGTATATATTAATTTTATTTTATAGCATTAATACATATTTTTCTTTTCATAATTGAAAATTATTGTAAGATTCGATTCATAAATGAGGCAGCATATTCATATATGTTATACCCAAATTATATTAACAATTGCTTCATGAACTTTCACAAATGGTCGTACTATATTACAAATTTTCCACTAATTGTTTGTTTTCACCAATAAATTAAGATTCAATTGTTCATAAAAGCACATATTAATTTTCTTTAGTTTATTTTAGTGTATAGCTATATAGTGTAAGAATGTCTATAACTGACCAATCCAATTATTCGATTCAATTTCTTTAATAACTTTACACTTGTAATTGATATATGAGTACTTTATAATTTATAACTTAGAAATCCTTAATAAATTAAACTTAGAATTCCATAAAAATAGTACAACTAATATTATTAGCAAAGTTTCCTAGTATGTTTAAGGGTAATTACACAAAACGCAATAATCTTTAAAAACATTTAATTACTTTGTGATTATTAATTAATTACTTGCCGACGATCTTACTGCACAAGCTAGACAGAATAAGCCTGGAAGAAGCAATCCAAAAAATTGGACAAGAAGCAAAGAAAAGGGGCCTCACAATAAATCAAGAAAAAAACAAATATATGAAAATAAGGAAAGAAAATAGAAGACTTACAACCAGATTAGTAGAAATACGAAATTACGAATTTGAAGTAGTGCAAAACTTTAAATATTTGGGAATAATAAATAACAAAAGCAACAGAAACATAGAGATTGATCACAGAGTACAGGCGGGACACAGAGCCTATTATAAATTTAAAAACATTATGAAAAGCAAAAGCAAAGTATAAATATAAAAATAAAGGTATATAAAGCAGCTATTAGAACAGTCGTGACCTATGGTGTGGAGATAATGAATTTAACAAGCTTGGAACAGGGCAAGTTACAAATATTCGAAAGAAAGATTGTAAGACGAATATATGGATTAAAGAAAGTGGCTGAAGATGAATACAGAAGGTTAATGAATTTTGAAATAAAAACTATTTTGAAAGGAGAAGACATAGTGAAGTGCAAAGACTTCGCTGGCCATAAAATAAGAATGGAAGATAACAATATAGTAAAGAAAATTACAATGTGGAGACCAGATATTAACAGCAGAAGAAGGGGGGGACGGAAAAGTAAGTGGGAGGATCAGGTACGGGAAGACATAAGGAAATTGGAAATACAAGCAGGGTGGAAAAAGATACGTAGAAGAAGCAAATACAAACAATAGGATAGAATAAGTGAAGAATAGAGGAACGTGGACTAACTCACCACAAGAAATGAGTTTGTAGAGCTCAAAAGAATTAAGCAGCTAAATAGATATATATATATATATATATATATATATATATATATATATATATATATATATATATATATATATATATATATATATATATATATATATCATCATCATCATCATCATCATCACCATCTCCATCATCACTATCATCAGGTCGTGTCGATTCACTGCAGGATGAATGCCTCTTCAGCATGCTTCCAACTTTCACGATCCTGGGCTTTCCTCTGCTACTCGGGTCCAATATATTTAACAATGTCAGCAGTCCATCGTGCTTTCGGTCTTCTTCTCGGACGTTTACGATCAAACGGTATCCACTCCAGGATTACCTTGGTCCATCTATCAGCCTTGCTATATGGCCTGCCCAACTCCATTTCAGTTGCTTTACTCTTCCAATGATGTCACACTTTCGTTTGTTCCCTGATCCATGTGCAGGACTTTCTGTCTCATCTTATAATATCAAGCATACATCCTTCCATTCCCCTCTATGCTACCCGAAGTTTTTGAATTGATTGTGATGAGAGTGTTCAGGTTTTACCTCCGTATGTCATAACGGGTAGAACGCACTGATCGAACACTTTTCTTTTCAGGCAAAGTTGGAGTTTGCTCTTAAACACTATGTTGAGCCTGACAAATACCTTCCAGCCATATTTAACACGCCGTTCCACCCCCCAGGTGGTATCGCCGTCCATTGAAATCATCTGCCCAAGATATATAAAGTGGTCCACAATCTCCAAATCCCTTCCTAAAACTAAAATCTTTCTCTCCACCGCAAATTTATTGAACATAACCTGACTCTGTGTGGTATCTGTTTCTGTGTCGGTTTCTGGCCTTAAGCCGGCCTCCAGCTGACCGTCGCTGCACTGAAAGGCTTTAAAAATCATAAAGTGTCATTGAACAAGTTATTTATGAAACCACCACTCAGACATATGGTAAAATGACATGGTGCCTTTTTTGAAGAATTGAACCAATTGACATATCTCGAGAGGTTCTAAATCTATGAACGTGCCTTGTATTTATTATGTGCTACATCTGAATTTAAATTTGTATTCATTAACTAATTACTTCGCAATTTTAAATGCATCACACTTGCTAATAAGTATTCGCAATAACAAATATTTATTCTGTGACATATCAGAACGCGATCAAAATTAAGTCTGAATGAAACAAAAATAAATTTTAAATTGAGTGTGAAAAAAAACCAACGTCAACTCCCAATACTCTATAATCTTTTTGGATTTCGTCTGAAGCGAAACGTGTTGATATAATTCATGTACCGGACAGCTTGAAACCGCCTTAATTTAATTTTCGTTTGGCAACAGCGCCGAAAGTATCGATCGGTTGGGGGGAAATTCATCTAAGCATTCCGGAGTGTTGCATTGAAGCAACAATCCTGTGTCGGGGAATGCATCGCGTCAGGGAGTTACTTTAATCTTAAAAAGTACCTGCTTTATGATATACGAGTAGTCAGCGTTAAGGATGGCTTGGGGAATTTTACAAAGAAATTGACGGTGTGTTCATGTTCTATATGGATGTTTATACTTACTAGCTATAGTTTAACCGGCTTTTTCTCCCTCGTAATGTAGTTATATCCTAAAATTTTCTTTTTCTAATCACTCCGAATTTATGTCATTTTATTTTGTTTAAAATAGAGGAGTTTTTAATTCCAATATTTTTTTAATCAATTAAATACTTTTTTTTATGAAATTGAAAACAGAGGTATGTGAATATCGTATAATCTTCCTAAATTGGGACGTTTTGAAAATGTTTTATGTAAAAAATATTTAGAGAAGGAAAAAGTTTAAGATGTGCTTACTTTAATATTCGTAATTTAGCTTTACACGGACTATCATTTTTGTCTGAAGTTTATTCTAAAGACCTAATTGCAGAAAGATTTTCTATGAATACTTACAATTTAATTCAATAGTATATTTAATTTTTTATACGAAGGTTGCTATTTATGTATTCGGAATATTAAATAAAAACAAATATTTATCATTGAAAATCGTTTTATTGCATTTCAAAATATTCTCCGCGATGATACTTTTGCATACGTTTGAATCAATTTTCATAGCACTTTTTCCATTGAAATTGAGGTGTCTTCAAAACATGCATTTTGACGCATCAACCGCTTCTTCTGGCATTGAAAATCGCTGACCACGAAGTTTATTCTTTCCGGAAGGGAACAAAAAGAATTTATTGGGTTCCAAATCAGGACTGCACCGTCGATGACCCATCAATCCGATGTTTTGACTGGTCAAATATTGAGTTGTTCGGTTCGATATGTGAGAACTCGCGTTGTCATGGTGAAGAATGATTCTGCATCGCTGGTTGTTTTTTCTTATTCCTCCAAAGACTTCTAGTAAATAAATGGTTGTGTACCATTTAGAATTACCCATTTTACGATTCTCTGGTGGCATTGTAGCCACATGCCCATTTATCTCCAAAAATAGACGACCACTTGCTTCTAAGTGCTTCTTGCGCGAACAACTTTTGTTGCGTTTGACGTATTTTGAAGGACCCATACAATCAACTGTTGTTTACTTTCGGGCCCATTCCAAGATTCGGCACCTGTGTAGATGTTATACATGGCTTTTGACGCACCACGATTATATTTTTGAGCATTTTTTGTACCAATCGATAAGAGCCTTTTTTGAGCGATTGTCAAATTATGCGGAATCACACGCGCACGAATCTTTTTCACGGCTAAATGTTTATGTAAAATATTGTATGTTGTATGACGATCTTATTTAATCAGTTTGCACACAGCATCGATATTTTCTGGCACAACAACGGATTTTGGACGACTTTCTTTAAATTCTTCCGTGAGCGAACGACGGCCACGATTAAATTTACTAAACCAGTGATATACAGTGGTTTCAGATGGTGCTTCATCGACAAAAGTCGAAGTAAATTGATCGATGCACTGTTGTTGAGATAATCCACGGCAAAAGTTATAGTAAATCATCGAAATTCTCACGAGTTAATTCCATTTTTTGGCGCCTAACAACATTATTGTTTCCAATTTTCGATGCATCAGGAAACATTTCTTTTTAGTTAGTTATAAGAAAGGTAACCTGCTTCCCGAACATATAGTAACCCGTGCTAGAAAATTCCTGGAGTCATAGTTCTATGTCGTTTCTACTATTAAAGTCAAACTTCGCCTTTCATCCCAACAGCTAACCCGCTAACCCCAGGGTCTGTTATGAAACATTCAGATGAAACATCCAGATTCATCAGTAAACTAAACTGAGTTCCCATAGGTCCCATTAGATTGGCTGTGAGCCACTCTAAAAGTCACGCCTTATGATGCTCTGTAAGAAAAAACACCCAGTAAGAGCAATAAGGGCTTGTTCTCATCGTAGATAAATCTCACTTAACAGTCGCCCTCGAAACAACCCCACCTATAACTGCACTGCAATCATTATTGATATCAGGCACTTCCGGGTGTTATCATTTCGATTTTTTACTGCAAAAGAGAGAGAAAAACACTTTTTCAGTCTTCAGATAAACATTGAGAATGCTAAGTATATTATATATATATATATATATATATATATATATATATATATATATATATATATATATATATATATATATATATATGTATGTATATTATATATATATATATATATATATATATATATATATATATATATGTATGTATATTATATATATATATATATATATATATATATATATATATATATATATATATATATATATATATATATATGTATGTATATTATATATATATATATATATATATATATATATATATATATATATATATATATATATATATATATATATACGTACATTCTTCCGGCGGCGATGGTCAGGCGGAATAGTCACAGTCAATGTCTTCAGACAAACATTGAGAATGCTAAGTATATTATAGGCGGAATAGTCACCCTGAATCTGGATCCCAACCAAATGACCCGTTTTCGAATCCTCGTTCGGGTATGGAAGTTTTATATAAAGGTCCTTTCTCACCTCGTCCCCCTCCCTTTGCTTTGGCTCAGTGTCAGTTAAATAATTGAATCAAAATAAAAATAAATCTAGATCTATGAAAATCTATCAATTTAACGATGCAATCAGAAACATTCAAACTGCTAAGTGACAGCGGCTGTTAAAAAGTTCATGGTTCGGCGTGAGCAATGTTTAGTATTGCGTGGGTTGCTGTTACATTCAACAGATGGTGCTCCCATTGCCGTAAAATATTTAGTATAGTGTGTGTTGCTTTTACGTCCAACAGATTGCGCTATTTAGAAAAAACTGTTTTTATCTGTCACACGTGTGACATTAAATTATATAATAGGTATAAAAAAACACGCGCGTATTTGAATGCAACGTTGTGTCAACATTTCAAAGCAATTGATGGAAAACTTTCGGAGATTTAAGAATTTGAACAAACGAACATTTACATTTTTATTTATGTAGATTAATTGTTTTGGAAATTCGCTTAGTTATTGAAACAAATTTACTTGATATTACCAGACTTATGTATATTCGAACATCAACTTTAAAAACAAAATAACAAGTAGAAATCAAATGAGGTATAGTTACAGACGAATCTACCGTCTCGAACGAACATAGATTAATAATCTGATGCGATATCAATTTGATTTGTTGATATAATTGACAGGCCAAAAAAGTACCCTGCAGGCATTCAATACAATTTCTTTAATACATAATCGTGATCTTGTCGAACTGTAAATAAACTAAACTAATTTATCTCTAGCTAATAAACTGTTTCGTACTTTGCCCACAAAAACTGTATTTACATATACAAAACAGTTGTTAAGCATATTACAAACATCGGTCTCATTCGGGTATAAATATTGACAAACCTCACATACAAACAGGAACAGCCTCAGTATTTAGTTAGAGTTTGTCCGAACTAATTGAAGCAGATTCCCCTGATGACTCGGATCGGATGCCGTTTCAATAATAGTTGACGGCTGCGAATAACCGGTTTCTCCTTAGGGAATGCGCAATACACGTACTTATCGAAATATTAACGGACTGTGACACAATTGGAACTTAACTATGGCTTGATAGTTTATGGAAAGGAACCTTTGTCCATAAAGTAATAACATTGTGCAGGGTCATCGGAATGCATTTTCAAAGAAAATTTTTCGTTTGATTACGTGGATTTAGTTTATCATTTATTTTTTTAAAGCATTTGATTAATTTGTCCATTACTTTGTAATAGGGCATTGTAATATGATAACTTGATGTCTTATTATATTTAATCTGCCCGATTGCAATTTATTAACACAGTTTTCTTCGAATAGAGTTGAATTGTACTGACGAACGACTAAAATATTTACATACATTAAATGTTCAAAAATATATATTTGAATAAAGGATTTATAATAAAATATCATAATTTCAAACTAAATCTTAGAGTAAGTATTGAATCAACGTATGAGGTATTTTAATCAGTTAGTGTTATAATAGGGTTGCTATTTATGTATCCGAAATAATAATTATCATTATCGAACAAATGTTTATCATTGAAAATGGTTTATTGCTTTTCAAAATATTATCCGCTATGATCGATACACTTTTGCATACGTTTGAACCAAATTTCATTGTATTTCTTCCATTCTGATTGAGGTATCTTCAAAACATGTATTTTGAACGCATCAATCGCTTCTTCTGGCGTCGAAAATCGTTAGCGACTTTAGTTTTCACGGACGGGAGCAAAAAACATCATTGGGTACCAAATCAGAACTGTACGGCGGATAATCCATTAATTCGATGTTTTGACCACTCAAATGTTGAGTTATTCTGTCCGATGTGTGAGACCTCGCGTTGTCATGGTGAAGAATGATCCTGCATCGCTGGTTGTTTTTTCTTATTTCTTTAAAAACTTCTGGCAAACAAATAGTTGTATACCATTCATAACTGACCATTCTACGATTATTTAGTGGCATTCTAACCATATGCCCATCTATCCCAAAAAAACAGGCGGCCATTTGCTTCAAAGTGCTTCTTGCGCGAACAACTTTTGTTGGGTTTGGCTCATTTTGAAAAAGCTATACATGTCCACTGCTGTTTACTTTCGGGCTCATATGCATAGATCCAAGATTCGTTACCTGTATGGGTATTATACACGGATTTTGACGCACCACGATTTGATTTTTTGAGCATTTCTTTGCATCAATCGAAACAAACCTTTTTTTTTTGAGCCATTGTCAAATTATGCAGAATCCAACGCGCACAAATATTTTTCACAGCTAAGTGTTCATGTAAAATATTAATGCACAGGATCTCACGATATGTCACATGACGATCTTGGTTCGCGCACAATATCGATGTTTTCTGGCACAACAACCTATTTTGGACGATCTTCTTTAAATTCGTCGGTGAGCGAACGACGGCCGCGATTGAATTCACTAAACCAGTGGTTTTAGATGGTTCATTATCGCCAAAGGTCGAAGTGAGTTGATCGGTGCACTGTTCTTGAGATAATCATGTCGAAAGTGGTAGTACATCATCGCACGAATATTATCACGTTAATTCCATTTTTTGACTGAGATGAAATTTTCAAGTCACTAAACAACACAAATAGCGTTTGTATGACAAAACGTCGCGAGTACGTATGACAAACTTTACGATGTATATGTCGGATGGCGCCTAGCAACACCATTGTTGCCAATTGCGGATACATAAATAGCAACCCTCGTATACTATCTTTCAGTTCCTGAATTACTATTTCAAGTAATTTTCTAGTTCGACTGCTTTTGTGCCTTTATTGGAAGCAAAAGTTTAATATGATGAGAATGATATGCAAGTGGAAGAATGAACCAGTCTCAATTCATACAGCGTCGAATTGATTTAGAAGTTTTAACGAAGACCTTAATTTTATTCATTCGTTTATTAAGCACATCTGACTTCCGAAATTGACCACTTTTATGTTAACCTGATACAATGAAATCGGAGGCCCTGAATGACTATTACGGAACTATGACTATAGATGAACTATTAACGGCAGCACTTGCAGATTGTCTGCAAATTCAACATTCCAAAATCTTTCATAGAACTTATATCATCAATTTTTATATTGGAATCTGTGGTAGGAAACTTAGAGAGTTTTACCACAAAACACCAGATCACTTGTTTTTAATTTCCCGACGCGAGTGTTGTTAACCATATTTGCATTATCGGAAGATGTTCTAATTGAGATTATTGTTTAATATATTATTAATGTTTAATAATCAGTTTTATGAATAACAAGAAAGAAAGGCAATCGGCTATTCCAGTTCTAAACTAATTTTTTAATGAGCAAAATTGAAACCGAAGCCCAGAATGAATTAATTTACTTTCCAAAGATGTGACTAAGATATATAACACTTTCACAATGTTAGATGCCAAAAATTATAATACAGAAAAATTTGTTGAAAATTTAAATGGTAAATTTAAAACTATATCGTTTACATGTAAACTCGCTAATAATGGTAGATTGTCATTTTTGGATGTTTTATTAATTACAAGTAATAAAAATACTTTAGAATTTGATATATAACACTTCAAAATAGATTCTTCACATTTTAAACTATAGCTTCCTTAACAAAATTATCAGTTTAAACTGACTATTATAAAGTTAGTTTACAAAGGTAGTTTACAAACTAAGTAATAAAATAATACTAAAGTAAGTAATAAGTTAAAAGTTCTGGGAAATCCGAAAGGTAAAATAGACATGAAAAATGAGGATTTTATAATATTAACTGTCAAGATTGTAATCGAAGGTATATTGGACAAATTAGAACACATTAGAAATAGAAGAATAGAAACATTTTGTGTTGTCCATCATGCACTTAAACATAAACAGGATACAAATATTAATATCTTAAGACTTATTAGAAATGCGAACAAAAATGCGGCTTTGAATGCATATGAAAGCATTCAAATAACAATATGTAAGGAAACCTTAAATCGAAATAATGGACCTATTTTATTAAGTCTACTATTTTGAATTAGTAATGTAAAGCTTGGTTAACTTCGCGGTTTATGATTTTTACATGCTGTATTAGGTACGCTTTTCATATAAATGGACTAGAGATACGCAAAACTGTTATTTTTAAGTAACAGTTGGAACTGTTACTGCTATTTTAAAGTAACAGTTGGAACTTTTATTTATTTTATATTTTATATTTTAAAATAACTATTAAAAATAACAGATTACTGTTATTTTTGTTATTTTAAAAATATTGTTACATTTCGCTTACATTTGCTCTTGTAACAGATATTAAAACTATATTTACGCTCTATATACCATATAATAATAATTACTAAAATAACAGCTTTATAAAGCAGTATAAAGCCATAATACAGAAATCGTTAGATAATAGATATAACCATTTGATTTTAGTAATAATTGTGTTTTAAATGAAAGATTCTGATAATCTGGACAGTGAACACACATAACAAAAGTGTAATTTTATTACGATATTTTAATATTCCTATTTCATATATTTTTACTTTTAGTTTGACTTACTGTCAATACATCTAAATAATCTATTGCATAGCTCTCGGTGTCGAGAAGCGGAACACTATTTGATGAAAATTAAATTTGAATTCTAAGTTGACACTTGTCGGAAGCTGCTTTAAAATCTAATGCCCTTTTTAATCACTATAAACAAGTGAAATCTGTATATTTTAGACAATTGATGTAACTTATATCCAAACATGATGTGGAATTTGTTGCTGTACGCTTAGTTACATTTTGAATGAGTCGGATTCAAGAGCCGTTGATATGAATTCTTGTTTTACACAGCCCAACCGACTGTAGAGTTGCTCCGAAAATACTGGCGTTGGTTAACAAAAAGCAGTTTATTACCTCTATGAGCAAAACCTAGTAATGATGCAAAATTGAAATTGTCGATAAATCACCTCTAATCATTTAGAGATAATTTGTCACTATATTGATACACATCACTATCATATAGGTTACATATCACAAATTTGATATTTTTATACACCATTAAAATTTACCTACCTTAGATATTCTAATAGAAAAGGTACAGTGGATTGATTGAACACAATCGTTAAAAAAGTTGTTCATACATTAATCTCTAAATGATTCCATAAGTATTCCAAATAAACATTCTACATATTTTAATATATTCCAGTCACTATTAAAATCTAAATAGAATAATACTTTTATGTCCATGAAGTCTATGTGGAAATCTAGCTCAGTTATCATAATGTAAAATCGAAAACAAGTATGGAGCAAAAGACTAGGTATTTTCAAAACATTTTTTGCGAAGTCAAATTATTGAAACGTTTAAGCTGTATAATATGCCCCCAAATACTGTTTGCTAAACATATTATATGATATATTTCAAACTTGAAATAATAAAATGACTTCAATTTTGTATTATTATCCCAATACAAGAAAAATAATAAGACATACAATCAGTATTACTAGCAGGTGTAGCAAATACGTGAGGTGCTATATAATTTGGGGCTTATTTACGTAAGCCTTTTCCTTCAAAAATCCACACAATAATCATCCGGAGCCGTCAAATCAAAATTGTCAGTTTGATAGAAGTGGTTTATGATAACATTACAGTATTCTGATTGTTTATTATTATTTGTGTAATTTAAATCTTATAGAGGAACATGTGCAAATCACTTCTCAAAATTGGACGTAAAATTCTGTGTGGAGAAATTTCCAATTGTGCTGCACGTCAATAGAGCAGAAGTTATTCCAGTAGTGAACTGAAATAATTGAAGGCACTAGTGGATGAAGGTGTTATGTGACAAAATTAAACTTTTGAATAAATAAAGATAAACATTTTATATGTAATTTTTTTTGCGTTTGTTTTGACCCAAATGGCTTTATGTTTAGGTTATTACAAAGAAACATAAATGCTTTTTAACTAAAAGTTGTATGAAAATACACAGTGGACTAGTGGAGAATATTAAAAATATTCAAAAAACGAGGAAAAAAAAATTCTTGTGCACCACACAATGGAGCGAATGGCGTGAACTGCATTTCAATGCTACTTTCATCCGATTTGACCGATTAATATGGTCAAGATCATGGTCAATCCTCTAGTTGCTTCCGATCGTACAACTCGAAGCCCGACTGATGATAGCTTAAGGCCAGAAACCGGTCTCGGGTGATGCTTGTTGGCGTTTGATGGCGGCTGACGGATTGAGTATTTTACGTGGAGCACTGGAAAACATTTTTCCTTGTTTTTTGAATATTTTTGAAAGTTGTACTTACAAAAAATTGACTTCTTCGCAAAACTGACGAAAAAATGTACATAACACCTTCATGCAATGTAAAATATTACAAAAAAAAAATTATACAAAAGGGATGTATTAAACAAAATCTTAATTCCGAATTAACAAAGCAAAAGTTAAATATAAAATTTGAATGACCATGAACATGAAATATTATTCATTTTGTTAGTATAGGTTCATAGAAACATCGATTCTCTTGTTTTAACTTCAAACTTCAGTAATTCCTGGATTTTTTTCTTTTTGTCAGAGATAGTCCCATATTTCATGCGAATTCTTTCAATTGCAATATTGTCAGGTGCTGATGTTCTATTCTTATTTTGAAGGATATCAACCTTTCTAAATGGAACTGTTTCATCACATGATTCTTTATATAAGTAAGAAGCATACTCTTCGATTCTTATTTTATGGCATCTCTAAATCTCACTAGTTTATTAAATCCATCCTTTTTTCTTATATATAACACCTTCATCCAAGGAAAAAAATATATATTTTTTAAAAAATGTTTTTAAAAAAACCTAACCTAACCTTCATCCACTCGTGTCTTTAATTAATATGTAATATATATATATATATATATATATATATATATATATATATATATATATATATATATATATATATATATATATATATATACTTATATGGACTTCTGTTAATTTATGATCTATGAACGAAATTATCCCTTCATGATAAGATATTGGTACAGGCAAACCATGTGGAAATTCTTATTTTCACGTGCACATGAATCCGACCAAGATGATCAAGTGGTCTTTTTCCACGATACTTTTGTCTACTTCGATATATCTCAGTAGAGAACTACATATTTCCACACTTCCTCTATTTGCCACATCTTCAGCCCAGATACAAATAGAGGCTTTTTCTGTGTTTGTTTGCTACAATATGTATCCCAAAATTGTAAAACCACAATTGGCGAAGAGTAAAATGCCTTAGAAGTCGTTAGTTTGAGACGTAGCATTGTTTGCTGCATGTCTGTCTATTGTAATGTAAACTTTGTTGTCTATAACTTTTGCTTTTCCGCTTTGAGCGCTTTATTTCCTGCTGTGTAATTTTCTTTGTACTCTTTGCTTGCTTTACCTGCATCACAAGTAGTACATGTGCCACTTTTTGGGTTTCCAAATGATAAATTAAACTCTGTTACAAAAATTTTGGAATAGGAATATTTCTTAATTTTAAACACCTCGGGAAGTTTTTGTTGACCACATTCCTTTAAATATAACTCGTACATTTTACTTAGATTAAGAAGAGGGGAAAGGTATTTTTATGGGAGTTTCCATTTCTAGAGTAGTGGGACTCATTCATTTGAAATCTCTTCATATGTGTCATAACAAAGTCCTTAACTTATTGGCTTATTTTGTGCTACTATTGAAATGCCTTTCTCTACTATTCAAAGGAGGGGCTGAAAATCTATTTTTTAATCGACTTTATATAATATCGATTTTTTTTATAAAGCATATTTTTATATAAAACACACAGAGCTTCTTTACATACTCTTTTATTACTTTGTGATATAGTATGTATAAAACATTATTTGTGACACTGTATGTATAGAACGCTGTTTTATATTTTACTCCCCCGCCGGCCGCGGTGGTCTAGTGGGTTAGTCGCCTACCTGGCAATCCAAAGGTAGCTGGTTCGATTCCAGCGCTCGGATGGGTGTTAATTCTTCTATCCGTCTTAGTTCTTACCCTACACACACACACACACACACACACACACACACACACACATATCCATACCTAAATGTATGTGATTGTTTCTAGGCAAGAGTGTAAAATCCGACAACGAATTACCCCTCAATCACGCCAGTTAAAGGCTGGGTATGGCCGGATGCCTTCTGAGAAGTGTTCTACGTTGATCACTCGCCAGTTGGTAGGCTTTCTGATAGACTTATGGGTAGGCACATAACAAAGGGTTGATAGCCTGAGGGGGGTGCTGGCCTGGGTTTGTCGGTAGCTGATGACCGTGGTTCGGAACCCACGTTAAGCTGTAGATCCAGTCGCTAAATAGCCTTAGATGCTGATGCACTTCTAACCGTAAATCTTTTCCTTTTACTGCCCCTTTCTTTCCCTAATTGTTTTTTATCTATAGATTTAAATAATAGAGCTTTTTTCCCATTAAAGTCAAGTTTGCAAAATTCCTTAAGAAGTAGATATTCATCTTCTTCTTGGAAGCGAGGCCTAAAAATTTTCCTGCAGAGAATGCCATTTTTTGGGTTCCTTTTTTAAAGTGTATCTAATTAATTTAATAAAAGCGTATTTTTGTAAGATACATATACCTCCCTGCGTATTCTATTTTATGCTGCCTTGTGTTTTTTCCACTTATTTGGATTGCGTTTGGTTTTTTGGAAATGCTTTCCTTGGGGCGAAAGACTTTTTGTTTCCATTTAATTTAAATTTCTTTATTAATTTTTTATGATATAGTTCGTTCGATTATAAATATCAATGACTGAGTTATCAACAGATATTTTTATGTTGTCTTCTTTGGTGTTTCTTGAATTATCAATAACTGTGATTTAAACAGACATTTTAACCTTATTTTTGTTTGGTTATTCTTTCAACGTTATAATCTGTATCACAAATATTTGAAGAACTACTTAGGTCTTCATTGTTGGGCACATATTCAGCATCTCCATAGTCATATTCAGCATCTCCATCTCTGATAAGTTATAATCGACTGCTTTAGATTAATCCCATATTCTAAGTTGTAACTTTTATAAATACTCACAAAATACTATAATAAATCGCTTAAATTAAAAGACCAGTTAGCGTGTTTATCTGATAGGTAATCTGTGATGTAGTTTAAGTGGATGAAGCTCTGTTTCTGAGGGTTTTCGATCTTGGATCGGATTGGATCGTTTCGTCCACGAGGATTCGAGGATTCGTTTTGTCCACCTGTCATCAACCGCTCTCACAACATGACCCGCCCAGATCCACTTCAACATCGATGTTCTTTCTGCGACATCAATCACTTTCGTTTGTTTGTATATTTCTGTATTTAGTATTCGGTCTCTGAGAAAAACTTTCAGCATTGTCCGTTCCGTTGCTAGTTGTGTCACCGATATATTTCTAATTGTCTGTTTTGTCGTTGTTAAAGTCTCTGCACCATGTATGAGAATTGGTAGGACATACTGGTCGAAATTTTTCTCCCAAACAAACCAGCAACTCTGACTTTAGTATATATCTTAGATTTCCGAAAACAGCCCACGCAAGTCAGATTAGTCTAAGGATTTCACGAGTCCGATTGTCTTTGCTGATGCTAACTCGTGTCCCAAATACTCAAAAGATGTAACTTCCTGTACTTTGATGTTATCAATGTTGACGCCTCCACCGAGTACCAGGTTTCTTACCCGATACCAGGTTTGTACCCCCGACTGAAATCCCACTTCCTTGGAGACTTCAGTTATACAACTAGTAATATGGTTATTTAAGTATACTAATTATAAATGGTATGCTTAATTTTTTTGTATTATATTTTTTTATTGTCTAAGCATTCGTGTTTTTTAATTATTAAATTGGTATAATGTTAGTTGGTATAAACTTAGTTGTTTGGGATTAGGTAAGACCCTTCTCCCAGTTTAGGTTTTTTTTTATCCCGGAGAACTGGATGGTGCCCTTTAGTATTACCGTTTGGATCCATACACGACTCACGACCTAACTGCCTCCGGCAAATGGTTGCCGTTGCGATAGCCCACAAAAAAAGGTTACAATTTATTAAACTCCATCGACTTTTCTATGAGGCAATTCAATACTAGAAAGTGGTCGTTAGTGCCCTAAACTGTCCTGAAGCCAGCTCGTTCTTGTGGCTGGTATGAGTCTAGCTTATTGCATAGTCGATTTGTGATGATTCTGGTAAACAAGTTGTACACGTGTGATAAGTCGATAATTTTCGATATTCGTTGTCTCACCTCTTATGTAATAATATTATTGCTGTTCTTTTGGGAACACCATCCCAAACGTTCCCTCTGAAACGCATTCATTCAAGAGAATTGTAACTATTCCAACATCTCCGGGAGACTTATTTTTCACCTTAGATAATGCTCGTTGTATTTCGCCCAGTGTGATATCTGTGATTTCATCTGATATCGGAATACAAGGTATTAAATTCTAATATATTTCATAAATCTAAATGTTTTCTTTTAGTTTAAGCTGATCGTGGGCGTGTGTCACATTCGGATCATAAAATCCTGAATCCTGACTTTTGGCTAATAAATAAATAGAACACATTCTATTCTCACCATTGTTCACATCTAGCTTTACCAAAAAAACCAAAGAAATATTAATTCTCATATTTGGATAGGTGTTCGTTATTTTTTAATTTAAGGAACGGCATTGGCGAACTTGTGCCAAATTCAAATCGAATTGTCTCTCAAATAACTGCTTTTTGATGCTATTTTTTGATCTGCTTCGGGCGGGTTCTTGTTGATTGTGTATGTTGTTACATGTTACAACCAGCATATTATAAACATATATAAATATCTGCTAACAATATTTTAAAGTAAAAAAAGTTTTACAAATGCTGACATTGACCTCACCTAATATGTCTATGTATGTATTCGTATAAAACATGCATTATATTTTTACCGTTATCATACCAAGAGCACGATACATGATTTGAAATAATACATGATTTCCATTCTAACGAACTTATGTATATAACACAATAGAATGGATATAACGTTTTGGTACATATACTTATCCATAACGTTTTTTCATTTGGATTTACAGTAAGGAAAGTTTGGTGTAAAAAAAAAACACCTAATTTTATTGGCACTAAAATTTATAAAATTCATACAGTGTCCGTCAGGGAGGTATGGTGTTTTTGAAAAAAAAATACACACTCTTATTTTTTAACAAATATTAAAACGTATTGCTTTTATACATTAGTGGTATATTGCCATAAAAGTATACATAACACGGTCAGGTGCGAAAAATCATATCAGTTAGGTGGCGTCCATTGTTGTCGAGGTATTCTTGTAGACTGGTAGCAAAATCGTCCATACTCCTTTCGAGCATGGCACTAAGAATCCTTTCAATTTCGCCCGTTATGGTTTCTGAAAGAGCTTCAAGAGTTCGCTGTTTTGTCTATGTAAGCTTTGTAGAAAAAGTAGTCACAAGCTGAAAAGTCTGGTAAACGACGTGGCCATTCCACATTCCCATGCAACGAAATAAGGTATCCAGAGAAACGTTCCCTTAGAAAGCAGGCAAATCGACAAGTCGCCCCATCTTGTTGGAACCAAGGTGTATTGAGGTTAATGCATCGTCTTCTTAGTTCTGTCAGAAAATAATCACGCAACATGGCGAGATAGCGATCTGTGTTTCAGGAAAAAAATACGTTCCAATAATGCAAGTTACGGCACATCAAACAGTTACTCTCTCCCAGTGCAGAGGTTGATCATGTAGTTCTCGGGGGTTTTCGGGTACCCAATATCCAAAGTTCTGTTTGTTTACTATCCCCGATAAATGGGCTTCATCACTCATGAACAAAACAATGTTGTCGTCCAGCAATTCCAACATGCTTTCTGCGAACCTACATCGTTTCACAAAGTCAATTTGTTGCACTTTTTGGACAACCATAATTTTATACGAATGGAAATGAAGGTTCAAGTGTAAGATTCAGCGAACTGACCTGTACTAAGAGTGCGAGCGTGATGTACCGCTGAACGGCGAGGGCTGGTTTCCACCGCTTGTCGCACGTTTTCAATGTTTTCCGGATTCGCACTGTTCGATCTTCTCCCCATGCTCTCCCCAAGTCTCAACAATCCTGTTGTTTTAAATGTGTTTACCCTCTTCATAATGGTAACGCGATTTGGAACGCGACCATGGCGACTAACGTTAAAATGACTTCGAAATCGTAAAGTGTTGTAAATAAACACACGATGCGCCACAGACTACAGCTCCATGGCTACTGAGATGGTATCCCGGAACGACTAGATATCAACCATCCTGAAAACATTCGCTCGACACTGCCGCGCGTAACAGTCATTTCAAAAACACCATACTTCCCTGCCGGACTCCCCCCGGACCACTATACGTTTTTCTAATATTAGTGTCAAAGTGGGCACTTTCATTCTTATTTCCTTTTTTAGGTTGATTTTAGACCGATATATACCAGACCGCCGATTCCTCTTTATTGATACCCCAAGATACACTAAATTCCAAGCTAGTGAATTTTGCTCTCACTGCTTCGTCACAAGACAGTTTAATAAGATTTTTTCTTCTCAAAATTAACTCTTCTGTAGAATTAAATTTGAGAAAGTACTGGCCTTAAATAAATTATGAATCCATGAAAACTTATCAATATTTAATAGCGGGCCTATTGAACCCATTTATTTCTATATGATGTTAAAACTAAAAGTATCCAGGATGGCCTAAACAACCGCGAACCAGTAAACATTTATAAGCTGGAAAATACTAAATAATATAAATCGTGATCACAAAAGCATTAATCATTTTGTTCAAATCTAATATTACCATATTTATATTATATTAATATTATCGTATTCAATACTACCATATTTACGATTTTTTTCACCAGTTAATTTTGAGCGTTTTTTTAAAGTATTCTTATATTCGACTCCTTATCACAGTAACTATTACTGCTAATTAAAACGGGGTCAACTTTCTTAAATGATAGAAGTATTATCTAAACAAAGGTTCTTTACTCGACTATATTAGTTAATTGATATATATATATATATATATATATATATATATATATATATATATATATATATATATATAATCTATAACAAAAACTCACTGAACACCACGCGATAGATTCTGATTATAAATGGAAACAACCCGGAAAATCTCGAAAAACAGTTTATTACACTGAACCGTTTGTTAACCAATGAGCACGATACTAAATTACTTGAAGGGTATCATCATCATCATATACCTAACTGGTCATATACATTGGGATCTTGATATTTCAACACGAGTTTTTGTTTTCCTGTCTCATCTTTGAACGCGATCCTATGGTTCTTCCCCACAAAACGAAGAAATTTACCGTCAACAAGTTTGTCATTAGCACCTTGAAATCTGTTGGTACGCACAGTTCCAACCACGTAAATGTTTTTTTCCTTCAATTTTGGTAAAGTAGGAATTGAAGTGAACAAATTGTCCATAAAAATCATATGATGGATTACCTCTATGCCCTAACTAAGCTTCATTACTGTATACATAACTCCTCTCCTATAACTACCAAACTTGTGGTTGAATCTTTGCTGGCAGATTGATACATTTCAAATTTGGATACATAACCATTTGCTGAAGCTCGAACCCATACTTTGAAACATCATTTTTTCGGTTTTAATTTGATGTATTGCTGTCAGATCTGTCAGATCGGCGGCTTCAGAATAGATTTTTGACAGAATATCCATCAACGGACGTATTTTTGTAAATGAGCCCTTGTTATTTTCAGAGATATTCAAATTATTTGTGAAATGCAAATATCTCTTGATTTCTTCATATCTTTTGAGCGGCATATATATATATATATATATATATATATATATATATATATATATATATATATATATATATATATATATATATATATATATATATATATATAATCTATAACAAAAACTCACTGAACACCACGCGATAGATTCTGATTATAAATGGAAACAACCCGGAAAATCTCGAAAAACAGTTTATTACACTGAACCGTTTGTTAACCAATGAGCACGATACTAAATTACTTGAAGGGTATCATCATCATCATATACCTAACTGGTCATATCACGTTATTTTAAAAATTAAAATGAAATTATATCAAAAGTGTTTTTATGGCACTATGTAAACAAACAGCGCACTCGTGAATTACTGCTTGAAATATTAAGCTCATAAAAATAGGATTGACGACATGTAAAATATCAAAAGAAAATAAGTTTCCCAACATTTAAAAATGTTGTATCCGTTTTGTATATCCATTCAAAATAGTTACATACCGTATAAGATAATTCTTTACATATGTCACTAAAATGTTTATCACATTGTACAAAAATATATTTTTCTAAAGCCAACTGCCATTACCGATCCTTCCAAAGACTATAACCTGAACAATTTCCCACAATAACTCAGTGTACGTTGCACTTAGTCCCCCTTTTGTCTGGCGAATCATCGATCTCTGATGCACTTTCTAATTCCAAAGGTGGATCCCTCGATCTCCAAGTGATGTCTTGAATTCAAATGGGTCCCTAATGGGAGGGACGAGAAAGTGATATTTCGCACCCTTGAACTGTTATCCTGAAAACCATTAACACCGTCGTTGGGGCGGAATGTGGAAACTGAGAGATAATCGTGAGAGTTGTTTTAATTTTTTTTACGATTGTAGCCGATTTTGTGAAAATCTTAGCAAACAAACCGTTTTTATTTCTTAAATATTTTTTTTATGTAAAAGAAAATTTGGTAAAAAAGGTCTACAGTACGCACATTACACAGTTCGACATAATTTTTGAAACATTAATGAGAATGCTTCTTTTGCATTTCATTTAGGTAGTTATTAAAATACCTTTCACAGAAATGGCACAAAAAGCGTAGAGTGGGTATTCCCATACTATTATACGAACCTTTATTGTTTTCTATAGTTTAGTTTGTTTCTGTCTCGTTTACAGTACAGTCAGGCGTTTAACCTCTTTCAGGACGAATTTATTTAAAAAAATAAAATTGCTTAAATTAAATTTATAACTTCTATTTTAAGTCGAATAATGCAACATAATGTATATTTTTTGAGTCTGCACATGGTTTTTCATAAAATTTTTGCTAAAAACTAAATGTACACATATGTGTCTTCGTATCCGACGTGTTACTTGTGGAAATTTTCCATGCATTCAGGACAGAGAGGTTCGTTTCATTTCTTACAGACGTACCTTGTTCTTTTAATGCAATTTTTATCATGACATCTGGGGGGATTTTTGTATTCCATTTTTAGTGGGTAGTAATCAATTCTATCTATTCTTACTTCGACTGAAGTTCTTAGCCAAACTTTTTTCTAGGCAACAGTGCTTCAGTAGAAGAGGGACGTCCCCGTTTGTCATTTCCCGGATGTAGTTAAATTAGGGTAGTTGCAATAGAGGCCTTGAAATCCAAGAGCGCCATAGTAGAGCCTTTCCCTCCACTGAATAAAATCCAGGCATTTACTGTTGAAATATTTAGGAAATGGTAAACAATTCTCATATATTTTTTACATTTCACTGCATGTGAATAGTGAGCAACCATTCGGTCTGTCACATCGATACCACCCAAAAATTTATTGAATTGAACAACACATTGGGGTCTTGATATTTCAACACGAGTTTTTGTTTTCCTGTCTCATCTTTGAACACGATCCCATGGTTCTTCCCCACAAAACGAAGAAATTTACCGTCAACAAGTTTGTCATTAGCACCTTGAAATCTGTTGGTACGCACAGTTCCAACCACGTAAATGTTTTTTTCCTTCAATTTTGGTAAAGTAGGAATTGAAGTGAACAAATTGTCCATAAAAATCATATGATGGATTACCTCTATGCCCTAACTAAGCTTCATTACTGTATACATAACTCCTCTCCTATAACTACCAAACTTGTGGTTGAATCTTTGCTGGCAGATTGATACATTTCAAATTTGGATACATAACCATTTGCTGAAGCTCGAACCCATACTTTGAAACATCATTTTTTCGGTTTTAATTTGATGTATTGCTGTCAGATCTGTCAGATCGGCGGCTTCAGAATAGATTTTTGACAGAATATCCATCAACGGACGTATTTTTGTAAATGAGCCCTTGTTATTTTCAGAGATATTCAAATTATTTGTGAAATGCAAATATCTCTTGATTTCTTCATATCTTTTGAGCGGCATTGTATTAGCGATAATATCAAATCGCAAACCAGAAATTGACGACCAATACATCCGGTAAGCTGGATATTTTATGTAGGTCATCATTATATTTATTGCAAAAAAATGTTTTATTTCGCTCACCGATATAGAAATATTTTCTTTTCCTGATTGAACGCGTAAAGATTAGTTTCGTAGGCAACCATTTCAAAAAATGCTTCTGGGAATAGTTGCATGAAAAATGAATACGGCGTATCCCCATCTATATTTATATAGTTTTCTCCTAAGAATAGAGGAGGATTATGGGAATATTCATTGTCATTTAAGCTGGATTCTTCTAACAGTAAGTTCATCTTCATTATCTGGCAATTCATATTCTAAAGGTTCCGCATCATCTGAGTCGTCGTCAGTAATATCAATATATTACAAATCGGAGTCATTGGGATTAGGTACTGAACTCAAAATATGAACTAACTCATGTCCTCTTCTCTTGTAGAATCTAGAAGAATATATTTCTTTCCATTCGCCATCCTAAAAAGTGTACTACAACATGGTTGATTTTTTTTAGAAGCATTATTTTTTCCTTAAAAATTATACATATTTGTTCAAAGTACACAAAGGTGGGCATTTGGTTCTTGTAACTAAAATAAACAATGCTTGTATTTAGTGTAATTCTAATAATAAAATACGCTACTAGATATACCTAGACAACACTTACCATTTTTTAGGTGGCCAAAAACTAATACTTTTTAGTAAAAACAAACTAGAAACAGTCGAAACATCGAAACACTTCGATTCACGAACAAACGTCAACCGCAGCAGAAATATGAAGATGTTGCGCCACGCGCCATCTATCATGTTCGCGCGATTACACACGTATCTGGCCACGTATCTGGCCACCGCCATGCGCACATTATCACCACAAAAATAAAAAAATTATATTAACTTGCAAAGACATACGCATATGTGCCGTTGTCCTTGACGAGGTTAAGTAGATTTTATAGAAAACGGTAAGTTCCAGTCGTCGATTTTACAAAAATCAAGCGGGTAATTTTTTTTATATCTGCGGACGATGTGGAAGTTAAAAAGTCTATAGTTAATATTTTAAGTATCAAATCGGAGATTAAGAGAAAATCGCCGCAATATACTATACGCAAGAAAAAGTTTATGCCATTTGCTGTTCCTATGGTGTGGAGAGAACCTACTGACTATTTAAAACTACTGATAATGTATTGCTACTTTTGTATCATCAAAACAGAAGGGATTTCAAAAAAGGCAAAGGGACAAAATACAGTATCCATGTTTGCCTTCTGCACTTCAGGCCAGTTCATCATAGCCAGGAACCACCGATACCGATTACACCTTTATATCTGGACAACATGTTTTCCGGTGATTCTAATACTTCATTAGGATCTGATCCACAACTTCCTGAGAACACCAATTGTGACCCAACATTTTTAACAACTACCAGTGACACTCACTTAATAACTCAGAATGAGTTGATTGATGAGTTAAATGATTTGATAAGTAACCTGGGATTATTAAAACAAAAATCGGAACATCTTGGTTCCAGACTTCAAAAGTGGAATCTGCAAGATAAAAATACAAATTTTTCACTTTGCTGAAAACGGAATGTAACATTTTCAAGTTTTTATTAAATGGAAGGATCGCTACGTCTCTGTTGTGATATTGATGGTTTAATGAATGAGCTGAATATAGAACATGTACCTTCGGAATGGCGTATTTTCATATATTCGTCGAAATACAGCTCAAAAGCAGTCTTGCTTCATAATGGAAATAAAAACCCATCTATTCCTTTAGCCCATTCAGTGACAATGAAAGAAACCTATGACATCTTAGCGACCATACTAAATCGCATTAAATATGAACAATATCGGTGGAATATTTGTGGAGATTTAAAAGTGATTGGTATACTATATTGCTAGGACTTCAAGGGGGTTTTACAAAGTATTGCTATTTTTTGTGTATATGCAACAGTAGGACAACAAAAAATATTACAGTAAGAAAGGTTGGCCTCATAGAATTTCTTTTGAACTTGATACTTCAAACATAAAATATGCCCCCCCTTATTAACCCAAAAAAAGGTACTTCTTCCACCTCTACATAATATGCTTGGACTAATAAAAAACTTTGTCAAAGCCATGGGCAAAGATGGTAATAGTTTCAAGTATCTAAAAGAAATATTACCTCAATTAAGTGATGGCATATTTATTAGAACTCGAATGAAGAAGCTTCTAGGTGATTTTCGTTTTCAAGAAAAATCAAATGAAAATGAATTGGCAGCTGGGAAGTGTTTTGTAACTGTAGCGAAAGCATTTCTGGGCAACAAGAAAAATGAAAACTGTAAAGACCTCAAGATGAACTCTTGAAAGCCTATGAAATAATAAGGTGTCGCATGTCCTTAAAAATGCATGTTTAACAGTTTTATTTGGATTTTTTTCCGGAAAATTTGAATACAGTAAGTGACGCACAAGGAGAGAGGTTTCACCAGGACATCAGGATGATGGAAGCGAGATACCAGGGAGGCTGGAACCTATCTATGTTGGGCGATTACTGCTGGTTTTTGAAAAGAGATGATGCTACAGAACACAAGAGGAAAAAGTTAATGTTTTTGTCGAGAAAACGAAGAAATCAAGAAAACCAAGAAATCGAGAAAACCAAGAAATCAAACAATACACAGATATACATAGCGATATGAGAAAAAGAAGACTTAAGTTTTACGGACACATCAAACGGATGAATCCGAGTAGGCTAACTAGACAAATAGTCGAATTTTATGAAAATAGGAGTAGAGCTAAAGTAGAAATAATTAAATGGATTGCGGCAATTAAAGAGGACCTAAGTTCAGCAAATATTACACAAAGTGAAATTCAGGATAGAGGTTGTTTCAGACACAAGGTTAACGTTTGGAAGGTTGGCCAGAGGGAAAAATGTAGGAAGACTGGAACAACTTGGTCTGACGAAAGGAAAAAAGCTCATAGCGAAAGAATGAAATTAGTATGGGCTCAAAGGAAGGCTAACAACAACAAACGCCTCTAATTGTACTTCGCGTGGTCCACCAGGGCCCATACGTGAATAATAATAATAATAAATATTACATTGTAAATATATGTCGTCTCCTTTTTTTCCCGCCACCGACCCCCTGTAACAAAAAGAAACTGTACGTGTTATAGTAATTAGCTTATCATTTTCGGATTTAGGACTACAGAATACTTCATATACACCTATTTTTACCAATGTTACCAAGAAAAAGCTTGAATTTGTTGACCTGTTTGATTTAAGATTTGAACACTTAAAATATGATATTAATATTAGCTTAATAATATTTCATACATGAGCTTTAGAAAGATCTCTTTAGACATATCATTCAATACCTTCAAATAAGCGTCGATATGATAAAAATACTGAAAAGATTTTTTATCCTGATATCTTCCTTTAATGTCTTCTCCGATACATCATGGTGAAAAATTTCCCGGTCCATCTTGTTCAGAATTAGATAACTTCGGAATTGAATCGTCGCAAAGTTCAACAGAATCCAGTACACCGCTTACTAACACCGATGGTAGTGAATTCATGATAAAGTCACAGAGTTTTGGACCACAGAGATTGAAACAGTGGAATTTGTTTGAAAATGATCTGAAAATAACTGATCAAAGAGAGTGCCATAAAAATTCTTCTCGTTTTTCACCAAAGAAGCCGGACTTTGTTACTGTAATAGCGTGACTGATTTGTTCGAGAAAATCGGAATACCATGCATACCTTCTGACTGGCGGCTTTTCATCGATAGCTCCTCAAAAAATTTAAAAGCAGTTCTTCTTCACGGTGCAAACCTATTCCCTAATCTTCTCGTAGCACATTCTGTAATGCTTTAGGAAAGTTACGTTAGTATGAACATAGTACTGGGAAAGTTAAAATATACAGAATACCATTGGTCAGTAATAGGCGATTTTAAGATGATTGGTTTTCTGATGACCTTTGCTTATGGGATAGCAGAGCAGATTAAGTACATTACCAACGTCGTATATGGCCTGATCGAGTCGAATTTCAGATAGGAAACATAATGTGAAGTCGGAGCCAATTGTAGAGCATAAGAATATATTGATGTTGCCGTTACATATAAAATTAGGCTTAATGAAGCAATTCGTGAAAGCTTTGGATCCAAATTCTGAAGATTCTGAATATTTAAAGGGATTTTTTCGCAAATTATCTGAAGCTAAAGTTAAAGCGGGTATTTTCGTCGGACTACAAATAAAACAAATAATAAGCACTGTTGATTTCACAGAATTCCTCAATGCTCATGGTAAACAAGCCTCGGAGGGTCTTAATACAGTTGTTAATGGTTTTCTTGGAAACAACAGAGCTGACAATTATGAAGAATTGATTGAAACTATGCTTGAAAGATTTAAAATTATGGGCTGCAGAACCCATAACCTTAATCCCCATAAACTTAATATGCTACATTCTCACCTAGACCAATTTAAAGATAATATATATGCCTACTCAGAGGAGCAAGGAGAATGTTTTCACCAAGATGTGATGGATTTTGAACGACGTTACCAAGGGCAGTACTACGAGAATATGATGGGAGATTACATTTGGGGTTTAATAGGAGAAAACCCATAAGAGAAAACATAAGAGAGCCTCTAAAGTTATTAATTTTTGAACTTGAATTTTTGTTATTTTACTGTGCTATTGTTTATTACAATTCTTGAATCAAAAAGACATAATTTATAATAATATTATAAAAAAAACATCAAAATCAGTCATTTTTCTTGAAAATTCGAAAAATTCCTCTAGTTTCTACAAAAGCAAACTTTTATCAGAAAAAATATTTTTTTCTTTATTTATAACGTAGGAGAAACCAAAATTTGACATGACGAAGCCAGACTCAAAAATCGTGTCGACCGGTGTTATTAATACATTTTCCGCATTAGCTATAATTATCTACCTGGAACTCAGTAAAAAAGTTTTAATCCTGACTATTTTCTTTTCATAATTTTGTATTAAGAAATATTTCAAATATTTATTTTGTTTATTTTGGACTTCGGACTGATTATTTGGCTTAGTGTGGAGCAGTTTTCCTTTTTAAATGTAAGGTCACAAATACCGACCTTCGTTCATTGGTTTTGACCCGCCTCTTTTTTTAACTATATTTAAGAATTATCTTGGTAGTCTTGTAACATGTTTGATGATATTCTTGATATCTATCAGTGTCATATATATACTTAGCATATTAATGTCATAATGAGATAGATCGGCTGAATAAATAAAAACTTTAAATTTTGAAAACAGGAAATACTTACAAAAAAACCGATTTTGTAATTAGGGTGGGTGTTCAAGATTTAAAATATCTTTTTTCCAACCAAAATTTAACTAGCCGCGATTGTGTGATAAAATTTTTAGATAAAATCAAGAAATTCCATTTACATTTGATAAAACAAATGAGTAGGTCCATCACGATTAATATAACACCGTGTTACTCTGCAAGACATGGGCTGAATTGGATGTTATCTGTCTTTGATTTGCATTTGATTAACTATGGATGGTTAAAAAGGGTAATCTGTTTCGAAAGCACTTAGTTGTCCTCGATCTCCTCAACTATAATTCGTGAAGTAATACCTGTATACTGTTCTAAATAAACTGAAAGTTAAATTTTAACTTTCTACCCAAAAGTCTGATCCATCTATGTCATGTCTACTTAAACGAAATATAGACTCATTACTAAAGTAAATAGAGATCCTATTAAATTCTAGCTCAGCACCATTCTAAACGATCGCGACTCTAAAAGATGATGTGATGTGCTCTAACGAAAAGCACTCGATAAAAACGATAAACAGTCACCCCCATTGCAAGTGAACATTGATTAAATTCTATCCTAGAAACTGCTGCAATAATAGCATCAAACACTTACTATCGATATCGCAGAACTCGTAAAACAAGTCGTCGTCGATAGCGTTTATCACGTCCTTGGCCACGTCCATGGCCAAAACTTCTTATTCGTGCGTAATTCTTATCCTCATACCATTGGATTCATGTCGTCATAACCCTAGAAGCAGCGATGTCAAATCGCTTCGCTATTTCACATAAACTAAAACTTGTGTCTTTTATGCCAATAACTAATTCCCTTTTAAAATGCAGATAATTGCTTGTAACGATATAATGAACACTTTTATCAGAACCACAAGATTAAATAATAATATAAGAAAACCACCTAACAATATGATAAAATCAGTTTTTCAAAGTGTTTACTTTGTCATATTTAATGCATGCGCGAAAAACAGAAATGTAAACAAGCAACAAGTGTGTCACTTTGATTCAAATATGTATACTGGGTATTGCATTATTTTTTGTTCCCCCAGTATATAAGGTATGTAAATAAATTAATCAGATTGGTGGCGCAGCTTCCGATCTGGAATATTATTGGCTTTCCATTTTAAAGGAAAGTTGGCCATCCAATGGGAGTTTAAACTCCCTACACTACAAATCAAAACGTGTTACAAGCCATGTTATTTCGACGCGTGTAAGTGTGTTTATTTTGTAAGTGTGTATATTTTTACTGTGTTAAAAAATACGATTTAAGTGCATAACGTGTCATATCAACACATGTAATGTCCAATATTGACACAGATATGTGTGTTAGAAACAAAACACTTTTGGTGGCACGGCAAGAAAATAACACGCTTATCACAAATACATAAGTAGGTATGTTAAAATAACGCGTATTTAAATCAGCATAAATACTATTTGAAAAATACGTATGATTCATTTTTCTATTCCAAGGATAAAAATAAGAAATTTATTAAATAACTAATATTACATTCATTTACATTGTATAAGTTACAAATATAATATTTACTTTAACCGTAAAATTATGTACGCCGCTGGTTAATTAATGCAACATACTTTGCTCTACACATCACATTAAAAGAAGATAAATTATGTGGGAAAATTAATTTTTTTGAATCAACCTCGATTCTTCTACTACTGAAATCTTGCGAAATACGATGAGCAATTAAATGGTCATTATAATTTCCAGTGATAACTTCAAAGAGTAAAAATAATATTTTATCATTTAAAATTATTATTTCATCAATCTCTCCGAACAGAGGCATTACATTCCAATAAAATTATACTACCTCGTCCATATACATTTCCGGAACTGATAATCTTAGGATATTTCATAACTTTAAATGAAGTCCACTCTGATTCATCATCAATAAATTGATGAAATAGATTCACGAATGGGTAATTAATAAATACAATAATTGTACAAAGAGTTATGCCACTTTTATGATTCTTTTTTTTTTCTACTATACCAGGATATACGTGTGTGATATACACACACGATTGAATACACGTACGTGGTTGATGCCGATAAGCTAAAGTGATCGCTACATTTTTAAAATTGCGTACTACTGGCATTAATCCTTTAAAATAAGCATGTAATCCCTCAAATATGTATGTGTATTATGAATGGTTACGAGTTCAACAGCAATTACAAGTACTAAACCAGGAGATGCACCACGACCTGTGGTTTATATTAATGAAAATAAATTTTATATGTGCTTATATAGTGGCCGATAAGGAAATCAGAATGGAGATCAAGAATCGAACAACAACAAAATTTATTTTTGGACTGATAGCCACTTATTTCGTTTGGCACCGTGAATATTCAATTAATTATTCTAATACACTCGAGTATATTGAGTATGAGGTATTTCAAACTGCTGTCTTGTATTTATTTCTAAAAACTACAGGTATGTGAACCAAAAACGACTATAAGAAAAAAGACGTGTAAGTGTGTAAATTTAACACGCTTCGATTTGCAGTGTACACATGAGTAATTTGCAGTGTACACACTCTACATTATGAAAAATATTGTAACACGTGTTACGAATTTAACACGCCTTTTTGTCTGTATAAAATGATTACAAGAAAAAACATGCGGAAGTGTGTAAATTTATCACACTTTGATTTGCAGCGTAGTGTCAATTCTTGGTCCGTACCATTTCTTTTCGTTAACCCGACTTTTCTAATCGGTTACGTCCTTTTCAGTGTTCTCCAATGTCCCAATATGGTGCCCTTTGAGGCGAATTTTCAATTTTGGGAAAAGAGAAAAGTGACAAAGACTCAAGTCTGTTGAATAAGGAGGCTGTAGAGCCATATTGATGTTTTTAATTTCTAAAAACTCCTGCCTTTTGTTTGGCCTTGAGGCTCAAATTCCTTATGGACGATCCCCTGGCTATCAAACAAGCAAATCAGCATGCTTTTAATCTTTTGTTTGCTTTTTTTTAGCCATGGTGAGGTTGGAGTGTGCCATTCCTGAATCTGGAGCTTCGTTTCCAGATCGTTTTCGATAGTCTCTGTTTTCTGAGAATGCCTTAGACCACTTTAAAACGTAGGCCCTTGACAAAACACTGTTTCCATAGGCCTATTAAAGTTTTGCAAAAGTTTCCCTGTGCCCTGTGCCCAAGTCCGAAACAAAACTTGAGAAGCGCATAACGATGAACAACGACTCGAAATTCTTGTTATATATTTTTAAAACTAGAAAAACCCGGTTCACGAAAGGAATTACTACGGACCACCAAATACCTCTAGGAAGTTCAAACTCGTACTGATGCATTAGATGTTGGCCTGCATCACCTAGAAATCAGAAACCAACAGTGTTGTCAAATCAAATGCCAACCCACCAGACTCATTACATTATTTACACGTTTTCAATAATTCTGTAGGAAATGAAAATATTTTAGTAATATTGTTTTCATAATTTCCCGTAGATATAATCTTGACGCGCTGCATATGACGATTTTATATTAGAACCACGAAACAACCCCGCTAGGCAACAGATTGTTGTACAGGGTCCGGCAGGGAGGAATGGTGTTTTGAAACAACTGTTACGCGCGGCAGTGTCGAGCTAAAGTTTTCAGGATGGTTGATATCTACTCGTTTCGGAATGCCATCTCAGTAACCGTGGCCATGGCCATGGAGCCATGGGGCCATGGAGCCGGACTATGTGGCACATCGCGTGTTTATTTACAACACTTTTATGGAAACTGGTCGTTCTGTTGTGCTCAACAGCGACAATTTCGAAATCATTTTAACGTTGATCAGCATCCCAAAATGCGATACCATTATGAAGTGGGCGAACAAATTTCAAACAGGATCGTTCAGACTTTGGACTGCACGGGGAGGAGATCGAACAGTACGAACTCCAGAAAACATTGAAAAGGTGCGACAAGCAGTGAAAACCAGCCCTCGCCGTTTAGCAGTACGTCACGCTCACACTCTTAGAATATCAGACAGGTCAATTCGCATAATCTTACACTTGGACCCTCATTTCCATCCATATATAATTATGGTTGTCCAAAAAGTGCAACATAATGACTTTGTGAGACAGCGTAGGTTCACAGAAAGGTTGTTGGAATTGTTGGACGACAACATCGTTTTGTTCATGAGTGACGAGGCCCATTTTCATTTATCGGGGATAGTAAACAAACAGAACTTTCGATACTGGGCACCCGAAAAACTCTGAGAACTAATCAACCTCTGCACCCCGACAGACTAACTGTTTGGTGTGCCGTAACTTACATTATTGGACCGAGTTTTTTTCGTGAAAACCGCACGAACAGTGTCTGTTAACACAGATCACTATCTCGCCATGTTGCGTGATTATTTTCTGCCAGAACTAGGAACATGACGCATTAATCTCAATACACTTTGGTTTCAACAAGATGAGGCGACTTGCCATACCTCAAAAGCAATAATGGCCTTTTTAAGGAAACATTTTCCTGGGCGCCTTATTTCATTACGTGCGAATGTGGAATGGCCACCTCGGTCGCCAGATTTTTCACTATTTTTGTCTACTTGTGACTACTTTTTATTGGGCTACTTGAAATCCAAAGCTTACATAGACAAACCGCGAACTCTTGAAGCTCTTTCCGAAACTATAACGTGCGAAATTGATAGGATTCCTCGTGCCATGCTCGAAAGGAATATGAACGATTTTGCTACCCGTCTACAAAAATGCCCCGACAAAAATGGACGCCACCTAACTGATGTTATTTTTCGCACCTGACTGTATTATGTATACTTTAATGGTAATACACCACTAATGTATAAAAGCAATAAATTTTGATATTCGTTTAAAAATAAGAGCGTGTCAATTTTTTCAAAAACACCATACCACCCTGCGGGATCCTGTATAATGATTCAAATGATATTGTATAGAATCGATGGATAATTTTGAATTGAATTATCTGAAAAATATTGAATTATCTGTCCATGAACATATGTTACAAGAATCGTTCTAGATAAAAACTATTTCTAGAGCATCAGTACAGTTTATATTTAGACGATCTATGTATATTGAACTAAAGGACAAAGTTACACACAAAAGCTGACCAAATTAAAAATCAGCAGAGTGTACAACTGATGATAAAATTTGTATTTGACGACTAAAACGTTACTATCAACTAACTTTTGTTTGCCTGTGGCAAATATTTGTTTCAGGGGTGGGTTTAATGTTCCCGATATTTGCAGGAGCGGAAACGTGTGAAAGGTAGCAAAAATTATGGCTGTTTACGTTGCCAAATCAAGATTGGGGTGCGGGTTATTTGATACTATTATTTGTTTACTTGTATACGCCGGCTTTACTTTTACTGATTGAATGTATGAACGAATCATTATCTTTGTTTTGTTAGATCTGAGTCATGGAAAATATAGCGTTAATAAGATTCGAAATTAAAAAAAAACGATATTGTTATTTTAAAATTGGTATATTATGGAATATTAATATTGTATTAGGTTGTTAAAAAAGTTATTGCGGTTTTAATTAATTTCATTTCAAATGCCGTATTTTCAAATAAATTTGTGTTAAATTGCGTTGTTTTTATATATCATTTTAAAGCGCGTTTTTCGCTGTATATAACTGTGATAGTATTTTTATACTAAAATAATTTTGACCATTTTGACTTCTTTTTTTGGCTCAGAAATCACTAATGAACGTCCTGCGCAATGGTAGTTTTTAAAAAAGTTCGTAGCGGTGATGAGAGTGCTTTGAAGATGATGGGCATAGTGGTCGGCCATCGGATGGTGATAACGACCAATTGGGGGCCGTAGTCAAAGTCAATCTGCGTACAACTGTTCGGGAGCTTGCCTCTGAATTAGGCATAACACATGTAACGATTTCTAACTGTATACAGGAGATTGGAAAATCAACAAAACTCGATAAATGGGTGTCGCACTAATTGAATGAAAATCAAAATAATCATAGTTTTATCTGCCCTTTTTTTGTGCAATAAAAACTATCCGTTTCTCGAACGAATTATGACGTGCGATGAAAAGTGAATTATTTACGACAATCGGCTCAGAGATTGGACCGCAACAAAGCTCCACAATACTTCCCAAAGCCGAAAATGCACAAAAATGTAGGTCATCGTGGATGGTGGTCTGCGGCCTGTCTGATTCATCACCGCTTCCTGAACCCAGGCGAAACAATTACTCCGTGGAAGTATTGCCCCGCAGTACCAGGCAGGCTTTTGCCCTGGCCTCTCGTGCACTGAACAAATCTTTAACCTAAAATAACGCTGAAATAGAAAGCCATCAAGAACGTTTCAGTTATCTGCACGTTCGTGGATCTCAAGAAATCATACGACTCAATCGACCGAAAACCTCTGTTCAAAATTCTAGAACAAGAAGCACTAGACCACAAAACACTACGATTGATCAAGGAGATACTGGGCGACACAACCTCTAAAGTGAAAGAAGAACGAAAAATTCTCGGTCCAAAACTAACAAAGGAAGGATAGAGAATACATTCCAGGAAGACTACAGAGAGACTGCCCAACGTAGCGGCGGAATATAATAAGAAAAAGAAGACTGAAATTACATAGGCATATCACTAGACTTACACCGACAAGACTCACCAACAGACTTATTACATATATACAAGGGGTCAAGATAACAATACCATGGATAGCACAAGTCAGAACTGATGTGGGGAAGGTCAAATAGATCCAACAGAGATTGAGGACGGAAACACAAACAGAAACAAGATACGTAGGTGGAACGTTGCGCCAGAGTATAAAGTGCGCCAAGGAGATCGGGGACAAGGTGGTGGAGGAAAGAAAGAGAATCCACGGAGAAAGGATGAGAGAGCATAAAAGAATCAGAATGCTTTACGTGATCCAACGGGGTTTTCACTCACCTAATAATAACCCCAACAACAACTGAGAGAATGTGGCAAAATTATTCTCTTACAGTATTTCACTGATTTCAATGATCTCACATATGCGGAAAGAGTGAAAAGTGAGATACATTTTAATTGAAACATTTTATTGACTTTCGTACTCTTCCTACGATGTTCAAGATGAACTATTTGAATAAATCAAACTAATAAACTTGGACTAATATTGGAAAGTAAAATTAGAAGTGTAACTGGTAACCTTTTGTAACTGGCAAGCTGTTATCTGTCAGTTTTCGTGCTTCATATGGTTTATAATTGCTGAATCGACCAAACCGAAATATAATCTGTGTTATTTGTTTTTACAAGACTTCGAACATGTGTTTTGGTAATATGTGGCAGTTTCCTTGTATTACAATTATCCTTGCTTGAACCATTCAGTTTTATATATTTTTATCGTGAATGATTAGTTATTCACAGTTACCCATATACCCATTATCCACAGTTACCCCCAATTACCCACGCCCAGTTACCCACCTATCTTGGAATTATACTCACCTTCATTCGAGAAGTTACCTTCGTTCTAATGAACATTCTTAACAGTAATAACTTGTGTTATGAGCTTTAATTCGCTCTTAAAGTGAGTGAATTTAGTAAACAGCTTTAATTATCAATTATTTTCATAATCGTTGGAATAATTTTCATAAGCATAGAGTTTTAGTCTTTCGGTTTTAATGTTCAGTTAATTTCCCTTAGCTGATTATCAAGTCTGTTGTCTTTCCACTTACAGTAATTGTTCTTTACTATCCTTATATTATCTTGATCATCCTCTTTGCTGTGCTGTATCTTTTGAACTGGATGGATTTTGGATTTTGTCACTAATTGTTAATATATTGTATTTCAATCGGGTAACACTTTTTTATAAGGTTTTTAATACAATAAGTGATTTCCATCATTTACATGATTGTTAATTTTTTTGTTCTACTATAATATTCGATGTTTCAGTTTTTTCTCCCCCGGTGTTAGTTTTACATGCATTAATATTGGTCTTTTTCTATCCAAAAGGATTCTCCGAATTTTGAGATTACATTTTTGGACATCCTTCCTTTCTTTTTTATTACTTCTTCACTATATATTCGGCTGCTAAATTTTGTTTACATTTCTTTGAAAAAATAGGCAATTTTGGTTCGGTGTTCTACTTTTTCTCTTATTTTTTTTGTGTCCTGGATGTCCTGGTGTCCTGTCTTGTATTTTTTCTTTGGTGTTTTATTCTTTTACTGTTTTTTCTTAGGACAGTTTGACAGTAATCTTACAGTTTTTAATAGATATTTAACTGAGATAGCCAATATTTTATGGACATTCATTTAAATAAAAGAACTAAGGTTTTTATCTAAATTTCCATTTCATTTATTTATTTATTAAATATTTTACTACATGTGCCATTACTACAGTGCCAAGTTCCACATTTGCCACATTCGCCAGTTCGTTTCAAAACGAACACTATATTAAACAAAATATAGTGTTCGTATTTTAAAAACGTACGTGTGTCGAAACAGTTGTAATACAAATTTACGTAAAATAATTAAAGATAGTGGAAATTTAAATATAAATATTGTTGTAAACATTATTATATAATAATGTATCATTTATAATGTTAGTTCGATAATTTCTATTCTTTTATTTTTTTATTTATCTTTATGATAATTTTATATATTTACTTATTTGTTTAAATGTACTTATATATTTTAATTAATTTTAATTAATTAAATGTTTTAATTATATATTTTAATGTGCCTCATTGCAAAAAGAAAAACATTTTTTACAAATCAATTATTGCAATAGCTAAGTTGTGTCATTATTCCATATAGTTTTATGCTATTTTGCTACACAGAAATGCAAGCTGCAAAATCATATACCTCATTTATGTTATAAAAATAATTCTCAGCTTTCATTTAAAAGAGAGATTCTTTCGTGACTGGATGTTACTACCGATGTATGTTTCAATTAGTTTCTCGTGGCAGGGCAATTAGTCTTGCCTTCTGATTTTCCCACGTTCATAATTGCTCGTATTTTTCTAATAACGGATAATTTATTTATTTTTGATTTTCTTTCGTGCAAGACAAAAATTTCTTTTGCTTGATCTCGCCAGTGAACGACAAATGATGATATGTCCAATATATATGATTCATCTAAATCATTATTAGTTTCATTTTGTATTTTTAGAACTGCAATAAATATGGCCTGTTTTCTTTTATACTACCATTGATCCATACTCATACTTCGGAACTAACCTAATTGTTTTTTGCCGATAGATTGAAAAATATATCAATGTCCTGTTTGGTTTCTTTGTTATTGATTCTACATCAATCATAACAAACCAACTAGATAAAGGTGAAATAATATTGAAGAATTTTTTGGTGTTGACAATTGTAACTAGACTAAATTTTTCTAACAATATAAGATAATTAAATAAATCGTTTTATACAATGGCGCGGTTTCATCAATTCAATATATGAAAATATCTATATCGCTAAAATGTTTATAAATTAATTTCAATTATTTTTTATACATTTATTCATTTATACATTCGACACAGTAAAAGAAATCTTTTAGTTAAATATCTCAGGTGTACGACTATAACTAATCACATTGTTAAGCAATAACCTTGCGCGAGCTGAGAAAAAAATCGGTTTTCTAATAACTTTAAGTTGTAAATGGATCTTTAACTCGGCCGCTCGGCCCGGATTCACTTGGCGTTCAATGTGACTAGCCACATTGATTCGTTTATATTTCAAATCAAAATAGGACTCGCTTGGCTTAGCCGCCATCGTGAAAGTCACCTTATATACCGCGACAACGTAACCGCTATTAGTTATTATTAGAGAGCGAATTTTATATATATATATAAATATATTTTATATATATAAATATATTATATATATATATATAAATATATATATAAATATATTTTATATATATATATATATATATATATATATATATATATATATATATATATATATATGTATATATATATATATATATAATTTTTATTTATAAACACCTAATACAGAATTGAACGCGAGTCTACGAAAAAAGCAACAAAAATTAATAATGACAAGAGATTGAGCACAAGGAATAAATTAGGAATATACATTACAATAATAAGACCAGTAGTAATATATACCGCTGAGACTATAACACCCACAGCAAAAGAGGAAGACAAACTAAATATTTTTCAACGCAGAATATTGAGAACAATAATAGGAGCAAAGATAGTGGAAAACAATGAGTACAGAACCTTGATAAACTTTGAAATTGGCCAGCTGTTGGAAAGGGAAAACATAGTGAAAACAATTAAAGAACAAATAATAATAAGATGGCGCGGATACGTAATGAGAACAGTCAGGGATATGCCAATAGACAGATAACAACATGGAAACCAGCACAGAGTAGACCGAGAGGTAAACCCATAGTCAGATCGAGACAGCAGTAAATATAAAAACGGTAAATGCAGAAGGATGGAGAAACCAGATCGCAGATAGGAAGAGAGGGAGAAAAATAATTAAAAAGGCGAAAACTCACCAATGATTATAAGAAGGGTAATAAGAAGAAATATGGACCGATCCACCACCCCAAAAAGGATTTAAAGAGTTCCTTATATATGGAACAGCTACAATTTCACTATGTAATGTATTAGTTTATAATAAATGTCATTTATTGAATAAGTTCTGCTATGGTTTGAACAGATCAATCATCAATTTGAAATTCAAATTATTGTGAACAAATTCCCATATCATTATAGTAATATTTAATCTTTATTAAATATTATTAAGAATCTTTAAGTGAATTGTGCCAACAAACAAAGTTAATTACGCATTTCTCGTGAACAAAAAGCAATTTTATTAATTTGAAATCACTTAAGCTAAAAATAAATATTTCCAAATCAGTTGTCAACGAACTGATACCAAAAGCCGAATTATTATTTAGTGAACAAATCTCGAAGGGATCTGTAGATAAATCAAGATTTTCTTCGAAACCCGAAACTCGGAAATATTTTGCCAAACTAATCTTTCGCCGATACACGTGAAAACATCCGCTAGGGTTGAAAACTCGAGGGAGATATTTTCATTGCCCTAAGAAGTTTATTTTCATCGAATAATATTACACAACAATGGCGTAATGGCTTATTCAGACATATTTTATGGCAGGAATTTTGTTATATTATGGCTGAGATGCGATCCTCAGGTCGGTTGTCATGGCAACGGATTTACCTGTGTTGCCGATACGAGAGCAGAAACAAAGAATCCGGCTTAGCTTTCTCCTAAAGGAAATGGGAGCTAAACTTTGAAATATAATTAAAGTTGTACGGTTTATATCTTGAGAATTTATAAAGAAAATATATTTTCGTAAAATTAATATTTGCTAGTTTATAAAAAAAATATAAAATCGAAATATTCTGAAGACGTGGTTGGTATTAGAATAAAGACAGAAATGCTGTAGGCAATTAAAGGTAAACTAATATAAATAGCTATATCAATGGAGAAAATTGTAAGCTTATTTATAATAACAGTATGTTATAGTAAGTTACGTTGTTAATGTATCACCGTTTGAATCGATTTTTAATGTACAAATAGCTTTATTACAACAAATTCATAAACTTGGGAAAGTCATATGACAGTATTCAGAATTAAATATGTAGAAATATTTAGAAGAACTAAGTAACAGTATGAAGTAAACACATCGATAAAGTTAAATTTAGTATTAATTCACATTTATAGCACGAGTTAGTAGTGTACGACTATGACTAAACATTGATAAGCATTAAACTTGCTCGAGTTTGGGCAAAAATTCGCTCTCTAATAATAACTAATAGCGGTTGCGTTGTCGCGGTATATAAGGTGACTTTCACGATGGCGGCTAAGCCAAGCGAGTCCTATTTTGATTTGAAATATAAACGAATCAATGTGGCTAGTCACACTGAACGCCAAGTGAATCCGGGCCGAGCGGTCGAGTTAAAGATCCATTTACAACTTAAAGTTATTAGAAAACCGATTTTTTCTGAGCTCGGGCAAGGTTATTGCTTACCAATGTGTTTAGTTATAGTCGTACACTTGAGATATTTAACTAAAAGATTTCGTTTACTGTGTCGAATGTATAAATGAATAAATGTATAAAAAATAATTGAAATTAATTTATAAACATTTTAGCGATATAGATATTTTCATATATTGAATTGATGAAACCCCGCCATTGTATAAAACGATTTATTTAATTATCTTATATTGTTAGAAAAATTTAGTCTAGTTACAATTGTCAACACCAAAAAATTCTTCAATATTATTTCACCTTTATCTAGTTGGTTTGTTATGATTGATGTAGAATCAATAACAAAGAAACCAAACAGGACATTGATATATTTTTCAATCTATCGGCAAAAAACAATTAGGTTAGTTCCGAAGTATGAGTATGGATCAATGGTAGTATAAAAGAAAACAGGCCATATTTATTGCAGTTCTAAAAATACAAAATGAAACTAATAATGATTTAGATGAATCATATATATTGGACATATCATCATTTGTCGTTCACTGGCGAGATCAAGCAAAAGAAATTTTTGTCTTGCACGAAAGAAAATCAAAAATAAATAAATTATCCGTTATTAGAAAAATACGAGCAATTATGAACGTGGGAAAATCAGAAGGCAAGACTAATTGCCCTGCCACGAGAAACTAATTGAAACATACATCGGTAGTAACATCCAGTCACGAAAGAATCTCTCTTTGAAATGAAAGCTGAGAATTATTTTTATAACATAAATGGGGTATATGATTTTGCAGCTTGCATTTCTGTGTAGCAAAATAGCATAAAACTATATGGAATAATGACACAACTTAGCTATTGCAATAATTGATTTGTAAAAAATGTTTTTCTTTTTGCAATGAGGCACATTAAAATATATAATTAAAGCATTTAATTAATTAAAATTAATTACAACATATAAGTACATTTAAACAAATAAGTAAATATATAAAATTATCATAAAGATAAATAAAAAAATAAAAGAATAGAAATTATCGAACTAACATTATAAATGATACATTATTATATAATAATGTTTACAACAAGATTTATATTTAAATTTCCACTATCTTTAATTATTTTACGTAAATTTGTATTACAATTGTTTCGACACACGTACGTTTTTAAAATACGAACACTATATTTTGTTTAATATAGTGTTCGTTTTGAAACGAACTGGCAAATGTGGCAAATGTGGAACTTGGCACTGTGATGTAGTAAAATATTTAATAAATAAATAAATGAAATGGAAATTTAGATAAAAACCTTAGTTCTTTTATTTAAATGAATGTCCATAAAATATTAGCTATCTCAGTTAAATATCTATTAAAAATTGTAAGATTACTGTCAAACTGTCCTAAGAAAAAACAGTAAAAGAATAAAACACCAAAGAAAAAATACAAGACAGGACACCAGGACATCCAGGACACAAAAAAAATAAGAGAAAAAGTAGAACACCGAACCAAAATTGCCTATTTTTTCAAAGAAATCTAAACAAAATTTAGCAGCCAAATATATAGTGAGGAAGTAATAGAAAAGAAAGGAAGGATGTCCAAAAATGTAATCTCAAAATTCGAAGAATCCTCTTGGATAGAAAAAGACCAATATTAATGCATGTAAAACTAACACCGGGGGAGAAAAAACTGAAATATCGAATATTATAGTAGAACAAAAAAATTAACAATCATGTAAATAATGGAAATCACTTATTGTATTAAAAACCTTAAAAAAGTGTTACCCGATTGAAATACAATATATTAACAATTAGTGACAAAATCCAAAATTCATCCAGTTCAAAAGATACAGCACAGCAAAGAGGATGATCAAGATAATATAAGGATAGTAAAGAACCATTACTGTAAGTGGAAAGACAACAGACTTGATGATCAGCTAAGGGAAATTAACTGAACATTAAAACCGAAAGACTAAAACTCTATGCTTATGAAAATTATTCCAAGGATTATGAAAATAATTGATAATTAAAGCTATTTACTAAATTCACTCACTTTAAGAGCGAATTAAAGCTCATAACACAAGTTATATATGTTAAGAATGTTCATTAGAACGAAGGTAACTTCTCGAATGAAGGTGAGTATAATTCCAAGATATGTGGGTAACTGGGCGTGGGTAATTGGGGGTATCTGTGGATAATGGGTATATGGGTAACTGTGGATAACTAATCATTCACGATAAAAATACATAAAACTGAATGGTTCAAGCAAGGATAATTGTAATACAAGGAGACTGCCACATATTACCAAAACACAATCTCTTGTCTTTCAGTTAATTTTTGTTGCTTTTTTCTTAGACTCGCGTTCAATTCTGTATTAGGTTTATATATATATATATATATATATATATATATATATATATATATATATATATATATATATTAGAATTACTAGGTTCTCGGGTAGAACCGCGTTTTACTACGTTCATTCAACTTTGAAGCCATTTTCAAAAGAATCTAGTTGATTTACTCCGAGGCCTCAATATACCTACTGCCCAGTTCACAACTAGAAAAGAACGTGGACGGCGCAACCTCTGTATTAATAGGTGAGGTTGTTGGTAGGGTGCTCGGTTGAGGGGGGGGGGGGGGGGTTGAGACGGGAGGTGAACTTTTGTTTGGAAGGCTTTCGGATGGGCAATTTGGAAATAAGCGATTTCCATCTATTTGGAACTCGAAGGCCGTCGTCCCTCTTGTTTAAGTAGTATGGACGTTTTTCGATCTCAATTGCTTAATCATGCTTAATCATTAAAATGTTCCTAATTAATTCCTATGAAAATATTTTTAAATGTTTGCTTTCTATGTAATTTTTTTTTCTCCAAAATAAGCTCCAAGTGAAAGGCCTCTACCATTTGAAAAGACAAATACTTACAATTTTTTTTACAAAAATAATTTAGCCGGGATAGTGAAAAAGTCACATACTGGAAAAAGGAATATCTTCTCGTCGAGATATTATAGGGTTGTTATTAGGGATTTTTTAAGAAAAATAGAATCGCATTTATTTCTATTATCTAATCCCCATTATTATTTACAACTTTTTGTCAACGTGATGGTGGGTGAGTAAGCCTATGGTAGGTCTGATAGGTTTATTGCCAGAAAAGTAGTGCAAAAATGTGCAACCTTTGGAGGAAGCAGAATAAGGTGAAATTAATGTGGCGGGGGCAAAACATCCCAATTGAAATTCAACAATTTTTGCTTGGTCTTAACTGAACGTGTGGTCTTAACTGAAACAGCGCCTTTTCTGATTATTAATTCTGAGTGTTTTTCTTCAATAGCTGCCTTCAGCCGATCTAATTGTGAACGGTCGGTGTTGATGGTTTAGTGGAAGAAGCTATGGAAGTGTATGGATTCTCTCCGATCCTACGAAATGCAAAGCATAATTTTTTCGGATGAAGATAATCTTTCACCGCATTTTAAACCGCTTACATCGGCCACCCCCATGATTTTTTTTTCTTTACACGTTATTATCCACAATCTATTTTTTATCATCAGTTGCTATCCGCTTCAGAAATGAAGCTTTACTATTTGTTTTCGGCAATATATCTCACGAAGAGATTAGGCAGAGATTTAGACACATCGTATTGGCAGACGTAACATTTTTTTTTTCATACGATCACAAACGGTCGATTTGCCTATATGGCCGATCAACCCTCGATCAAACAGTCGATTTGCCGATGATCTTTGTCTATTATGGCCTTTTTTTCCTTGACGTTTCAAGATCAAAACTTCATGCCCCTGAATCGACCAAACCACTTTTGCACCATGGTCTGCTCAACAGAATCCACTTTGTAAATGGCACAAATCTTATTTGGACTGCATTCTTGCCCTTTTGAAATAAAACGTATACTATGGCGTAAATATTGGTTATCGACCGATATTTTTAATTTGAATTAACTTGACTAGCTGATGTCAAATCAAAGCGAATCTAAACATAAACATTGTAAATGCCACATGAATTAATAACTTGTAAATAAACATTACTACGCCAACACAGTTTTATATTTTCAAACGTTAAACGAGCAACTAATGGAAAAATGCCTTCAAACTTTCCAGACAACTCAATATAAACTGAAAGAAAAGTATGAAGAAGAGAATTATTGTGGTTCGAATACGTACATTTTTACGACTCAAAATAATTAGAACAAACAAAGTGAAATTTCCATTTTCAGTGCAAGTTATATATTAATGATTCGTAAATCCTTATTTGCAGATGTTGCTGACTTGTTAATATAGATAAATTTTGGGAGCGACCCTCATCTGCAATATGCTCTCTGGTTCCTTCGAATATCATGTTTCATTTCTAAACCATGTATTATTAATATATCTTTATGAGCGCAACTTTTTATATGAGCCACAACTACCATGTATGAGCGACAGCGACTTTTGAAATATGATCTTGAAGTATGTATGTGATCTTTCTGTATATGATTCGTATATATATGATCTATAAAATCGGTATAGAAAAGGGTGTACGGCAGGATGCCAACACGAGGTATTCCGTAATTTGGATTGGAAACAGGATGGAATAAAAATCAATGGTTCATACTTAAAGCCATTTAGATTCACAGATGATATCGTTTTCCTATAACAAGATCCAGATGAGCTAGAAATACCCATACACGAACTGCAAAGGGCGGGAGAACTATTTGGCTTGAAAATCTTCTTTGATCATTATATCTAATAATTTACTGAATATACTCTGGCTTGTTATAGTGTAGAAATCAATATTCAACTCACATAAATATTTCTAAAGTCTCCATCAAAAAAACCTACCATAGTAGATCTCTGTAGGTGTCTAGAGATAAAAATTCATATTTTTTTTCACGATTTACTTTGGTTGGATGTGCCTAATTTATAAAAAACAAAAACAAGTCAATCACTTTGGCGCTGTACCTAAAACTGAATGGCACAGTTGCTAAGGTAATGGCAGGATGGATGCTCTGGATGTTTTAAATTTGTTGAAATATTTGTCAATATTTGTAAACATAAGTGTAAAATTCGACAAGGAATCATTGTTAACTCACTCCAATTCGAGGCTAGGATGTATTCGGGAAGATTTCCACGTTGGTCATTCCCCGGTAGGCTTTTGACAGAACTTTTTTTGAACTATGGTTGAGTACAAAGGGGATGATGATAAAGTTATAATTAAATTATAAGAGCAATCGATAAATAATACTTATTCTACTGACTAGCTTAGATAAACTAACCAACTAATTAAAAATAAGTAGTTGTTTATTACGATGGTTTTCTATAATAATTATGCTATTTCATCATCCATAATTATGTTTAATCGTAAATCGATAGCGAAGGGAGTAATGCACAAAATAAAAGGCAGCTTATGTAAAAAATCATAACCAATAAAGCTTGTAATAATTTCCTCAAAATAACAACAGCCTGACAATAATTGTCTGGTAAAATTTTAGAAAGTTGTTAAGTATTGTGTAATACAATATGTATGCTTCCTTTTCACCCTTTAAGTTCGTGAAAATAATTTTACATTTAATCAGTAACAATTATTGTTATCTTTGTTTCAGGTAAGAAATCAGGCCATCATTTAATGGTTTAATGAATCAGTGACTACAAGTAAGTATATATACATACATTTAACCGATCGTAATATATGTGTTATCATTAATATAAAACTGTTTTATTTTTGAAGATGCTATCAAAAATCGCCATTTCCGATATGCAGTACTTTCATTTCAAAAGTAGCCACCCTTATTATTACCCTTTTAGCAATGAAAGATAGTTCTAGATAAAAAAAACATGTCAATTTAGATATTGAGGGGAAAGTTCAAAACTCATATCTGTTATATTTTATGTGTCATCTCCTTACCTCGAGTCACCTCTACCTAAAAATGTTAAATGGCAACACTATCTTCTAAAATATCATTTTAACGGTCTTGAAAATCCTAATTACACTGCGTTTACAAAACTGAAATCGGTTGACCCCTTCTCATAATTGAGGAAAAAATACATTTTAAAAAGTACTTAAGGGAATCGCAACATTGTGTTTACCATCTTTGTTTTAATTTTTTTACGCACACTAATTTTCTTTTCCTAATATAAAAAGTTATATAAGAGACTTTTTATTGTAACTCTTCGCTCATTTATGTTTACAATTGCACACATTATTCAATATGTGCAGGAATAATGTGTGCAATAATGCACACATTATTCCTCATTGCAGCTAAAATCAAAAACATTTTTATCAGAAGTGCCGATTTTCAACTGTTTGTCGAGTGATGTCATTAGCAGTGACATTGACAGAATTTAACGATGAATAGCTCGACTTTTTAATAAAAGGCATCCGGACAAAAATACATTTGTTTGCAATAAAATTGAATTTGTAATCTTATTATAGTTATAAGAATTCTAAATATTTAAGCAAATTAATTTATTAGTTTCCAGCAGCAACAGTTAATACTATAGAATTAAAATTGTTACGGAATGAAAGAATGTATATCGAAACTAAAAGAAAAAATAAATCCAAGCCATAGTAAAAAATATGCATGTGTATATATATATATATATATATATATATATATATATATATATATATATATATATATATATATATATATATATACAAATAAATATAAATATATATATATATATATATATATATATATATATATATATATATATATATATATATATATATATATATATATATATATATATATACAATTCATTCATTATATGAAATTACGTATATAATTACGAAATATACGTATATTAAAATTGTTACGGAATGAAAGAATGTATATCGAAACTAAAAGAAAAAATAAATCCAAGCCATAGTAAAAAATATGCATGTGTATATATATATATATATATATATATATATATATATATATATATATATAAATAAATATAAATATATATATATATATATATATATATATATATATATATATATATATATATATATATATATATATATATATACAATTCATTCATTATATGAAATTACGTATATAATTACGAAATATACGTATATGAGCTACAGCGACATTTGAAATATGATCTTGAAGTATGTATGTGAACTTTCTGTATATGATTCGTATGTACATGATCTATAAAATCGGTATGTAAAAGGGTGTACGGCAGGATGCCAACACAATGTATTCCGTAATTTAAATTGGGAACAAGATGGAATAAAAATCAATGGTTCATATTTAAGCCATTTAGATTTACAGATGATATCGTTTTCCTATAACAAGACCCAGATGAGCTAGAAATACCCATACAAGAACTGCAAATGGCGGGAAAACTATTTGGCTTGAGAATAAACCTGAAAAAGTGTCAGATCATGTTCAATAAATTTTCTGAGGATAAAAGAACTTTTGTTTTAGGGAGGTTTGGGGTTTGAATATTGGGCGTGTATCTTAAGCAGAGGATTTCAATGCAGGGCGATACCATGTGGAAGAACGGCGTGTTAAATGTGGCTGGCAGGCATTTAGCAGGCTCAACATAGCCTCCCACTTTGTCTGAAAAGAAAAGTCTTTGATCAGTGCGTTCTGCTCGTTATGACAAGCGCAAGTAAAATATGAACACTTGCATCACAATCAGTTTGAAAATTTTGGGTAGCACAGAGTGGAACGGAAATATGTTTGTCTGGCATTACAAAGCGGGGCAGAAAGACCTGCGCATGGATCAAAGCACAACCGAAAGTATGTAACATCATTGGAAGAGTAAAGGAATTGAAATGGAGATGGGCAGGTCATGTAGCGGGGCGATGGAACGACACATGGACCAAAGCAATCCTGTGATGGACACCGCTTGATTACAAATGCTCCCGAAGAAGACCGAAAACAAGATGGACAGATGACATCGTCAAGAATATTGAACCCGAATATAATTTGTCATTCGCTCAGAATAGTGCGAGTTGGAAGCATGCTGAAGAGGCCTTCATACTACACTGAATGGACAATGGCTGAGTGATGATGATGATATAATCGGGACTGAGGCTATAACACACATTTTTTGAAGAAATATGTAAAGTAACTTAATAATTTTCAAAATATGACCGTCCCGCATTAATACACCGCTGCCAGCGGGTTTTTCAGTCTTCATGCACCTCCTTAAAGTGCGCAACAATAAGATGGTTGGGGCAGTGTTGCCACGTTGTGTTGGGCCAGTGTTTCCCTCAAAATTAACAACGTGTTGTCATGATGGAGCATCCAGTAATCGGCAGACCCTCATCCTTAAACGTTCAAACAGTTCTGCATAAAATTTATCGTTCACTCTTTGTCCGGGAGGACAAACTCCTTGTGGATAACACCATGTGCATCAAAGAAGACAATGAGCATCGATTTCACTCTTGACTTGCTCATGCGACCTTTTTTTTGATCGAGGAGAGGTGTTTGTGTGCCACTCAGAATTTTAACTTTTAGTCTCCGGATCATACTCGAAGATTCAAGTGCCGTTACCGGTTATCACTCTCTTCAGCAGTTCGTCACACGTGTTCCTTCTGCTCGTCTGACAAAACCTTCGGTACTAACTTAGCGCACATCTTTCATATTTGCAAATCATCGTTTCAATTGAATGCACAGTTGACTTCAGTAAATTCAACTCCTGTGCCATCAGACGAACATTTAACCGACAATCAGAGTTTAGAAATTCTCGAACTGTGACCACATTTTTATCGGTTCGGGCGAGATCGGACGTTCAGCGCGTTGTTCGTCTTTCCCGGCCTCCTTTGAATATTTTCTACCACTCAAGAACACGTGTTCTGGACATGGCTTCGTCCTGGACATGGCAACGCTCACGGATCATGTGAAAAGTCTCCGTATCTGATTTATTTAATTTCACGCAAAATTTAATGACGCATCGCTGGTCGGTGTTTTCTTGCATCTTGACTCTAAACGCGAACTTAAAATACACGTTCACTTCTCGAACGATCTACGCACTCCAAAGTTTCGGAGACAACCGCGCCAGGTTTTTTAGGTTACCTAACATCAGCCACCTCCAATATCACTTATAAAAAACATCATTTACCGCTACCCCTTGGCAGGAATAAATCAGTCCCGATATTTATTGGACTAACCTTCTATATATATATATATATATATATATATATATATATATATATATATATATATATATATATATATATATATATATATATATATATATATATATATATATATATATATATGTATATATGCTACTCTGGCATTGCAATAGGAGAAATTGGTCAACTAGCGCTACGAATTGCATCCACCCCCAAGCAAGGCCCCCTCCGACTTCTTTTCTTTGTTCTAGTCATGAAGAAATGTTTGGCTAGAAAGAAATTCATATGAAATTAGTGGGTATCTTTCAATTCCTCTTTTTTCAAAAGCTTCCATTTATTGTTTTCAGGTAAAAAAATAACTTTGGCGAAAACATTGTCTTTGATCTTTTTTCTAATAATTAAGCTGTACAATTATGTCACACATTATAATATGTTTCTTTCCTAGAAAAGTTATTTTTCAATATCAAAATTTTTGTTTTACTGTATTTCCTGATTATTAATTTTTTTCCCGATGATATAGTTTAAAATTGTTCTTTTGAACGAGCTTGAAATAAATTAGGGAGATTTTTCCCTTTAAGGACAAATTGCTTTGAACAATGGCTCCTGCTTCGCTGCTTGGACGTAATGGGATGTCGCAAGGTCAGTGCGAAATACAATATTGTGTATTTTATATATATTGTATTGGATAGAAAGAGGATAAGTTATTCGTAACACTTTTGGTACTGAGAATATTTTCAATTATGAACTGGAAAAGAAATTTTTTCAAATTGTTTAGAACTGGAAAGATAATTCAATTTTAATTAGTATTCGGATATGGTTCACTTATTTCTTAACTTATGACAAAAAGAGTTGTTTTTTTCTTTGAATTGATAATTATAGTTTAATACTAAATAAGCTATAATAGTATTCGATCCTCCTAGTCTAATAATCAGTCTGGTTATCAATGTAACCGAAGCCTTTTTTTAGTCAGATTTAACTCTTTTTATAACAAGTTTCTAGAAAGTTCTTGTTTACTCTAGAAAGTTGAAAACTATAAGAAATACAAAACTCTGCTCTGCCTGAGGCAGTGTGCAATATCTAAGAGAAGTAGTGAGTTTTTAAATAACTTTTTCAGCTTCTACTTTGAAGTGTGATCATTACTGGTTTGCATTAATGTAACAATCACTTCACGTCGTGAGGCGGCGGTAATTTTTGTTATAATATTTGGGTTCAAAGAACCCATTTGGGTTCAAGAACGCAGAAATAATATTTTTAATTACATTCTGTATATATTCAGGATGATTTTCTTATATGTACAAGCATTAATTGGAGCCCTTAAAGTATTGCATAATATTGATATTCGATTTTTGGGATTGAACTATTTTCTGTATCAACTCGTCTGATGATGTTCCTTGTGATACATAATGATGTCATGATGTATCATCGTGAAGATGTATTGACTATAACGAACGATTTCTTATGTTTGTGTCTTGCTAAGCAAGTACTGGATAAAAAAATAGATGCATTTATATTTGCACAAATGATCAGACAAAATTCTCTTCATCTTTGACTGAATCCTTAGTCAAAAACTTAGTAATTGATATATTATGATATAGATGTATATATTACGATATAGGTGTCATATATTGAATTATATTTATATTAGCGTTTTACAAAAACTACTGTGTAACTACTAAAAAAACTATGAAAAGTATGTACGAAGTTCAACTCGCTGGAGGCACTTGGTGATTCGTAGCAATTGTTTTTGAAACCGAATTTTTCTAGTGCGTTCTGAAACTGAATTATCAGGAGTTGTTTCAGACTCGGTGAGTGAGTCAAGTCGAAGTGAGTTGATCAGTGCGCTGTTGTTGAGATAATCGACGTCGAAAGTCGTAGTTAATCATTGCACGAAAATTTTTAATAGTTAATTCCATTTTTTAACTGAGACGACATTTTCAAGTCACTTTACAAAACATATAGCATTCGTTTGATAAAACGTTCTAAGTAGGAACGTTCATAAGAGTTTATAAGCCATTTAAAAATAAAAACGATTCTTCATAAATCTCGATACTGAAAAAAGAACGAATCGTCGCCGTGTTAACCGGCCGATATAAAACTTTGATATACGTCAAATTAACATAATCTAGTGAGGGGATCGTAACGTTTTTTGCTTAACTTTTTGGCTATTTAGTGGGTCGCGACACTAAAAAATCTGAATAACGATGTCCTAGAGGATCTACTTTTGGTCCACAGGTAGCAACACAACGTTACAGCGTCTAGTCTAATTCTCAGCTCATAATGGACTCAACGACCCTTGTTTTGAACTTTCCCTAAGTTCTGTAAAAAGTTAGAACTGGTTCTGGAATTAAGAAAATAACTCGATTCATTTTCCAAACTCTAGAAGTATTTGCTTCCAATTTCCAATTTTTTATCCTTCGCTTTTTTAGCGGTTTTTTGTTTAGTTTAAGAGCGAAAAGACGACAGTGTTTCAAATGTTGCTTTTCGAACGATAACGATGCTCTTCTTCAGTCGCTATATACCACGAGAAAAAGTCTGATTCGAATAAGTTCTGTAGTTGATGAAACAGAGTGGCCAAGGATTAAGTTGAGGACCTAATTAATTATTCGGACAAAACAAACAATTTATTAAACAATTTTGGTTCATGTCCTAATAAATCACCCTTGTATTATGAAAGGCAATTTCGATATAATTTTTCTTAATTTACAGAGCCTCGAAAAATAATCCAAACTGTGTTTAATCTTGTATTGATTTCGAACCCCAACAGTAATCCCATTTCGATACAGCGATTACGAAATTGTACCCTTCGCCAAAACGACACAGTCCTTCTCTCATTCTGGTCGTGCCGCAAACTTTAAATTCTAAATAAGGATGGAACCCTTTCCGCCAGACGGTTTGCTGTTCTCAATTTGTAATCAATGAGTAGAATTGCCATTCACCCCCGAAATTAGACGTTGAAAATCTGTTTCAACAGTGGCGAATCTCGGCGGATATTTGTATGCTGTAAACACGTTGCCGGGAAGTTGGAAAGTTCAAGTTTTTCGCTTGCTTCCTGTTCGATACCGGAAACTGGATTGCATTAAAGTTTTCGTTTTATTTTTATTTTGTTATTTTTGTTTTTCGTTTTGGAATGGAGAATGTTGTTTCTACGATAATTGGGCAAGGTTATTTGAAACGACGTCGTTTGGGTAAATTAAATCAGACTTGCGATGTTGAAACTGTTTAATATTTCGGGTTCATTCAAATGCTTATTTGTGAACGAATGCTTGGAAAATTTTCAATTTGCATTTAATTGACTTTTCCTAATTTTTGATTAGTCTAGGTTACAATGAGCTTACATATTTTAAAAATGTCTAAATTTTCAACATAATGACCTGGAATATTTTGATATTTTAATTTGTCAATGTTTATAATGCGAAATATAATATTCGGGAAGTTGAAGAAGTTAAAAGTTTCGCTTGCTTCCTGTTCGATACCGGAAACTGGATTGCATTAAAGTTTTCGTTTTATTTTGTTATTTTTGTTTTTTGTACTGGAATTGAGAATCCTGTTTTTACGATAATTGGGCAATGTTATTAGAAACGACATCGTTTGGGTAAATTAAATCAATAAGCATATAATTGCAATTATATGCATATATTGCAATATATGCATATATATGCATATATTGCATTATATGCATATATGCAATATATTGCATATATATGCAATAAGCATATAATGCAATAAGCATTTGTCAGTGTTTATAATGTGAAATATAAAACATTTTTTGTAGCTTCACTTTTTTAAAGAAATAATTAAACAATTATCTTGGCTTCGCTTAAAGGAGCAGATTCGGTAATCCATATTTTTTTGGTCGTATTTGTTGTTTTGTGTATTTTGCTTGTATAACCAATTATTTTAAGTAATCCCAATTCCATAAGTAAACTAAAAGCGTTAACTAATAACGTTTTGAAGAGCAACAGTTTTATTTATTGTAACTATAGATTCCATATAAATCTTACTGAAACTTTTTGAGTCAAAACTCAAGTAATATCGTAACCCAAGTAAATTGTCATTATTAAATGACCTGAGACTGACAACACCGAGAAACCGTTACATTTTTATCTTCAGTAGTACTGATTCTGGAACAGTAATTTTATTCGTATGCCAAGGTATTGGTGGTGTATTTTATCGCGAACGTTATTGGAGGCAACAACAACGGTAACTGGAATTAACAACTGGTAATAACTGGATTATTATGTTCATAATAATCTTTGGGAAATGCACGTTTAATATTAACAAAAGCCAGTTATTAATGAAAATATACATTTTTTGTACAAGTATTAAATAATTACACTACTCAACAAATTACTAACTTTTGAAAGCCCATGAAATAACTTTGAAACTAATTTTGAGGAAGCATTTAAAAACACTCACAGTGATAATAATATCATACTCTGCTCAGCTCGGGTTTTTTGTGGATATCAATAACAAGATTTTTAACCCTGTTAAGGATTTACTGAGATTAATTAATTTTAATTATTTTAGAAATGTACAGTTGAATCGCTTCTTTTATAATTAATATATACAGTTCATCTCTTGTTAATATCTAATAATATTATCCTAGCATAGCAGGACTGATTCCTTGTTAGCATCGTTCCGTACCAATATACCTCGGTGGACGCGCTCACTGTTCTCATCGCTAACGTCTCCTATATTTTGAGGTAAAAAATATAAATGTAAGTCCAAAATGTATATTTTTAGGGACATTTTTTAGCCAATAGCATGCAAGGCTTGAATCATATTTTACTATTTTTTTATGGTATTTAGCTCTCACATTTCCTAGAAAATTGGTAAAAACTTGCACCATGGATTTCCAAGCCTTATTCTCTATTTTATTTAATTTAGTCTTAAAGGTATCCTCCTTAATCAACTCTCATATTTGAGGACCTATAACCACATTTGAGGACCCTTCTTTTAAGTTTGCATCTGTAATTTTTGGGAACTTTTCTTTAAGATATTGAGAACCTTCATCTTCGCGGTTAAGAGATTTCCCAAAGTTTTTCAATATTCCTAATTTTAGGAGCAAATGCGGCACGGCACAATAATGTTTTGTTGCACTAACGGTGGATGAAGTATGTTTTCTGATCCTGGAGTAAAACTTTTCCTAGGTGGCCAGACTTTTCTGACGTAATGATTTCCTCTATAGCAAGTATTCCAAAGGCACAAAAACAAGAAGTATTTAGTGTAACGCTGTTCCATACTAAATATTACAGCAATAATTTTAAAATCTGCGCAGAACTTCCAAGAGTATTTCTCTTATTTTTTTTCAAGTAAAAACTTCAGATTGTCATAGGTTTCTTTCATAGAACCGTCATTAGCACGGAAATTGAAGGATATTTATTACCGTTGTGTGACAATACTGCTTTTAGACTAATTTTAGACGAATCTATGAATAATCAACCAATCAACCAAGCATATGGGTCGTGATTAATACCAAAAACTTCAAAAAAAGTACCAAAAAACTGCACAAGGCCACTGTGACGGTTTTGAAAAACGGTAACCTGTGGCACTTTTGCTAAAAGATTACATTACAGAGGTGAGCCAAGAAGTTCTGTTTGTGCTTTTGATAGATCTAGGTTTCTAATCAAGTCATTTAATGTTGAGTGACTAAATGAAATTACTGAGTGAGAAATGACGAAGTCTTGATCTGTGGGGTCATCGTTTTCAGTGTCTTTGTCAGAATTGTCAAAATGCGATGTAGGGACGGGATGATGTTCGTGCGGTTGTGATCTTTAAGTTAATATTGTACCAATGTAATGATATTTTCCTTTTTTACTGGTATTGAGCCCTGCAGTTGTATTCATGTAAAAATAACAATCTTCAACATAGTCCTTCTTTTCTTTCCATAATATTGGTGTTGCGAAAGGTAAACTTGATGGACGACCAGACAGCCAATCCGGAAAATCCTTACCAGATCTCGAATGTGCAGAACCCACGGTTTATCTTGACTTTCAACTGCGACAACAAAGTTCGTATGCCCGACAAATTTGGGGAGTTAGTTTAAATACCTACCTTTTCTTTCGTAGTAAAATTACCATACAAATACCACAAATTGCTAGGATTACTTTTACAAATGCGAAGCATTATTATGATGACAATGTTATGTAACGTAAAATGTTATGCAAGTAAAGAAATACTTAGAAATATATCAATATAAATTAAGACAAAAAAGTAAAACCATATATATACCCGATACATGTTTCAATCTGCATGATTCGATAAAGTCGAGCGAAACCATGTGTGAAACTTGTGTTGTTGATGGTAGTTACGGCGTACTTCTTGATAATATAACTCAGTACCGTTGGGCAAAAACCTTGTTGACTAGTGTTACTAAAGGCTATTGTATTTAGTTACTAAAGGCTATTGTATAAGTATATAATTTGCGTTGTTCAATTGTCAGGGTATATTCAACAGAAATTAGAAGTGTTTACAAATAACACTTTGAATATTGACATTTGAACATCATATCATTCCTATTGAGAAACGCAATATTAATTAAAGCAAACACATTTGTGGATTTTTTTCTTAGATGTCAAATGAAATTCATGACAGGTTAAGGATGATTTTATGATTATTATTAATCTTTCTTAAAAATGGAAGAAACTGCTGAATGTAAACATCTTCTTATAATGTACTTCAAAAATAAGCATAATAATAACAGAAATAAAACAAGAAAAATATTATTTTAAGTCAAGAAGATGTAGGTAAATTAAAGAATGAGACATTGCTAAGCTTGTATGCTTTTCTAGAGGACGCTGAGAATATATTTTACAAATAAAATTATATAGGTAGGAAAAAAGCCGAACCGTGTCGAGCATCAGTTCGCGATAACTGGAGTTAGGCGACTTCGGGCGCGGTTGAAATCTGGAGGGTGGCCGTAGCAAACCCCTTGAATATAGGCAAGTTCGATACCTACGGGTAAAGGGGGATTATAGATTGTGAGATGAAATGAGAAATATATATGATATATTTTGGGTACAATAGATCAATACTAACTAACAATAGATCGAAAGCACATTAATTTTTTCTGTTTTGTTAGAAATAAAACTATTTTGCTCATTCATTTATAATCGAAATATGAGGTTTGAGACATCTTTGTGAACTGAATAAATCGGTTCCAATGGGTTCATCGATTTAAAATTTTATTGAAATTATATATTATGGATTAATGATATATGTAAACATGTTATAAACGATATATTGATTAATGATATATGTAAAAATGTTGTAAACAATGTATTGGTGGTATTGGTGGTTCTCTGCAAAACTCATACTATCCGTAATATGGCACTGTTTAATATGCCAGATTTAAAGATTCGCTTAGTATCCGTTTGCTTAAATACCTTTACGCATTTTGGATGTATCTATGTTCCGGCAGACTATTCTAAAAAAGATTTTACGCTACCGGAAACCAGTCAAGGATAACATACAAAAAATTATCGAAATCGTGGCATTTCAAACTCATACTATATAAATGAATTTTCGTCTTAAAAGTACCACTACCAATGTAATTTTTGTATAGGGAAAAGTTTTGTATCAATCATTGGATGAAGCTCTAAAGGAGGAGGATATAGGCAAAAAGGGAAAATTAATTCCGCCGTTACAACTGAATTTAATTGAAGAAAAAAAGGTTTGCATTCAAGTAAACAAACTGATATCGGTACTCTTCTGTCCAAATACTTTGAAAATGACTGGAGTAAAGTAACAATTTGAACCTTGACTTTTACAAGTACGTCTTTGATGAAGCTGAAGATGCTAATGGCGGCGAACTTGATGACAATCAAGCTATGAGAAAATTTCTATGACTTCGAAGAAAAGAACCTCAGATTCCTACTACTATTCTATTACACAGAAAATATATTGCTTATTTGTTTCAATATATTTTTTTGCGACGAAAATACTATTTTTCAAATTTATTCGGTGCAAAAATCACATTATCCGAACAAAATATCAAAAAAATTTGAGTTCATTTGCTTTAAATTAACTTTAGTGTTCAGTCCCAAAAAACTATTTCATTCTATTTTTTTTATTAAATGTGTTCTCAAGCTACAGGTTTTTCGCGATTTCCCAAAACTTACTTATGACAGAGAATGTAAGTTTTGCAACTACACTACTCCTTTTTCATGTCAAGCTTTGGTTTTACAATTCGTAATTACTTAGATTTACTCTCAGATAGCACTGTAAAACAATATGCCTCTTAAAGATTTGTGAAGTGTGCCGCAAATATCCAATCTACTGTGCGAAGATTTGTACGATATAGTATACTAATGAAAAAACTCGTTTTGAAGAAAAAAGAACTTTTAGTTTAACAAATTGAATACTGCCTCATCTATTTTATAAAACGAGGCATTCATATCTTAATTTATTTTGTATTTTTTTCCTTATTCAACCTTTTTGCGGCGTTCATTACTTATTGTCATAGTTTGTCATTGCTTTATTTGTTATTCTTTTAAAATTAGACTTCTTTCTAGTAAAGATTAATGCTGCTTTACCCACATTTGTGATGTTCTGTAATGTATATTGTACTTTAGATCTACTGAACCAACCATCAGAATCTCGAAAGTTGTTCGTTAAAAATACAACCGAAAAATGCTAATAAAATCTCCTCGCTGACTCCCGTATTGTTATATCACTTAAAAGTATTCTTTGATATTTATCTACAATAGATAAATTAAAATTTTTTTTTTAGCATTCTTATTTTTCTATAATCGAATGTCTTGCTAATTTAGAAAATGCTTCGAATGACATCGAAGTTCTTATTTTTGCCATTAAATTATTAATCGATTTAACTGTAAATTCGATTATTCCGTAAGAACAAGCCAGCGAAGCAAGATGACAGTTTTTAAGTAAATATTTTATTTCATTGCATATTTTATAATCAGCTTTTATATCAGCTCTTGATATATCTTCTTCTATTTTCTAATCTTTTCCGAAAACCTAATATTTGCATGGATGGTAGATGATGATCCTGAATCAATTTGGATATTGATCTGTTCGTTCTACTAGGAGACACGATGTTTCGCCAAAATCTCAATTGGCATTCTCAAGTGTTATTCGCTTCGAGCTAGACTTTCTGGTGCTCTCTCTGGCTAGTCGTGAATTCTGAGAGTTACTTAAGAAAGAAGATCGTGTCTTATATAAAGGTATAGAGATAAGATGCTATGGACACTTTCGCAGGAAACAACAAGAAAGTGCTATACTGAACATTACCAATTGGAAACTAGTGGGAGAGAGAGGCCAAGAGGAACCCAACACAAGTTGTATTATTTGCAATATGTGGGATTTAAAAAACTATATTGTAAAAACTTTTTTTTGTAATGCAGTATTATGTTTTTATTTTTCTCCAACTAGTATGCTGAATGACAAAACGAGCGATAAATAAAACAGGGTCAAAAGCAAAATGCTACTTCATTATCTCAACATCTGCAGTTTCTAGCCCTTTAGGGCAGGCCCAGACACATTGCAGATATAGAATTTTATTTATTTAAAGAATTTGCGTTGCAGTCTTTCACCTAGTGATATACACTGCCGGTTTGATGTCCTTATATTTCATTCTGTCTTATTAGAAACTGCTGTTTAAAATTGAATGTTAGCAAATTCTAATTAATTACTTAACTAACTTAACTAATTGGTTAACCCTTAATTAATTAACACTTAACTAATTTCGTATTCATTTAATTTATTATTATGTTTTTACAATAAAATGTATAGCATAATACCGTTCTATATATTTTTAGAATGATATCTTAAGATGTAACATAGTGGAGAGTTTTACAACCAGAATTTAACCATCAGATGTTATATTTGAAAAACCAATGCGAATATTCAGAAGGCTGCTGTAATTATGTTCAAAGTTCTTCTTCTTTCGACCTCGTTCATGTTCTTGAAGATACATCCTTGCAGGGCTAATGAGTAAAAAGTCGTATAGTTTAAAGGCTGGGTTCTATACAGTATATGGTAGAAGTTCAATTACGTTAAATATTTGAGGTTTTTCCTTCATTTGCTAGACGGCATGTGGTTTGGCATTGTTCTGCTGAAATCTCTTCTTCTGGTGCAGCTCTCTATACTTTCATTATACACACCTTAATTACTTCAAATATACAGCAATAGTTTCCCGGATAACATATCTCATTTTACTATAAGTTCGGTCATTTATAAGGTATTTAATAATTCTTTTTATTTGAACAAATTATTATGATGGACTTTTTAGCCCTTTGATTTATCACTTTATTTCATTTATTGTAATGTTTTCTTTTTCTAAAAGGTAAAAAATAAACTAAAAAACTAATGTATGTTAATGCAAATAAATTATCACATTAATAGTAAATATAGCTATAGACATAAGGTTAAAGCCACATGAGGAATCCTTATACTCTTTTATGTTGATTGAACTTGGATTTGGATGCCAAGATACAAAGAAGAAACCAAGATATGAAGAATAAGAAGCTAAGATACAATGCAAGTGGCAGTAGTTTTGTATATATCCGGCGAAAATGTAATAAAGATCAAACTATCAACATTAAATTCTGCATTAAAGACGGTAAAACTAGCACAGAAATGTTGTTTTAAATGCTTAGATCACTTATGGAGGTAATTTTTTTATTACAAACACATGTTTTTCAGTTGCAGTCATGATTCAGGGTAGGTAGAGCGGCAGTGGATGATATAAGTTCAGGCTAATCAATAAAAGCAATCACCAAAGAAAATGCCGAAAAAGTGCTTATTTTCGTGAAAATTTCAAAATATGAAAATAGAACTTGGAATACCCCATTCATCGCATTTCGGCAGTTTGTAATTTGTCACTAATTTCTTGACCAATAATTGTTTTTTGTCTATCAACATTCCCTATCTTCACCTGTTGTGTTGGGTCACTACGACTATTTTTATTCTCTCAGCTGTTTTGTATCAATGACTCTCAACGACTAACAATCTAAACACTATTCCAATTAGCGACATAAAAGTCATTCTTTAAAATGCAAATCATCGAATATTTAACTGAGATAGCAGATACTTGATGGACATTTATTTTAAATATAAGAATTAAATATATATATATATATATATATATATATATATATATATATATATATATATATATATATATATATATACATATATATATATATATATATATATATATATATATATATATATATATATATATATATATATATATAAATTATATGATATTTGTTTCGGCACACAGTGTCTTCTTCAGATACAAATATTCAATATTGTATTTTCGTATCAGAAAATAAATATAGTGGAAAATTAGGCATAAATCTTAGTTATTTTATTCAAATCATTGTAGGTAATACAGGTATAACAGAAAATTCGAAATAAATAATATGATACTTGTCAATAATTCATAATTTTTATTTTTGTAAGATTCCATCCGATTGTTTTATTAACTTTTATTTTATTATATGATTCATAATTACGAAAATCATCAAAAGAGGGAAGATATTGTTTTATATTATAATTATTATTTCATTAAGAGCCTTGTGTTTTACTGAATCTATTTTAGTTTTCCTCGGTCTATTATCAACCTCAATTACCAACAAATTTAATAGTTTGGAACGAAAAACCCCATAAAGTCTGTTTAATTTACTAACTTTTCACAACATATTTACCTAGGAAAATGCATTTTCCTTGTACAATAAACATACCTGGACATTTCACTCTACCATTCTAGGTTAAAAGCTTTTTAAGTTACATACATTTTCTCTAAAAACATTAGCATAACTAAGATATTACTTTATTAATTTATACTTTAGTCCGGAATTAACGCGCCCTCTGAAATTTCTCGTTTCTAGCTGAGTTTTGAGTTTTATTTTGTTTTGGTTATAATAGAAAACTTTTTATATTTTGCGTTGCTTTCGGCTACAGAAAGAAGATCTTTGTGTCTCTTAAAATGAATTATAATAATTTTATTCCTTTTTCCATATTTGCTGTACAAATTAATTCGGTGCCGTTTGCTATTTATTTCTTTATAACGACGTTTTAAGTATAAATAGTTTTGTTTTTCTATAATAGGAAACCGTAAAGTTCTGAAAATATAACTTCGCAAATCCGGCGACATAACCTCGCAAAGCAGTTATAAATACGATAGTGGTGGAAGCAACTCAAGTTTTGTTTATGGATATAATGTATTATTTTCACATTGCAATTAGATAAAAATGCTGACACTTCGACAATAATTTGAATAGGGTAAGACATAAAATGTATGTAAATTCATGCATTTTCCTTGTACAATAAACATACTTGGACATTTCACTCTACCATTTTGGTTAAAAGCTTTTTAAGTTACATACTTTTTCTCTAAAAACATTAGCATAACTAAGATATTACTTTATTAATTTATAATTTAGTCCGGAACTAACGCACCCTCAGAAATTCCAGTTTCCAGCTGAGTTTTGCGTTTTGTTTTGTTTTAGTTATAATATAATACTTTTTATACTTTGCTTTGCTTTCGGCTACAGAAAGAAGATCTTTGTGACTTTTAAAATGAATTATAATAATTTTATTTCTGTTTTCATATTTGCTGTACAAATTAATTCGGTGCTGTTTGCTATTTATATCTTTATAACTACGTTTTAAATATAAATAGTTTTTTTTCTATAATAGAAAACCGTATACTTCTGAAAATATACAGGACCATGCGATGCGAGGTGTGTAAATAATGTAATGTGACTGGTTGCGTAGCTTCCCTTTTGGAGGGAAAACAGACCAACATCTAATACGTCTTCAGTACTCTAGAACTCCCTAGGATCAATTGCTGGTCCGTAGCATTTCTTTCTGTGAATCGGATTCTTCTAGTGTATTCTGAAAATGAGTAACAGAAGAAACGGTTGATGCGTTCAAAATGCATGTTTTGGATATACCTCAATCGGAATAGAAAAAGTGCCTTGAAAACTGAGTCAAATGTATTGTCGCGGAAAATATCTTAAAATACAATAAAACCTTTTTCAATGATAAATAGTTGTTTTTATTTATCATTTATCATATATTAATTATATATATATATATATATATATATATATATATATATATATATATATATATATATATATATATATATATATATATATATATATAAATACATAAAACCTTAAAAATATTTAGTAATTTTCTCTAAAACGCTTAAATATGTGATGTATTTCTCATGGCATAATAATTAGTAGGAAAATTCATGGGCAAATACCAAATTGTTTCAAATTGTACCATTCCTTCGAGACTGTTTGATGTGTAAGACGTATTGAAACTCATGAAATGTGGACGATCCAGAATTAAACTAATTCGTGATATGCCAGATTACAGAAACTATTTCGAAACATTTCATACCTCAATCTCCAGTTTACTAGGGCTTCAGTCGTGAAATATTTGGACAGTGCAAAATTGAAATATAGATTTAAAAATTACTTTTAGTTTAGAATAAAATTTACAAGAATAATTCACATTAAAAATATTAATTGCACTTCTAATTTAATAAATGTTTGTATTAATAAAGAAAAAATAAATACATGTTACAATTTATATATACCTCCAGTTTCTTAAAATAAAGGAATTCTAGTAAAATGTTTGTAGTAATTTTAAGTGAAATAAGTTAAACATTGAAAACAAACCATTTTACAATGATAACAATTCAAACACTTGGTATTTATTCAAGTGGTATTTATTCATCATCATCATCATCAGCCCATGTCGATCGACTGCAGCATGAAGGCTTCTTCAGCATGCTTCCAACTTTCACAGTCCTGGGCTTTCCTCTGCCACTCAGATCCTATATACTTAACGATGTCATCAATTCATCGTGTTTTCGAGCGGCATCCACTCCACGATTGCCTTGGTTCATCTGTCGTTCCATCGCCTCGCTATATGGCCTGCCCATCTCCATTTCAATTGCTTTACTTTTTCAATGATGTCACACACTTTCGTTTGTTCTCTGATCCATGCGCAGGGCTTTCGTTCTCGTCTTGTAATGCCAAGCATACGTCTTTCCATTTCCCTCTGTTCTACCCGAAGTTTTTGAATTGAATGCGATGTGAGTGTCCAGGTTTCACTTCCGTAAGTTATAACGGGTAGGACGCAATGATCGAAGATTTTTCTTTTCAGGCAAAGTGGGAGTTTGCTCTTAAACACTAAGTTTAGCTTGCTAAATGCCTTCCAGCCACATTTAACACGCTGTTCCACCTCCCGGGCAGTAGCCCCCTCCTTTGAAATCCTCTGCTCAAGATATATAAAGTGGTTCACAATCTCCAAATCCCTTCCTAAACCTGAAATTCTTATGTCTTCGGCGAATTTATTGAACATAACCTGATTCTTTTTCAGGTTTATTTTTAAGCCAAATTGTTCGCCAGCCCTTTGCATCTCTTGTATGCGTCTTTGCAGCTCCTGTGGGTCTTGTAAAAGGAGAACAATTTCGTCCCCAAATCTGAGATGGTTTAAGTTTGCACCATTGATCTTTACACCACACTATTCCCAATCCAGTTTAAGGAATACTTCTTCAAGGCCAGCCGAGAAAATAATAGGAGATATTGCGTCACCCTGCCATACACCTCGTTCTACATTAATTCCCACTTCAAGATCATCAAGGTGAATTGTCGCTGTAACTCCATCATATATCGATCCTAATAGGTTTATATATGCTTTGTCTACCCCCTGGCTAAGCAGTGCATCCATTATGGCATGCTTGGAGATGGAGTCAAATGCTTTTTCGTAGTCGATTAAAGCCAAGCACAGTGGAATGGTGTATTCGTTGTGCGTTTCTATGGCCTGCTGTGTAACCTGGATGTGATCCATTTTACTGAATCAATTTCTGAATCCTGCTTGTTCTCTTGGTTGTGCGTCATTCAGTTTTCTTAATATTCTTTTAGTAATTATCTTAGTGAAAACGTTGTACATTACTGATAGGAAGCTTATTGGACGGTAGTTCTTTATATCTTCATGTGCTCCTTTTTTATGTAAAAGAATCACTTCTGCATTTTTCCATAAGTCAGGTACTTTTTGTTTTTTAGGCATTTTGAATATAATTTTGCCAGTGTTTTATGTAACGTCTGACCAACAGCTTTCAACATTTCGACGGTTACACTGTCCTTTCCTAAACCCTTGACGTTTTTCATCGATTCTATAGCATTTGTTACTTCTTCCACTAGGATATCATTGTTGTCTTTAATTGGTTCTGATCTTCATATAACTAGGAATAAATTTTCCGACAACCTCTCACATTTGCGTACGCGCCCTGCACACTGCGCCATCCTCACGCCTTAAAGCATAAATTTGCGTTCTTTTGTTTCTCAGCTTTTGTTTAGCCTTGTTAATACCTTTGTTTTCTTCCAGGGTTTTTTGCATTAGCTGCATGTTGAACCGGTGCATGTCTTCTCTGATACGTTTTCTTATAGTTTTGAAGAGCTCAGTGTACTCAACTCTGCCAAAGGAACTTCCTACATTTCTCATTATCAGTAATTTCTTCATTAAATCAATCACTAGAGGCTTTTGTCTGTTAGAGACATTTTTGGTTCAATTGAAGCAGCCGTTTAAAGCACATTCTTGATGATGTCTTCATATTGAATTGATATTTCCATCTCTTCCGGATCTTGTAACACAACAAAGCGGTTCTCAAAATCAATCTGAAAATCGCTGCCCCTCTCCAGCAATTTCCCAGAATCCACTTTACCCTTCTTTGACGTTACCATTATTTCGCGTTCTCTTCTACAGTTATCCTAACTTTTGCTCGTACCATTCGGTGGTCACTTCCAACATTAAAATTGTTAAGGACAGTACAATTGCAAAACATTGTTTTATCGTTGGTCATTATGTAATCAATTGTGAGTCCAGATGGACTTTTTCATGTCCATTTTCTGCTGATATTTTTTTGATAGAACGAATTCATAATATAAAGTTTTTGTCCTTCAGCAAAATCAACCAATCTGTCATCTCTATTGTCTCGCTCACCAGTTCCATATGGGCCAGTTGCATTATCACCAGTTCTTGTTATTCCAATTCGAGCATTAAAATCAGCAATCAGGATTTTGTACTTAAATTTCTCCTTCTATAGAAGCTTGGCCACATCATCATAGAATTACTCAATTTCCTCATCCTTAAGGCTTATAGTTGGTGCATAAGCTTGAACGATTTGATGCCTAAACTTTTTATTCGGCTGAATGACGCATTAGGCTAGTCGGTCAGAAGTACTTTCAAATTTTACTACACTGTCCTTCAGCTTTCGATTGACCAAGTGTATTAATTATTATCATCGTTACTATGTTTCACCAAGAGCCAACCGCGCACTCAATCGAAACAGTATTTTACATAATATAACTCATATTCAATATATTCTAATATGAAATTTATAAAAATAATGATACATTTCATTAATAAGGAAAACAGTTGTTAGTTACAATACATTTTAGAGCAAAAAATTGACAAATAGAATATCTCGTACGAGGAGCTATTGTCGCGTAGCAGACTTTATAAGTAATGTGGCGTACTATAATACGGTCGCATTTTTCACATAAAATTCGATTGTAAATAACCTTCCAAAATACCCAAATTATATTCTTCGTTGACAATTTAAAACACACGAATTTCTTTTAAACTAAACCCTTTAGTATACATGTAGTGGTAAAAATAGTTTCACACACCTTGACATATAATTTTGGAGGTAACGTTAGTCTATGCTGGCATTCGCGTCCTCCATCCACCCGAGATTATTTTCTAAAATAATCCCGAAACTTCACTGCTGGTAAGATGGGATAAGGTTAGTCGAAAGCTACTCGCAAAACCGTTATCTTCTCTTCCTTGGTGTTTCCGCAGCTTGGCCACCGACTGGGTGGGTCAAGCGCTTCGCACCATTCCTCTCTGGGGGAGAAGTACCAGAGGGGGTCTTAAGTCTTAAGATATTTTTTTTATTATCTCATTCGCCGATTATACTGAAGGTGTTTCGGCTATATTTTATCATACTTAGCTATTATAGCTGAAAGAGAAAACTTCAACTTTTCTAATTTCTTTCTTTTTTCCAAACGTGGGATATGGTCCCAATCCCGCGTTGTTGGAGTTGGAGTTTCAGTCTTCTGTGCCGTATGCCACCCAAGCCTGCGATGTCTTCCGGACGGTAGTCCGTTAGCCTACCCAGTTCTTGACTTGGGTGGTCAGTGATCTTCATGAATTCATTCAGTAATCTTCAAGAAGGCTTTCTCTGCCTTTTCTTACATGTACTGCCTAAAGTCTGGCCACAGCATCTCTCTATGTATCTGTACATTGGAGATGTACCAGAGGGCATTCAAAGCTAGTCTCACTAGCTTATTCTCATAGCTTTCCAATAGCGTGATGTAGGATTTTGCTGCGTAGCTCCACGTGACCAATCTATACATCATCTAATTATTAGGATTTTTAGCTTCACGACTAATTTGCTAGTTCTGCAAATTAGCGGGTAAGCCATCTTCGCAATGATCATGGCTTTAATCCGTGCGTTCTTTGCATGTTGTTTCCATGGCATCTTCTTGTCGAATGCCATTTGCATCCATTACATTTCCATTCTCTATTCCTAGCTGGCGACCGGGTCTGCTTCATTCCATGTAAGATATAGATGGCCTGTGTCTTTGTAATATTTACCTTGATCTTCCAGGCTATCATTCCACCAGATCATCTAGGTGTTCCTGAACGTATCCGACGGCCTGGTCCGGTCTTTTATGTCTCGCCATTGTTGCTGTGTCATCGTCATATAGGGCTAACCTAGTGTTATTCCTCCTCGGAATATCTCTGGTATATACGTTGTAGAGGTGGGGCGCTAGCACCGCTCTCTGCGGCACTCCAGCCTCCATCAATCTTCTCGCTGATTTGACTTCACTTATTTTTACAGAGAAACTTTGTTCTCCTAGGTATGAGTCAATAAGCTCGGTAATCCACTGGGGGAAGCCCATCTTATTATCCCTTACTCTTATCCCAATTATCTTGTTATTTATCCCTATTATCTTGTGGATAAACCCTTCGTGCCACACCTTGTCGAAAGCCCTTCCGACATCGATTAGAACTACTGCCGTTCCATGCCTTCTGTCGTTTAGTCTATGCGGAATCGTCTGACGGTTTCTATCCAGTGAAAAAATATTGACCTTTCAGCGACTAATTGGAGTGATAACATGTCTAATCTCAAGTGAGTTGTTTGTGGATAAAGTTCACTAAAAGTTGTAATATTTCAACTGTAATGATTTGAAGCAGAATGGAACAGAGATATGTCTTACGTATGTTCAATGAATATATAAAATCATGTAAACAGAGTAATTGTGCAGTTTCAATCGCTTTTGGTCATTTTTACGCTATATTCGTGTAATTATATGCACAACTTGAATTCCTATCGGCTTTCTAAAATTATGAGACATGCTCACTAAATCCAGTTGTATCCAGCGACAAAATTTGATATACCTGCCTATTACTGTAATTGTTCCAACTTATATCGGGTTGTCCGATTGTTTACGTTTAGATTGGCTTTGATTTACCTTGAGTTAGACTGTCCCATATTATAGAATTATCTTACCATTATTAGGAAGATGACATCATCTGGTGCAACTAAACTGGCTGTTCTGGAGAGTAGCGATAAATTATCGTCCGCAGAAGAGACTTTTTCTCCTGTCCGACTCAATTTTTTTTCCAGATCAAAACGCACTAACACGTACTGAACAGGGTATCAATCGGGCATTGTATTATGTCATCTACAGTCATCTTATATAAGAAGGCAGGCATCCTTTTGTTCGTTTTTTCTTGATACCATTCTCTCCTGTAATCGACCTGTCAATAATAAGGTTTCATAAGTTCTGTTGGCAGAAATAGTTTCAACAACAGATAGTTTTGCTTCATAATAATGTTAATGAAGTTAGTTACGTCACAGTCTAAATTAGTTTTAGTTACAGATATACCCTATTGATTTTTAAGAAAAATAAAAATGTTACAATAATAACAGCAATTTTTCCAAGAAAAATCCGTTACTTAAAACTATTTGTCCTCTCAAAAAGATTTGAACTAAAAGTGAGAGCTCCGGACTATAAAAGCTCTAGGAATTCCAGCTAGAACGTGTTCGGAATATTGAACTCGTTAGGGATGCACCAGCGAGAGAGATCTTCGGTTTTAAGGAAACTCGGTCCAAAGACAAAATCGTATAATTTCTTTAAACTGTCTAAGTGGAAATATGCTTTTAAAAGTTATACTTATACTTATGCAAATTCACATTAGAATATTTTAAGCTGGTTGGTATAGTTGTTTTAAATTGATATTTAAATTAGACAGATGGTTTTTTCTAGAATTTGATAGAATAGAAAACTAGAATAGATAGAATATAATTATATGTAATAAATCAGCTTAATCTAAGTTCATTGCAAAACATTTTGAAAATGCTGTAGGATTGATTATCAATTTTTTTTCCAATCAGAGAATCAGAACTTTAAAATGTAATAAGGTCAACCTTTTTTTTTTAAATGTAATATTCACTCATAGACTACTGGGTTCAGTACACTGTGTCAGCTTACCGTCAGCTTATGTCAGCTTAAATTGGAATTTGTAATACGATCCTCACAAATAGGGGATTTTTTTTCCGACAGAGCGAACTTCTGACTTAATGGGTTTGTAAACAAGCATAACTGGAGGATTTGAGCCGATGAAAATCCGCAAGTGATTCAGGAGTTACCTCTTCATTCTCAGAAAGTCACTCTTTGGTGCGATTTTTGAACCAAAGGAGTGATAGAATCTTCGCTATAGAAATATGCTTGATGAGAATATTGATGATATACAAAATACCTTTGGCGGCCTAAACTGATAAATGTGAATATAAACAATGTTTTCTTTCAACAAGACGGTACGACTAGTCCCACATTACGCCAGAAAATCTATTTATACAATATTTGTATATTTATGTATGTACTTATTGTTTCCTAGGTGCGTTATTTCGCAAAATCGTAATGTCAACTGGCCACTAAGATCATGCGATCTTACGCCCTTGGAATATTTTTTGTAGGGTTATATTCAATAGCTCCTGAACAATTTTCCACCTTAAATGAAATAAAATAAATTCAGGACACAAGTTTTAGGCCTTAAATAAATTTAGGCCACCACTGAAAATATACCAGAGTAATCGATGTAAAAGAGTAATCGAAAATTGCGTCTCCAGTGTGCAAGCCGAGGGAAACATTTAAATAACATTATTTTCCTATTTTTCAAACATAATGTCATTATTTTTTCTTAAGATAAAATTATTAATTTAGTTACCATTGTGCCGCATTTTGTAGATCTGAGACCCATATGTCGTAAGTCACATGTTTTTATAGATTCATATTTTTTATATTTTTAAAATTACTTTTGCTTGTGTACCTGCTTACTAGGGCGCTACAATCCAAATCGGACCTTGGCCTCCTGTATACTCCGCTTTCATCATTCTCGATTCAGTGCCCACATCCTCCAGTTTGAAAATCTTAGCAGTGATATGCTGTCTGCGTCAATAGAATCCTCCTGGCGCTGCAGTAGCTTTCCCCAGTGGGGATCAGTGTCCAGGGTCTTTGCCCATTGACTTTCCCCTATAGTATGCGTTTGGAAATTCTTACATCATCCATTCGCACCACATGATCAACCCATTCTTGAATTTTATGACGGTCAACACTTCTGGATTGTAGAAGATGGTACACAATTCTCTATTGTACCGTATTCTCCAAATAGAATCTTCCCTCACAATTCCGAGGATTCTTCTGAGGACCTTTCATCCAAAAGCGTTAAGTCATTTTTCGGACATCTGAGTTAATGTCCACGTTCCGCTACCATAACATAGCATAAGCATAAGTCTTATAATCATCCTATACAGCATAAATTTTATTTTCCTGTGCACGTTCTTGTTTTTAATTATTAGGAATACCGAATAGTACATCTTAATTGCTATCATTATTCTTATTTTAATTTCGATGGGTTCATTTCCATCTTACGATAAGTTTGTCCCTAAGTATACAAAGTTGTCTACGTTTTCTAAGTTAAAGTCTCCTACTGTAATATTTTTTCTGATTGGCGTTTTTTGCCTAGTTTGTGTCATAACTTCCTTCCAACTCTTCCTGCTACCGAGTCAAGGTTTACAAATATTTCTTTAGCACTCTCCAAAGATCTTGCAAGTATACTTAAGCCGTCGACATATGCTACGAGTTATGTAAATTTGAAGCGTAGAATACCCTTGGTGTCAACGGGAAGTTTTCGAACAACATATTCGAATGTCAAATTGAACACAAGGCATCGGTCATTGTCATCCCTGCAAGCCGAACCAGTTTCGGTGGGACTCTAAATTCCAACATGATTTTATATAGTACGCACCTATCGATACTGTCGTATGCCTGTTTAAAGTCAACCAATACCTGGTGCACATCAATGTTATATTCCAGGCACTTTCCCTGTACTTGTGTAACTGAGAATATCTGGTCCGTGGTCGATCGACCAGCTCTAAATCCGCCTTGAAAATCCAGTCCGAGGCGGTGCTTTAGGTTTCGAAACAAGTCATACTTTTAATGGTGTTGATTTTTAAACCCTGGCGGGAAAAGGGTGCTATCCGACTATGTCATATTTTTTACCCACTTCCTGAGACGCACTAGCGTTACTTGCCATTTAGACTAAATCCATGCTCACTCGTCCTTTTCAACCGGGCTTGGGACCGGCTATGGCGGAGTTACTTTTGCTTGTGTGTTTATAATAATTACAATATTTATTTAAAAGTGTATCAACTATAGAAAATAAAACTTTTAATGTTTATTAACATTTTATTTTTTCCTTTATATAGCCAGAAATAAGGCATTCGTAATGTAAATTATGGCATTGTAATTATTGTAATCTGCTTATTCTGTCAGATTACAACCATATAAAGAATCGTGGCCTGTTTACTGCGATTAAACGCCACTTGAAACGTCACGCGATTAAACGCCATGTTTAAAGTTTTGGTATCTACCTTAATACCATCACACCATCACACCATCTCTTCTTAAGTCTTCCTAGCTGTTGAAAGCCTTTTTGGGTGCTCTTTCTTTCTCCATCTCCATGCAGATATCCTAGCCATGTCAAAAGTTACCTTCTAATTGCGGCGACTATATTCGCTCCATTATACAGTTTAATTTCTTGATTTGTCCTTATTGTGCACTCGTCTGTGTCATTTATTGATCGAAATATTTTCCACAATTTTTTTTTTCGGCATTCTAAATCGATTTTGAGATACTGTTTTAAATATAAAGGTTTGTGATACATATACATATGCTGTTGACCGCATTATTGTCCTATTTATTTTAAACTTTGTATTACGTAACATATCACGTAACTTAAAGACCGAATGGAGTGAGAAGTGACATTTGTTTCCTGCTCACATTCTTGCTTCTATTTCTTTTATATTTCTTGTATACTACCCAAATGTTTAAATCTCTCCACTGCTTACCCCAAACTAAACCTATCCCCATTTGAAATATTCAAACACACAATATAAAAATAATATAAAATCCGGAAACTAAATCGCAATATTCTAATATTTGACAAAGTATATGGAATATTAAAATTAAAAGTCCTGAATCCTGACTGAACTGACTGAAGAGTACTTTTCGAAAATATAAGGCAGAATTTATTTTCAGTGGACGATGATATACAAAGAAATATGTTTATTTTCCTAAAACGCACTCCCTATATGCACTGCACTCCAACAGCGATCCTCATTTCGAATGGTTGTCTCGTAAAATAAAACTTGCAGGAATATTACCACTAGAATATCTCGCACACAGGTTCTTGTTATCAACTTCTTTACACAATTTCGATATACGTCTAACATAGCCCCATATTACTTATTGCAATTCCGCTAGGCTAACGAGATGCAATAAATAAGTCTCCTCATCCGTTTTCAATTTTATATTCGACATTGATTACGAATGTGTTTTCAGAATTACAGAGATAAGGGCAAAAGTATATTACTATGGTAGGAAATTATTTAAAATATCAATAGGTATTTTTAAATTATGATGACTCTTTTGGGTTTGCATTAAAATTTCCAAAACTGATAACTTGCCGGGATGAATTAGTTAGTAATATTTACCGAACTGTAATAATTTATCGATTTTCTTAAAGTTATCATTAATTTTCTTAAGTACATATTATTATGTACCAAACCAAACCGAATCTTTTTCACGACGCAAATTTAACCAAACTGCATGCATACATCTGGGTATCGTTTATTTTTCTTCCAAAAAATCTAGAGACAGCCTTCCTTTTACATCCCAGAAACCTAACGACATAACATTTCATGTCAATGGAACCGTTTTTGCTTTCTTTATTGCACTTCCAGGCACTTATATCCTCTTCACTACTGTTTCAATTCTAGTGTGTAGTGGTGGATTCATGTATTATTCAGACTTATCAAATGACGCATAAAATTGATGTTATTTCAGTTAAGCCTAACCACATGTTGCTAAGAAATATAATTTCGGACTTCTTTTCACTTAGATGAAAGCACATGCAGCACCCATCTCAAATGCTTAACTAGCCAGCCAGCTTTCTCATTATGTTTCAATAGTCTCTTTCAAAAAACCATAAACGACACTATAGTAATAATTTTTAGTGGTGTGACCCTATTTGGACGTTTTGTAACCCCATTTTTACCATTGCATAGCAGGAGCAGCTTCTCGTAATAAATTTATCATGTCAATATTCATTTCCTGATCAAGTATACCTTTATAAATATACATAATAAAATGAAACTTACATGTGTACAGTCCTTCGGCCTGTGAGACAATTATTTCCAAAAATAACTATGCTTTTTTAAATTTTTTTTCAGCATCTTACAATCAAGATAATTTCGAATATGGAGAGTCTTAATTTCTTCAACAGTTTTTCATAATATTATAATATATAGTAAATAATAATAATTGGAATGTAATTTTACCTGGGTCTAAACGCGAATAAACCATTTTGGTGGAAGTTAAAATAATCATTATCTTCAGTATCAATTTTGATTTTGTAATTACAAATAAGCTAATGCGAACACACTATCACACAACTAACAACATTAATCAAGAATAGAATACCAGATAGCATAGAATACCAGATTACTAGCGCACTAGCGCTACCATATTCATATTTAATATGGAGACAAAAAACACCTTCAAATTATAGGTGAACAGACATTTTTAGCATCTCGTTGAAACTGACCACAAAAGTTGTTAACCAACAAAGCTAATATTTTAACAGCCTTGGCAGATGAGTAAGGATTCAAATCGGGAAAATGCTGCAACAAAAAAATCTTCATAATAATCGAAAATTGAAAGACTACAGAAAAAGTAGAAGCGGAACAGCATCCGGGAGGTACAAGTCCCTCTTATTTAACATTATGCAATAATATGCAAGATATTGAATATACGCACATTGCGAGACTATAGAATGGGGGATTACGAGGTAACAATTATAGGTTATGCAGATGATGAAGTGCTAAATCCAGAAGAAGCCATACAGATACGCTTACGTCGTACATCGTACGTTTCATCGTACAGCGAAAACATTAAATATGATGATATCCATATATGATTTGATATAAAACCAAATGCATAGCAATGTCAAACAGCCCAATAAAATAATATAACTTGTACATTTACAAGTTTAAATACCTCGGCATAGAGCTATCAGGCTCCGGCGATGTTGAGGCAGAAGTGAAAGAACATGCAAAAATAGCAGGACACCTAAACGACCCAAATGGTGAAACAAAAATGTACGAGGTGTGTTATTAATTTAATGAGACGGATTTTTTATTTTTACGTATTTTTATTTAATTAAATTTCAATTCTACATTATCTTCTCAAAGTAGTTGCTTTGGGACACCTGTTTATAGCAGTGCTGGAACTTAAATACTGGAATTATCTTCAGCTAGTCAGTTACGGTTGTTTCAATATTCTCCAATATCTCAGATTGGCGTTCTTTGAGGTTAATTTTTAATCTTAAGAAAAAAGGAAGAAGAAGAATTTACCATAAGCCTCACCGGCATCAAGTGCCATTTAGCAGCTATCTTGAGAAAAGAAACTTTACTTTATTTACACATCTGGTAAAAATTTCAACTAAAACTAGGGTCTATCCAAAATATCAATGATACTTATTAAGGAATATTCTGCTGAAACACGACCGAAAACAACTGCCTCAAACAATGGAAATAATGGTTTGGAAGATAGCTAATAAAACACTTTTACACAAGCGAAATTGCCAAACGGAGAATATTAATGACAGGTTATTAGAGGGAAGAAAGAGGAAATTGAATGAACATATCAGTGGAATGGTTGATACGAGAATAGTTAGAAAGTGACATGAAACAAATTTCCATTAGACAATGGGTGTCAAGATCAACGCTGGAATTACAACCTCAACATACAGTAGGCAAGGTGAGGAAGAAACAAACTGGCGATTCGCCTAACCAAAAATAGGGAGAAGAAGAACTATTAATTTTCTTCTAAACCTGAATAACGACATTCAGTTTTATTCGTATTATCATAGATGAAAATCAAAATCAAAAGAAAATCAAGATGAAAACAAAATTACAATATCATTTATTTTCTTTTCAACATAAAATTTTAAATATCGAGGAAATATATCCCAGAAAGTAACTAAATGAAAATTATTATTAATGTCATGTTCCATAATATCATACTTTCTTTATTAAAAGCACATTTTTATCTGCGGAGTGAATAATGAAAACGTCGAGCAAGATTAGTTATTTTCAGCGGACCGTAAGCTACTATGAAAAATAATTATTTTTAATAAAACTCCTTGACTACCAGTAATCATCAATCACCCATTACGACGTTAAACTGCAACGCCAACGAAGGCCCTCCTTTCGAATAGCTGCATTGCAAAATCAAACTTGCAGGAATATTAGTTATTGTTAACGCGCCAAACTATTTGCCAAGTAATCTGCTATCGAATGTTTTGTCCGAGTGTGTTATTGAAAGTTAACTTCTCTAAGTCGTCGGTTATTATGACTATGAGATTGCGGTTGTATACAGTTTAGGCGGGCTTTCGCTGCATTGTTCGTCTGTTATTGGGCTTTAAACGCATTATGTTGGGGAACGGGAGGTGATTAATCTTGTTTCTGCCAGGGACTGTGTGCAAGATGTCTGCCTGCTTTTGATCAGATGAAAAACCGCCCATCACTAGAATATCTTGATTTAACGGATTACATTTTGTAAGGACATTTATTACCTTATAGACGGGTTTCCTGAGATTTTGTTTCCCATACATCTTTACTGAATGTTACATATACATGGATAGAAAACTAACATTAAGTAAATTTTCTCTAAGTTTATGTTGCTTACTGCGAATGGAAATTGCAACATCAACAAAAAAGATAGGATAGCAACATTTATTTAATAAGTAGTACATGGTTACTTAATAAGTAGTAAAATAATTACAATTCTGGGGGGTGTACTTATAAATTACACATGAAATCAGTACTTTGTATAACCCCCACGTGTTCGAATAACTGTCTCAAGCCGGCGTGGCATTGAACGAATCAGGTTCTGGATGGTAGCTTGGGGATGTCATGCCATGCCTCTTGTATATGCCGCCAGAGGTCATCCTCCGTCACCGGTGGATGTGTATGACGGGTGAGTTGTCGACCAATCATGTTCCATACATGTTCGATTGGTGACAGGTTAGGTGAACGGGCAGGCTAAGTTAATATAGGGATATTGTTTGTAGCAAAGGGGTTATCCTTCTTGTCTTTCTTTAACTTAAATGATAGCCGGAATCTTCAATTCTGGCATATCACGGGTCAGCTAGAGAAAAGTGCCCTTCTTAGGGTTTGAATCTCATTAGACACTAGTAGGAGCCTCCGGGCTAACTAAAAAACTTGGCTGAAGAAGTCGAGGCAAAGGGGTCAAACACAGTTCCCGCTACGTATGGCCGGGCGTTATCCTGTTGGAATGTGCTTCCTGGCAACTTCCGAAGAAATGGTAGCATTTCGGTGTCTACAATCTCTGTCAGGTAGCGTTGAGCGGTAAGTGTGATTCATAACGTATAACACCTCATAGCATTACTCCACGTTGTGGTGCCGTATGTTGAACAACAATACACCTCTCCTTTTCTCATCCATCCTGATGACGTCGGATGAATATCCGTTCATCATAGCTTAGAAGTGTGAACCTAGACTCATCAGAAAACACAACACTTTTCCATTCCTGATCCCAATTTTGTCGCATCTGAAACCATTCAAGACGACGTCGGCGGAGGGTGGGGATCAGTGGCAACCGCAGTAATAGGCGAAAATTCGGACCCGAAAGCCATTCATTTCCGCGATTGCCATTTGCACCAACATCGGTCTTCCCGTGCATTTGTACGCGATTGAGCACTAGACCCCAAACGACAACTTGGAGTACCTTCCTCTTGCGAATGACGTCATATACGAGAGTCGTACTGACTTGGCGATGTAATAAGGTAGCAATGTCCCTGTATGACATACCACCCTCTCGCAGACTCACACTACGACCTCTATCAAACTAGTACACTTGTTCATACAGCACTCGTTGTCTGTGACGTTGCATCATTTACGACGACTATCGCCATATGACGGGTACCACACCATACCTCTCAACTCAGCGGCTCGCTACCATCCTGGTAATAGATGGTAATAGGTCATATTTTTTATTTTACTCGCAAAATTTTTGAAAGAAGTGAAAATAAATTTAAAACTCAACTTTAAATTGCATATAAAACCGAACTAAAAGATATTATGTTCTTCGAATTATTTAAAAAATCTCTGGGTTATCCTCTTTCTAATGGTATGCATTCATGCTATAAAAACGTTTTACTAACTTCACTAATTTGCTAACTTTGTGCATCGGGACGCATTAGGCTGATATTCGATATGCATGATAAAATTGGAAACCATGTAATTGGACCGCATTACTTACCTGATCGTCTCAACGGGAATAATTACCTTGAGTTCCTGCAAAACGTCTTACCAGAGTTGTTAAATGAGGTTCCAATATTTAATGAAGACAGGAGTATTGTATTCCAAAATGACGGTTGTCCTGCACACTGGACTTAATAGTCAGAGAGTATTTAAATGATGTTTTCCCAAATTCGTGGATTGGGAGGGAAACCCTATTCCATGGCCTCCTCGGTCCCCAGACCTAACTCCGTTGAATTTTTACATCCGGGGATGGACAAAAGAACTTGCATACGTCACAGAACTTTAAACTAATGAAGATTTATCCCAACCCATAGAGGTGGCTTTCGTCATAATTAAAGAAGAAATTCTTTTACGTACTGCTGCGGTAGAAATAAGGCGGAGATTTGTGATTAATTAAAATATAGATTATTAAGATTTTTTTTTTTACTGCAAGTCGAAGGAACGTTAGTACCCTACGTAAGAAAGAGATAGTAGCCAGACTTCACTGCGCAAGAGTGAGGTAGCATTTTCTACCTACTTAGTGTATGTTATTTGCGCAAATAAGTAATATCGAATATCAACCTAAAGCGTTCCGATACACAAAGTTAACAAATTAGTGAAGTTAGTAAAACGTTTTTATGAGTTTTTATGAATGCAGACCGTTAGAAAGAGGATAAACCAGATATTTTTTTTAGAGAATGCGAAGACCATGATCACTTTTAGTTTTTTTTTTAATATGCAATTGAAAATTGAGCTTTACATTTATTTTTACTTCTTTCAAAAACTTTGCGAGTCTATAAAAAAAGTAGATGTCGCTTGCATCTAACTTTGATTTTCATAGAACATTACACATTTGAATAAAAAAATAATTTGGAGGCTATACCAATAATTTTTTTTTAATTCAAGTTTTAATGCTGACTCTTGGAATTTTTCAAATAAAGAATTAAATAATTAACATAAAAAAGCCTGCGTGCCTAATAATGCTTTATGGAGGCTGAGGAGATAAGAAAAGACCCCTCCTATCAGCTATTTTAATTTGGCACACAATGCACCAAACACCCTGTTATATATATATATATATATATATATATATATATATATATATATATATATATATATATATATATATATATATATATATATATATATATATATATATACGGCGGTATGCTTTGTGGACTGCTGGTCTACGCCGCAGTCGCACGAAGGAGTCTCGGTTCTCGACACGTTCTGATGGATCGTGTATAAGCTATCTATTAATGGGGACCGTTGCAGACCACAACTCTCTCCAATTCTGCTCCTGGTAGAATTATTCTCCTGTTATAGTTAAATTAATAGTCCATGAGGGTCTTCTGGACCGTAACCTTAGATTGGAAAGATTTTATAGCTCATCATAAAGTATTGAATTAGCATCGGTGTGGGTGTTATTAAATTCCCTCTCTGCTGCTGTTTGCCTTCTTATTTGACATGGGGCTATATTGGCTAAAAATGGGAGCCACTGGACTTGTGTGTGTCTCTGAGTGCCAGTAATAACACAAAGAGCACTATTCAGTTATGTGTCTACTACGGATATGTATGCACTTTGAAACCATACCGGTGAGAAATATTCAGCAGCCGAGTATACAACTGAAAGAGTTGCAGTCCGGAATACGTCAGCGTTTGCGCCCCAATTGGTGCCATCTAATTTCTGAATTATATTGACTCTGAAGGCAAAACTTTTTTTATTAATTCGATGACGATTCCTATTCGGTTATCATCAGGTTTTAAATAAAATCCATATTGTGGCAATTTTTACTTTTTTATATAAAAAGAAATCAAACCTTTAAGTTTTGGCGTTCTTTCCACAAATTATGCGACCTCTTGTAAGAAAGCAAGTTAGTTACGAAAACGGCAATACTTCGGTGTATTTGCAACACCGGTGTACTGCAATAAGTCGTTACGATGAAATTTTTTTACATTTATGTTTACGATTATAAAATTTACACTGAGATTAAAGTGTTTATATTGACAAAGCGTTAACATTTTTATTTAGGTCAATACCGAACTGTATTAATTGTAGTGACGACTCGTGGGTTTTTAAAGTGGGAGAGCGTAGAAGAAAATAGTGCTGCTGAAGATTTTTTTGCTTTCCCATCCCTCCTTTTTACTTTTCATGCTATTGAAACCCTATACTGGAGGTAAACCAGGAAAATGAGTTAAAGGAAAGACACTGAACGAAAATAAAATATGGTGTTTTGCTCTGAAAAATTGTTTACTGTGATAAATGCTGGAGGGGGGGGCAACGTCCTCCCTCACGAGCCGCCACAGATTAATTATTTGTGTTTGAACAATATTTATTAAAAAAACAGCGTGGATACAGTTTGTTATATTTGTGGAAATTTTATTATGTCGAAACAGAAACAAAAAATTACAAATTTTATTAAAAGTGCATATAATGCTTATTTTGGCTTTAATATTGAAGTCAAATCGTAACTCCGTAAATAGGATGTACCATTAGTGTCGAAGAATTAAGACAGTGAACAAAACGCTAAAAAAAATGGTTGTTTTTGGGTAGCCCTATTAGGTGGAGGAAGCCGACTAACCATGTTGATGTTATTTTTGTTGTACGGTTTTAATGTAAAAAAAATTAAATAGTCTACCCAAATGAGAATTCAGCTACACGACCGTTTCCCCATAGTACAGATATTCATAAACCACTTCTATTTTTAATCTCTGATCTCAGTTCAACATCATCGAAATCAAGTATACGACGTCAAGAGTCAATGGAAGTTTTTGAACCAAATACGAATCAGCGACAAGGAGAATTAAATGACTTCTCAAGAGACTTTCAAAAGATGCTGCTCAACTCCGTGGATCTAGACCACATTAGAAAAATCTATTAGCTCCTGCAACACAATTTGCTTGATACCGTAAACTAAAAACGGAATTTTTACCTTATTTTTATCAAGAAGGATCATTAGTTCATTGTAATAATATTTCTGCTGATATTGAAAACTTGGATGAAGAATGTTACAACCCTTCAACAGAGACTTTTCATCGATTCGTCAAAACGAAGTTTAAAAGGGGTTCTTTTACATAACCCTAACAAATACGCTTCTGTGCTTGTCGCTCACTCTGTTCGTTTAAAGAAGACTTTGTGGAGATCTTAAAGTATATATATGTATGTATATATATATATATATATATATATATATATATATATATATATATATATATATATATATATATATATATATATATATATATATATATATATATAGTTACATTTTCTTGGACTGCGTCCAATGAGACAGCAGTAGCTGAGTGTCATCAGACACCCAACCGTTGGGTTACATAATCTCATGTGGAACACACAACAACGTGAGTTTCCGCCTAAATAAACACTTTTGTTGGTTGCTTGACCGGGAAGAACCCCCACCTATTCCTTCAACTAGATGACATATGTTTCGTCTCTCCCGTCGGATGGCGTATATATGTAGTGTTAGATTTTCTTGGACTGCGTCCAATGAGAGAGCAGTAGCTGAGTGTCATCAGACACTCAACCGTTGGGTTCCACAATCTCATGTAGAACACACAACAACCTGCGTCTCCGCCTAAATGAACACTTTTTTTGGTTGCTTGACCGGGAAGGAGCCCCACCTATCTCTTCAACTGGATGACATATGTTTCATCTCTCGAGGTTCAGACTATTCAGGGCGCCGACATATACCATACCATCAAGGATAGGGAGACCATATCCCCAGTCAACAACCCATGTTTTCGCCGACCTCCCGTCGGATGGCATATATATGTAGTGTTAGATTTTCTAGGACTGCGTCCAATGAGACAGCGGCAGCTGAGTGTCATCAGACACCCAATGTATTCCTCGAGATAAGCTTAAACCTGGAACCAAAAATATATTACGAAAATATTTAATCGATTCTAAAAACGTTTTGTTACCTCCGCTTCATATTAAATTAGATTTAATCAAACAGTTTGTTAAAGCCCTAAATAAAGAAGGTGACTCTTTTAAGTACCTGTAAAAAATGTACTATATTGTCTGAATCAGATCCTTGAAGAATGATAATGAATTTGAAGCGACAATGACTGTTACCGAATTAGAAGCTTGGCTTGCATTCAAAAATGTACATAATTTTTTGGGTAATCACAAACATCCAGACTATAAAAAATAAAAAATTGGGATGCAATATTAATTAAACTCCACCTTCTAGATTCACGTCTGATTTTGGAAATCTTGGTGATTTTAGTGAAGAACAGGAACAACGATTTCATCAAGATATCAAAACAATGGAAACAATATAACAAGATCGATGGAATGTGAATGTGATGGCTGATTACTGTTGGTCACCCCCAGGCGAAATTTTATGGAAAAACATTTTTATTTATTTGTAATTTGTTATTTATAATTGCTATTTTCTTTGTAAATATTTGAAGAAATATAGTTTTGACTTAATAATACATTTTATCTTAAAAAATTATAATAAACGTTTTTTTTTTTAATTTTGTAGAAAAATCATATGTGATAGAAAAAAATAGGTATTAAAATGAAAACTCAAACTCAATGCTCAAAAATTTGTCATATCAGCCTGTGTAACATTTCTTTTATATATTTGAGTATAACAATAATGCAGAATGATATGAGGTGTAACATAGCTAATATACATTTTTTGATTGAAACTATAATAATTTAATATTTGCTATATTTTCCAATCGAAATATTTTCTAGGTATTTTACATTATTTATTTTCACTAAACCATATATTCAACGATACAAAACGTAAACAGAGGTAAATCCTATTTATGAAAACGTATTATTCAAACATATTTTCGTATTTGCTTGGAGAAATTGCTCGTCCAACGTAAACACTGTCCGTAAACATAATACCTAATACAATTTCTCATTCCATATTTACGAATATCGTTCGCAATTAAGAACGACCCTCGCGGACCACAAAAAGGACCTTCCCCCATTTCAAAAGCCATATCAAAACTGTAACAGAGTTGTTTAAACAGGACTAACAAGCATTTTGAAAAATTAATAATTAATCCTTGCTTTTATTCATGAAAGGTAAATAATGGCCGAAATACGGCCTGACAAAAGGAAGTGCTATTAATATACGTCTTGGCGAATAAAGGATGTTGCAGCTATATTTGAATATTAAAATATAACGGTTTGTCAGCGGTGATATATAGTTACTTATGCATTTGCTCGACATTTATTTAGCTGATCACTTTTTTGATAAAATAGATATCAGATATTATAACGATTGCCTATTAGAAAAAATGTTCTTTAATTAAAACCGGAATTTATTTAATTGATTTGGAAAAGGTTTAATGATGCATGTGATGTAAATAATTTTAAAGGTAGATATCAATACTATTAGCAGATACAGTAACAATAATTTTGTAATCAGCTTATAGTAACTTACTTTAGATTGACAAAAGAATATGGAATCGAAAGAACTATTGACTGAATTGATTAAACCTTGTTGATGAAACACAAAAATAGAAAACTCGAAGAGATTTACCTCTAAACACCCAATTACTTTATTTAGCTTCTCGACGTGCGTTTTACTAATCATGTTAGCATCATTAGGAGATGATTCAGTCTAACACAAATACAACAAAAATAGAAATAGAAATAGAAATAGAATGAAATGTAATCAACTTAATACATACTTAGGTGGTTTCAAAAATACAGACAATTTATGATTTCTTCAGACATCAAGACAATATACCAAAAAGATGTAATAACAACCATAAATATAAAACAGTGATTTAATAATTTTCAGAGATTGTTAAAAGAAATCAGAATAGAATTTACTATTGATGAGAACGAACATAACTTTCCCTATTAAACTTAAAATCTAATGAAGTTAGTGCATCAGAATTGCTTAACAAACAGACTAAAAAGCTCTATTATTTGTTGATACATTTGTTTATAAAATGTCTGATTAACTACAGACAATAATTGGAGTCAACTAGTACGATATTATAAATGGTATTAGAACGCAAAAACTCAGATGGTACATACATGCTCAGAGAAACCTTCATTGAGTATTGAGCATGAGCATGAGCTTTCTATTAGTTGCTTGACCGGGACCGAACCTTACCCATCCCTTACATTGGAGGGCACATGTTCCGTCTGTTGGTGCTTAGACTCATCAGGGTACTGATATAGTCAAGAATAGGGAGACCCTATTCACAGTCAACAACCCATACTTTCGCCGACTTCTTATCGGATGGCTTATGCAGTTTTATATTTCTTTGAACTGTGTCCAATGAGACAACAGTAGTCGGGGGTTATCACCCCAACTGCTGGGTTCCACAATATCATGAAGAACACACAATAACCTGCGTCTCAGTCAAAATGAGCATTCTGTTAGTTGCTTACCGGGACCGAGTCCCTTATATTGGAGGGCACATGCTTTGTCTGTTAGTATTTAGACTCATCAAGAATAGGGACACCCTATCCAGTTAAGCGGGCGCGCGGTGTCTGTCTACTTACAAGTATTTCCCGTCTTTAGTACCGTTTTATAGGCTTACCATGTAGACAAAAGACTATATGCTCCCTTCATGCGCGCGATCCATAACGTGCATATAACATTTGTTTTAGTCGCAGCGTAAACGTCGAATAGCTTACGCGCGCCGAACTTTTTTTGGGATTCTAGATATTGAAGGAATAAACGATATGGTAATCTTGAGTGCAAATAAAGTAATTATATAAAAAATGTGAAAATATTGTGAAATGTACCTGAATTAAGAATACAGCTGATAAAAGAGATGTAGAGAGAAGAGCTGCGCAACCGTAACTAAGATGGTACCTTAACTTAAACATAAGTGACGCAAACTCTTATAACGAACCAGACACAAGTTCTAGTGTATGCAGACAAAGCTGCAAAGTATTTCCTGCTAAAAAAAGAGACAATCCAAGACACAATGTGCGACTTGTCTGAGGAACATTTGACGGGACCACACAACATTTCTTTGCAATAAATGTTACCGTGATGAAAAGGCTGATGATGAAGAAAACTAAACCTAAGATAACTAATTAAATACAGACAGATAATACAAATTTTTGTTATTGTTTCATTGATCTCATTATCAAACATGTTAATTTTAAAAATTTTATGTTATTTTCCGTATAAGCAAGAGTTATGCTGTTAAAATGTTTCCTAATTTAAAGAGAACGTGTATAGGTTTAATTAAACTTAAAATTAAAAGATAAATACAGATAAATAATAAAAACTGCTGTATTTTTTATTATTTGATATCGCCTAAGTGTATTTTATCGCCAAACCATTTTATTTTATACTTAAGCAAAATTTTTGTTACCAAATTGTTTCCTAATTGAAAGTTAATGTGTCTAAATAAATAAAGTATAATTGATAAACAGATTTTTCAAAATTTATCTTCTAACTCCCAAAAATCTTTAATAGGTCTTTAAAGTTACTCGCAACCGCTGACAGCAAATGACCGCCTGCCCAGTTGAAGGTTAATAACTATAATCATTCTTGTCTCAACGCCAACACTCGAATAACTGTACAATGCATATCACTATGAACATTGACATTCTATAAAAATATTGAAAAATTAAAATAGCCGCAACACGAGTTCTAAAGTGAAGTATTTAATAGTTTTCCGTTGTAACATCCTTGCTTCCTAAACAGCGAAATTTGCATTTTTAAAACCCATCATAATAAGTAAATATATAATATATAATTTGGTCCTGGTCAACTATACACATGGATGGTATAGAATCCATATATCCATGGTTATAAAGCATTGTTCAATATTTGGTGGGATCAGGAAGACGTACATTATTATAAGGCCTTTCTTCTAATAAGCCTCCCTTCAGGTTCAGGTTCAGGTTCAGGTTCATTCGGTTCACTCCTCGACAAACTTCCAAATCTGAAGGGCAGGGCACATTTCTGTCATGGTTATCCTTTCTTAACCAACATGTTCTGATTTGGCGTGGAACCTCGCTTTTATACTTTCCATTAGTTACATTTCACACATCCTCGTGTGAACTTTGAATTAATCCTTGAACACAATTATGATACTGAGATAAAATTTGTTGATATGCCTATTGTAGATTCAGAATTTTCTGCCACCCTAGGCTGCCTACGAGACCCTTATATCAAAAATGTTAATCTTTTATTATCAAATTGCACACAAATAAAACAGTTAGTGTTAGTAGTCGAAATAAAGAATTTATATATATATATATATATATATATATATATATATATATATATATATATATATATATATATATATATATATATATATATATATATATATATATATATATATATATATATATATATATATATATATATATATATATATATATATATATATATATATATATATATATATAATAACAAGCGGCCAATGATATTAGAAATGAAGAAATCTCTTCTCAAATGTGAGGCGTGACTTAACAAAGAGCCTGCAAAAGTGTATTGAGATAAACGGTGGACACTTTCAATACCTATTGAAGTAAATTTCAAAAACTTGTTATTTTAAATAAAGTCCGTTGTATCTTTGGCATCTTAATGTTTTCCTCGTATTGAAGGCACACTATGTGAATTGCATATTTTTCAGCCATCAACAAGATGGGCAATGGAATGTTCGAACACGAGTATCTTTCAAATAACGTCAGATGTCAATATTGACCAAGGGTACCTTTTTGAGGTGGAAATTATGAACCTTCTTTATTTTGAAGTCAAAATATTCCCAACTTTGTAGCAAAGTAGCAAAGTAAGTAGCAAGCTAGTACCAAATTCGGACTTGTGGCCTTTGAAAACCTAACTACCCCGATTTTGAACCTGATATTTTCGACGGTTTTTAAATCATCTCAATTTTTCGAAAATTTAGCCTCACTTTTAAGACACTATCTTTTTAATGATTAACGTTTGCGAATATATTTATAGTTAAATCCTCTTATTTCGATCTCTACTATCGCTCTATGGAGGATAAGTTATGGGACACCCTGTATACCTGTATACTATATATATATATATATATATATATATATATATATATATATATATATATATATATATATATAATAAAAACAAAAATTTAAAGTGGAAGATTTGTATTCCAAATATATATATATATATATATATATATATATATATATATATATATATATATATATATATATATATATATAGTATATATATATATATATATATATATATATATATATATATATATATATATATATATATATATATATATATATATTTGGAAATGGATTTTTAATAACTGTATTGTAATGTCTCAATTTTGTGTTTTTAGACATGCATTTTTTGTTGTAAATATTTTGTGTAAGTCTCAATGCAGGTTTCATTTTTTGACCGCTTATTGGCCGCTTTTTCCAATACGTTTTTCCTGATTATTTCACCCAAATATTTAAATTGAGACTCGTATAATGTTACCATATTTTGTTTTTAGAAATGGTGTTTTTATTCTGTTGCAGGTAATGTATTGTGTCGTTTCAAAGAAAATTTGGGAGTCCTACCTTTTCTGCTGTTTCTTTTAGGATTTCAATCTGTTTTTGTGCCGTTAATATATCTTGAGCTAAAATTACTAGATCATCAGCAAACGCCAGAAATCTATTTTGATGTTGGTTCTCCCCAGTTTAATGGGCTAGTCAATATTCAGGGCCGATTTTATTTTGGTTATTTCCTTGAGTGTACCTGGGCCAGCGGATTTCAAAAGTTCAGCAGTGATTCCATCTAATTATTTGATCATTTGATTAGGGTTTAGTGTTGGTAATCTGTTTAAGGGCTCAGGACATAATCTACCAATAGCTAATTAAACAATTAATTTTCCAAATTTTTTAACTAATATGTGACATTTTTTTACATTTATAAATGACATATATCTGATTCCGATACATTTAACAAATCTTCCACCTTTAATGAACACAACTTTAATTTTAATGACATACAAATCCTAGATTTTGAAAAACAATATTAAAATAAGAAATATAAAGGAAATGATTTATATAAAAAAAACAAATAATACTATTAATTTCAGAAATGATACAGGTAATTTAAGTAAATATATAATAAGTAATATATAATAACATTATTAAATAATAAATTTTCATAAATTGTTTTATTTTTGCATCTAATACCATTACACATCACAAATCCAACAGTTAGGTTATATAATTAGATATATTATTTATATATATATATATATATATATATATATATATATATATATATATATATATATATATATATATATATATATATAAATATATAATAAAAACAAAAATTAAAAGATTTGTTAAATATGTCAGAGTCAAATATATGTCATTTAACAAATTTTACAAAAATGTCATATATTAGTTAAAAATTTGGAAAATGAATTGTTTAATTAGATATTGGTAGGTATTTAGATGTAGATCTGTCTTTTTTATAAAAAAAATGTTGATTGGAGAAATGTTCTAAGGATGATTGGTTATTGAACCGACACGTTAGCAAAACAACAAAAAAATTAAACCTTATTAATTTACCGAAAGTCCCAATATGATATAAAAAATATAATAATATATATTTATATATATATATATATATATATATATATATATATATATATATATATATATATATGTATATATATATATATATATATATATATATATATATATATATATATATATATATATATATATATATATCTAATGATAATTGATGCCATTGGTAAATTTTAAAGTAACTTATGTAAATACAACTTATAAAAATATATGTATCACGTGCAAGAGTCACTAGATGAAACTAGTTGACTTAAAAAAATTTACTGAATATGATGAATGAATTATTCAATAATGTTTTAATGGCTTCGTATTTAATCATAAACGTAAAATATCTGAGGTCCCCCTTATTAAAAATAAATCAGAATACATTTTCAAATGTTTATTGGGACAATCGGTACCAACTGCAATACTGAAAGATGGTCTACAGATGTCGCAACAATTCATCCGAAAACTAATAACTGACGATTGTGAAATATTAAGCAGAAACGAATTTCCTGCAATGAAACGAGACGAATTGACAACGATGATTTAAAATCGCATTTATTACACAAATTCCTGACACGGCCATACCGAACCCAATCCACTAGTTGTCATAACAACCCCTCTCCTCATCTCCGTCCGCTCGATAAATATCGCTCGGATTCCCCCCAGGGGCCAGAAGGAATTAAGGTGAACGAATGGTCAACTAATTGAAGTCATTTATTTCGCCCCACTGACGTCTTTAGATAACGTCTTCTTGTTTCTGTTCTGGTTTTTGTCTGTTTTTATTGTTTGATGTTTACCCTTGCCCGTTGTTTTTCTCTTTTCATTTTTTTAGATGGCGTTCGCTCGTTGGGGAATGAAAAAGGGGTTTGCAGAGGTGAAAAAAACTGAAAGGTGACTCAACGAAATGAGCTGATCTGGCAACGGATTGTTTTGCTTGGATATATATATATATATATATATATATATATATATATATATATATATATATATATATATATATATATATATATATATATATATATATATATATATAGATATATATATATATATATATATATATATATATATATATATATATATATATATATATATATATTAACAGAAAAAGTTATTACCTCATTAGTGACTCAACGAAATGAGCTGATCTGGCAACGGATTGTTTTGCTTGGATATATATATATATATATATATATATATATATATATATATATATATATATATATATATATATATATATATATATATATAGATATATATATATATATATATATATATATATATATATATATATATATATATATATATATATATTAACAGAAAAAGTTATTATATTTAAGTATTTAATTATTAAAATCAGAAATTTAGCTTTTTATGAAAAGCTTTTTAAGAATTAGCTTTTTTGTATATCATATTATAATAAAATTAAGGGTGGTTGTAAGATATTCAAGACCTCCTCGCATTCGAGGATAGAGTGAAAACTCAAATAATTTTCCGAGATTGGAGAGCCAGCACAAAGGTGATTAAATTTTTGAAAAGTAGCTTAATTTCTAGTAAGGCTCCATGAGGTTCAAGTCAATATAAAATTTTGTTTTGTTTTGACAGTCCTCAAAAATCAATAAGTTCGATATTTTTGATATCTCGAAAAAAAAAGCGAATTTTGTTTGTCAACTAAACACTACTTTTTGCGTGAAAAACCATCACGCACGCTAAAAAAAAATTGAAAAACCATTAAGGGGGCTCTAATTCTTTATATTTCATAAGCGATTTACTGAGTTTTTAAATACTCGAATCAGCATAAGTGACGTTTCGTGCTCACGTCAAAATTCATGATATCGTGTTAGCCAAGTGACTAGCTTCAGTGTGAGAAGAGTGAAGGTTAGAGAATTATTAGGAATGAAATAGTTAACTTAGTGTCCGTGGCCACGTGTGCTTATTGCGGGCCAAATACGCAAGTGTAACTACTTCACAGTGGAGTTTAGACATATATCAGCGTAATTGGAAGCTTTTACGACTAATCATGACTGTCAATGAAACTTGGATTTATTAGTATATAACAGAACTGAAGGAGCAGTTTTCCTGGATAACATGCCTTGAGGAAGGTGGAAATGTTTCCATAGAGACCTGATATTCGCAAGACCATCGTTGGCGAGTATTTAGAAAAGAGAAAGACGATCTCAAGAGAGAAGTATGCTTCATTACTGGTTAAGTTTCACGAAGATTTATAACGAAGATAAACAACGCCATTATATGGCTACGAAAAAATGCTGTTTCACCACGACAATAATGCACCCAGCCATTCGTCTGCTGTTGCATCAGCAAAATTGGCTAAATTATGCAACGACTGAATGCTGCATACAACCTATTTTCCGGACTAGGCCCCCTTTGATTTCTCTCATTTTCCAAACTTCCATAATGTTTAAACTCATGTCTCGCTCCTAGTTTATAATTTATATTCTAAAGACCCAATGGATACTATTTCACTATTGAGGAGCTATTGAGCTGAGACATCGGGTAAGTTAAGACACCGCCATTTCTCGATTTTTTGTCAATGACATGTCAAATGTCATTTATGTCAAATTGTTGTAGGACCTATACCTCACTTTTTATAAAGTTGCGAAGAGAGCGCACCCATTATTTGTACCTCTGCCAAACAATGTGTTTTTTTGCCAAAAACAAAAAGATTTTTCATGATTTTTCATTCATCTATAAAGTAATCAATTTTTAACGATTTTTCAAGGTAAATATCATCAATGTATTATACATTTCATGTATTTTTACTCGTAAAAAGCTTGCCTGTAAAAATTCCTGATAGGCATATATTTTGCGCGACAAAAAATGACGTCATTCAGGTAAGTTAAGACACCGGTGTTTCTTCGGTTTTGGTATTCAGGCGTCATTTTTTGCTCGTAAAACGTGTTTTTTTGCTTACAAATCTAGCAAAGCGTTTGAAATTGAATATTAGAGGCATTGTCAAAACCGCATTGCTGCTTGCTCTTTTGCCTCAAAGCATCGTCAATGGATTCGAAGCAACGGGAATTTCACTATTTAATCCGGATTTTTTGTGGAATCCAACTTCCGAATGAATCCGAATTTGGAATCCGAATGAGGCAGCTGTATCGACTGAAAGGGAATGTGTCGATGGTGATGTGCAGCGTCGTATTGTGATTGGTAATGTTCCAGAAGAGGTTGCTGTCCATCATCAAAATTTATGTCTAGCGCGTCAAGCCTCCCTTCAATTTTGACTGAAATTGGTTCAGTGTAAGCAACTATATCTGCCAAAAAAGTCGAACCGTAAGCGAGAGCCAACTAAAAGTGCCATTGTAACTTCACCGGAAACAATTTCGGTATTGAAGGGACGGAAACGATAATTCACAATTAACAAATAAAAATGATTACTAAATATTCAATAAACATTAATTATTTGGTGTATTTAATTAATTTACTAAAGTTTTCAACAAGTTTTTAATGTGTCTTAGCTTCCTGACCAAATGTAGGTCATTGGAAAATTGAATATAAATTTTTGTGGGTGTTTGAAAAATAGAAAAAAGTTTATTATCGAAATGTTGGTTACCAACGGCATAATAAACTCTTCGATTTCTTTACCAAGTGAAATTTTTTGACCAAAGTTGTCTCAATTTACCCCCCCCCCCCCCCTAAAATCCCACCTTGCACATCTTAGTTCGTAGTGTTTCGAGGATGGAAGAATACATTAGATTATTAGTCAGGGCGTACAAACGATCGGATGTACTCCTGGACTAATAGTCTAATATATTCTTCTATCCATGAAACACTATGAGCTAACTCACATTTTCACGGATGGTAGATAATGTTTCTAAATCATTCCGGGTGTCGATCCGTTGATTCTGTGAAGAGTCACGACGATTCGCCAAAATCGCATTTGGCATTTTCAAGTGTTGTCCGCTTCGACTGAACCGCTCGGTCAGTTGGACTCTTCAGTCGAAGTGGAGAACACTTGAAAATGCCAAATGAGATTTTGGCGAAACGTCGTGACTCTTCACAGAATCAACGGATCGACACCCGGAATGATTTAGAAATATATGCTATGTATATATATATATATATATATATATATATATATATATATATATATATATATATATATATATATATATATATATATATATATATATATATATATATATATATATATATATATATATATATATTGTGTATATATATATATATTAGCGGACCAGACAGACGTTCTCCTGGCCGAAGGTTGACTTTTCGTTTGGGTGGCATAATTGATTTCGACAATAAAACAAATACTATGATATCACCACAATTAAAAATTCACAATGACCTCCAATTACTAAGTCACACAAATATGTCAAGTCTAAGTCGAGACAATATACAAAATATTTTGTCAATGTTAACAATTACATACCTGAATAAGAAATATACATATTAAATTTAATCCGATTAGGAGATTAGACAAAGTATGAAATGAAAGACAATTAATATATCAAATTCATTATTCCTTATTTTGAGGTAACATCAACAAATCTGAAGAATCAATGATCGAATTTGCATTTTTTGATAATTCGTTGTTTACAATACTTTCACTATACTATTCAATTCTACTATTTATTATTTTACTTTCACTATACTATTCAAGTCTATACTATTCAATTCCACATTTTCATCTATTATTTGTAATTCTTTGATTGTTGAATTAACAGAATTGTTTGAAGAAAATCTTTCTTTAAATTCCTTTGACTTTTTATTAGCTCTTTCAATTCGATTTTTACGTTCTAAATAATGTCTTGTCTCTAATCCGCAAATTTCACAGTGGTTGAAATCGGGTGATATAATAATTATTGAATCGCATTCAATACAGCGATTGTTGACATTATGTGGAGAGTTACATCTTAATATTATTTTATTATTACAGTGTTCACAAAAATAATTTTTTTGTAGATCCCTTCTGGGCATCTCGTCGTACGCTCATTCGAAAGTCATGACATCTTGACTGCATTCTTGCATATGACGCGAACTATGAATATATGATGATGGAAGAATGCATACGGTACCGATGTCGTTGATATTAGTTGTTCCATCTACGTTAGCAACAATAGCATAGCGCAAATGAATGTATTCCTCAGCACGTAGTTTTGCTTGATTATACGGATGTATCGTAATAGCTCGCTTTCAATTTTCGCATACATATCAACGATATATTTATGAAACAGCTGGCGGCATCGAATAATGTTGTTGTCTTCATTGGCACGAATCATCAAAAGATATACGTAGAAGTTCATCACGCTCACCTTCTTGTTGGTTTATGCACCTACAAAGTAAAAATATAAATAAAACAAAAATAAATTAATTGGTACGGAAAAGGAAAAAAGTAGATAATGACATGTATACAGTGTACCTGTCGCTGGATTTCTTTGTTTAATGTTGAAATGATATCCCCTCCCCAGATGGAACTTTGTCTGCTTTGATAACGATCATGTATTTATCGTAGTCTGCTTGAAACGGTATTGAACAACCGGACTAACTGATTGTAATTTCGCGAAAACGGTTCCAAAATAGCAACAATTTTTCGCTCCTCCATTTGCTCGACATGGTTGTACGTGGCAGCGTGCGTTTATTTACTCATCAGTACACATGAATTAGATTTGCAAGAATTTTGGATCGGTATCAGGCATTGAGATTAATGAACCAATTTGATGATACACTTGAATCTTAAATGTTGATTGAAAATTGCGACCATCCTCATTCTGAATGATTTTTGTTGCTCTAAATGAATTAATGAATTTATGAATTTTACGTAAAAGCGATTTTGATCGAGGTATGGGTCCATCCAATAGTGTTTTTAATGGTTCTGGCAGCAAATTCAATGGTGGCAGTACAACTTTTCCAGACGCGCAGCAGAAACCGGTCGATTCACCTTTGTATTTGAATGCATGACAGTGTTGGCATTCTTTGTCCATGGCACCGATGATAATTTGTGAATGTTACGAATAGTCTATGACCGACCCATATTCGAACGCAAGGCGAAGAAGTGATGCATGCGTTAATGTGCGATATACTTTCAGCCGCTGTCGTTCATGTGCTCTGAGTGCGTCGGAAAAAAAATCATATTGTGTCTAATCTCCTAATCGGATTAATTGTTAACCCTTGACAAAATATTTTGTATATTGTCTTGACAAACGCGGAATTCGTAATATTTGTGTGACTGACAAATTGGATGTCATTGTGAATGTGTAATTGTGATGATCTCATAGTATTTGTTTTATTGTCAAAATAAAGTATGCCATTCAAACGAAAAGCCAACGATCGGGGTTTTTTTCGTTTAAAAAAAATTGGGTAATGGTGAGAGAGGAGGTGTGAAATTTTGTAGTTATATGTTTTAATATTCTAAATATTAAAAAAAAAGAAACAAAAAAAAAATTCCTGGAACTCTATTGTAGCGTTACCTACCAGGTCCAATTGTGAATCTAAACTATCCAGGAACCCACTCAAACACACCCAAAAATGTTTATCAAAATCGGTCCAGCGGTTTAGGAGGAGTTCAGTGACACAGTATATATATATATATATATATATATATATATATATATATATATATATATATATATATATATATATATATATATATATATATTGTCCACGAATTGTGTATGTTTTTATGTTTATTATAACGTAATTATTAGGACTAGCGTGTTGACGTTACTTAAAGCACTTCAAAAGCAAATATGAGATAAATGAAATAATTCCAGTATCAATTGCTTTCAACTTTTTGTAAAGCATGTATGTATTTCGAATAGAATAAATCTCCTGTTGTATTGGCAGTGGAATTGACTAAATGATGACACAAACAGAAGCATTCGAAGTGAATACAAATATTTTCCTTCTATGTAATTTCTATACAATTTAAAGGTTTTGTGTCTCGTTAATTGGTTGTTGATGCTAGTTTTCTTTATATTATAATAAATTATTATAAAATGAGACCAATGCAAAAATATCTTAAAATGCATCAGCCTTGGTTTACAGCTTAGTTACATAGATAGTAGTAGAGTGTTTCATTAAAAATTTTTTACTTTTAGCTGGAGAGGTTTGGTTACCAATATTAGGATTAACCCTTAGTAATAGTCTTAGTGTTTACATTAACAAAACTTACTATTGAAATTAAACGAAAATTAATATACACACCCCACAAAGCAGTCAAACGTATATAATATAAACTATTTGACAATTTTGTCAAGCATTGCGAGGGATTCACAACGATACAATTCCTTATTTCAAATCTCCGTTAAGTTTTTTTTATGGCGCAAAACCATGAAAATAAAATTAATATGAAACGATCGATAAAATTTGTAAAAAATATCATTTATTGCAATGCACCTGCGTATATAATATTATATGATTTATTATTTCCATCAAACACATGTAATTTTCTTTTTGCTTATTTTACTTCAATTGTGAATAAACAATTTAATTTTGTTAATGTTTAATTACCGATTGGGTGGTGTACAATTTTATGAGACCAATTCTATCCAAACACATCATCAACATGTTTCAATAAAATTTCTAAATTCATATTTTCCATGTTTTAAAAAATAAACTAGTAACAATCTGAACTTTGCACTCTTGTAGAATTTAAATTATAATTATGATGATCAACTTCTGTATAAAAATAAGTTCACTTACGCGTTATATAATTTTTCATTGACATATGTCACTTATTGACCGTTATTCCAATAAAATAACATCAAACGAATTTGAAAAAAAAAAATGTTTTAATCAACTTAAACAAAACTTACATATAAATGAAATGCATAAAATAAATGTTATATTATCTAATATTTTCTAATTAATCTCTTTTTTAAGTTGTAAGCAATCAGTTTACAAATACTAATAACGTAGGGTAGAATATACATTTTAGAATCTAAAATATAGGGTTAAATTATAAAATTAGCCTTCTTGTTCATTTTCTATTGCTAACTTTTAAAATTCTAAATAAGCTAATTCAGAAATAAGATAATTGTGAAAAGTTATTTGATAAAAATCTCCTATCAAAAATGTAAAGTGAAAAAGCCAATCATCATTTATATTCATAGGTGATCCACTTAGAGTTAAAGCATTACTGATAGTAATTACCTGAAATATAAGAAATAAGTCTACTAACATGAAAAGGAATATTTTTTACAATGTATTGGTTACGATAAAAACAAATACCTGATTGATAATCACTTTTTAGATCTTAGAGGAAGGATAGATTATCACATAAAAGAGATCTCTGATATTAAATCGATGAGTAGCAGAAAATACCACATAATCATTCCTTAAATGGTGTCTTAATCCATAGGTCTTCATAACTACACCTTAATAACTATTTATTTAAATAATTAAATTATTGTGGATAACTTCATAAATTAAGAAAAAACGGCTGATTTACAAAAACACAACAATATTATTTTTAAAGCGTGTACAACTACTAAACACTTAATCTTCTTCTTCTTTTCTTAACATAACCTGCCAACATTAACTGGCGTTTGCTACAATACTAGCGTTTGCGAAATACGAAATAAGATTATAAACTCTTACATTATAAAGTTTGTTATAGAAAAGTGGAATTGATAAAATGGAATACAGCTAATTCTTACGCATAATGTTGACTTTGGTACTACATATTTTGGTAGTAAATATATAAATATATATATATATATATATATATATATATATATATATATATATATATATATATATATATATTTATATATATATATATATATATATATATATATATATATATATATATATATATATATATATATATATATATATAAATATATATATAGGATGATTGGAAGACAACCCAAAGCCAGATGTGTTGTCAGGATGTGTTGGTGGAGAATGCGTGACGTGATCGCCTATGATGCGAATTTGACTGTGAGCTGGATACCAGGGGAATTAAATACGACAAAAGATTTTAGTAATTTTGATAAAGGATTAAACAAACGAAAAGTCTGTACTCGATTTGGTTCTCACGCCTTAAAAGAGGATCAAAATTTTTTTCGCGTTGAACGTTGCAAGGATCTTATTAAAAAAAGCCAAACGGAACTGCGCATTCCCGGAGTCGATTATCTGGTGATGAAACTAAGTGATTTAAAATGGTCCTAAAAGGAACATTTTACGACAGTGTTAAAAAAGTCCAAGAAGCCGCGATGAGGTTCATTGAGGCGATTTCGAAAAATGACTTTAAAAAATATAGGCTAACATTGGATGAACGTGCTTAGGGGTGTATTATGTATTATGCAAAGTTCCGTTATTTTTCTGACATACTGTGTTACGCACGCTGTACACTGTGCCATCCTCACGCACTAAGGCAAACATTTACGTCCATTTATTTCTCAGTTGGTGTTTGCTTTGTTAATTCTCAAGTTTTCTTCCATTTTTTTGCACAAGCTGCATACTGAACCGGCGCGCCTCTAGAAAACGTTTTCTAATAGTTTTGCAAAGCTCAACCTACTTGACCGTGCCAAAAAGACTCAATGTATTCCTCATTGTTCGCCGTTTTTTAGTTAAACCAATGGTCTTATTTGAGGTTTTTGACTGTTTGAAAAATGTGTCTGCTGATGCTATTGAAGCAGCCGTTTTAAGCACATTGATTGATGATTCGTTGATAATTTCTTCATACTGACGCGTTATTTCCATCTCCTCCGGGTTTTGTAACACAGCAAGGCAGTTCGACAAAATCGCTGCTCCTCTGCAACTCCTCAGAATCCACTTTGCCCTACTTTACCTTGCCATTGTTTTTTGTTCTCATCGAAAGTTTATCTTACCCTTTGCGGGTACCATTCTGTGGCCACTTCCAACATTAAAATGGATAAGGATAGTAAAATTGCAAAATATTCATATATTCATATATTATTATAAAATTTTAAAACATCTCAGTTTTCTCATCTCTATATATATTTATATATAAATATATATATATATATATATATATATATATATATATATATATATATATATATATATATATATATATATATATATATATATATGATAGTTATTCTCATTAATTGCCAATTAATTACCACAGTATGTGCAAAAGGTATATATTATAAAATACTACTAATAAAAAACATAAAGGACTACATCACATAACGGATGTTCGCCTTCCCATAATACTACTCATCTGAAACGCTTTTTCCGCTTGCAATTAAGATTCCTTTTAACATCTTTTAACATAACAAAACCAATAAAACTCAAGAACTTGCCAAAAATACTGCTGTCGGCACAATGCCAAAGCAGAGAGAAGCAAATCCCTTACAAAAGCAAAAAAACTAGCACTAAAATTTCATTAGCTTCGGTCTTTTAGAATTTTTATTCGTCATTAATGATAATAACTCGTAGTGAAGTCCGAATAAAAATGCATTAAGTGAACGAAAAAAGTTGCTCGGCACAAGTCTTTAGGAATTTATTTTCGATGCCTTTTTTACGAGCAAATACTGAAAATTGTTTGGCATAAGTGTCGGTGTTTTGCTTCTCTACACTCATATTAACAATACTTAAATATTATAACTCAATTATAAAATGGACAACATTATTTAAGTGTCATTATTTAAATTCCTTAAATTCCTAAAAATATATTTAAATATGAACACATTATATTATTAAAAATATATTTTAAAACCTAAAAATATATTTTTGCAGAACAATCTTGAAATTTTCTTTATATATACAGGGATATTGTACAAGGGGTGCTATTTATATATCTGGAATAATAAATAAAAACAAATATTTATTATTGAAAATGATTTTATTGTTTTTCAAAATATTCTCTATTATGATCAACATACTTTTGCATACATTTGAACCAATTTTCATAGCACTTTTTCCATTCCGAATGAGATATCTCCAAAACAAACATTTTGAACGCATCAACCGCTTCTTCTGGCGTCGAAAATCATTGACCACATAGATTAATTTACACGAACTGGAACAAAAGGCCATCATCAGGTGCTAAATCAATACTGTACGGCAGATGATCCATCAATTCGATGTTTTGACCGGTTAAATATTGAGTTGCTCGGTCCGATATGTGAAAGCTCACGTCATGGTGAAGAATAATCCTTCGTCGCTGATTGTCTTTTCTTATTACTTCAAAGACTTCTGGCAAACCAATGGTTATGTACCATTCAATAGTGACCGTTCTACAATTCTCTAGTGGCAATGTAGCCACAAAAAAATACAGGCGACCCTTTGCTTCGAAGGCGACCCTTTGCTTCAAAAAACTTTTGTTGGGTTTGACTCCTTTTGAAAGACCCATACAGTCGACTGCTGTTTGCACTTATTGTCAGGATATTATAAACGGCTTTTGACGCATCACGTAAAATTTTTTGAACATCTCTTTGCGCCAATCGACACGAGCCTTTTTTGAGCGATTGTCAAATTACGCAGAATCCAACGCGCACATATCTTTTCACGTCTAAATGTTCATGCAAATATTGTGTATGTATATCATATCAAGGCCTAGGTATGTCGCAATCTTATGATACATCACATGACGATCTTGCTTTATCAGTTAACGCACAGTTTTCTGGCTCAACAACCGATTTTGGACGACCTTCTTTAAATTGGTCCTTGAGCGAATGAGAACAACGATTGAATTCACTAAACCAGTGATATACAGTGGTTTTAGATGGTGCTTCATCATCAAATTTTGAGGTAAGTTGATGAATGCACTGTTGTTGCGGTAATCCACTTCGAAAGTCATAGTAAATCATAGTAGTTAATTCCATTGTTTGACTGAGATGAAATTTTCAACTCACTAAACAAGACAAATAGCGTTCATATGACAAAACATTTTGTGTACGTATACAGTCAACAATGTCAAACTTTACGATGTATATGTCAGATGGCCCCTAGCAACACCAATGTTGCCAATTTCCGATACGTAAATACCAATCCTCGTATATGGCAAATCGTATCAAATAATTGATAGATTCCTGATTCAAATTCATGTTTAAAAACATGAATAATTTTACTTTTGATGAATCAAATTAATCAGAATTTGCGTGCAGATGGTATTTGGGATCAGAATAATAATACTGTACGATCGCGATGGGTTAGGGCTGTTAACAGGAAAGAATAAATCTTAAATTTGGTGGAAAATAATCCCAGTATAAGTCCCAGACGATTAACTGCAATTTTTGGTCATATATCACATCAATCTATATTACTGGTATTACATGAACAGCAATTACGACCATGTCATAGTCAACTAATGTAGATACTATACGAAGGAGACTCTATTTTTGAATTCAACTTCTATATATATATATATATATATATATATATATATATATATATATATATATATATATATATATATATATATATATATATTGTTTCTTTAAAAATACGCTGAAAATTATTATTTCTTGAACACAGTTTTATCAACAGGCAAAGCTATTATTACCAATAACGGCATTTTTAATATGTACAATGAGCATGTCAGAAGAAAATGCACATTCTTCGATTTTCAATAAATATGTGGGTCGGTGATGCAGACAATTGATTATTGGGACCAGATGAATTACCCAATAATTTTGAGTATTCATGAAGTGTGACGCTTTAGTCATAATTTATTTTTTACACTCATAATTATTTGAATACTATTGTTGTTTAAATGCTTTTACTCCTGCTGAAAAAATACATACATTTAGTAATCGTCTTTTAGGTAGTTTTATTTAAACATAGATAAATATTTTTCATCTTAAATATCGTTCTTCTTACTATTTTGTATTATTTCATTTATTTATTTTAAAAATGTATACGAATCGTATACATTTTTATTGAAATACGAAAAAATGTATACGAATCGTATCGTAAACATGAATTTTAAGAAATAATCTATCATTTATTTCATACGATTTGTGTCGAAGATATTAGAGGTTAAAAGCACGAGAGCTAATGCCATGAATGTTTTTATTAAACTGACATTATATTTGATTGTACCGCTATTTTCAAGCGTTAAAAATAACTTGACGTTAATGTCAAGTAACGTTAAAGCTACTCTGCATATAGGAAATCGTGATAATGCGTGAAATTGACAAAATATTATGTTAGAAAATTAATGTCTTTTCAAAACATAAACTTCTGTTTATTCTACGGACATTTTCATGCTACGGACTTTTGAGTCCCTCATTGTATATTGACAAAATCACTATCATATTTTTTTTTCCATTGGAAATGTCATTCGTTTATCCAGTTATACGAAACTGGATTTGAATCAAAAATGAAGCTACCGAACGGAAAAGCCAGTGGTCGAAGTGGAAGTTAGCTGTGTGCCGCAAACGCGCACACAAAGCTAGTCCGCAGCCCCGATTGAGCTAATAACCTAATAAATACCCATTTGATTAGAGCAACGTTGCAATTTCATATCGTCATTCCGGGGTCGACGCCGCCATAATTAATGCTCACGGATCTGATTAATGTGCATTTGTCATTTTGCCGGATCATTAGCGAAATATCGGATTGTTTTTAGGTCTGGAAGCACATGTCAAATAATCCTATCAGCACTATTTTGGGTAATTTTGGATCTGATCTAGCCGGTTCATTGACGACGATTGAATGAATAATGAGTTATATCTGTATTAGATATTTTTTAATTAATGAATAACTTTACTTCAAGTAGAATAGCGATTGTCAGGTTACATTCAATATTTTGAGATACCATAAAATGGCATTATCCTTTGTCAAATACATTTTATTCAGGAATAAAAAACATGTAACGATAGTTTCTCCAGTATCCAATATCGTGAATGTCCGTTGATCGTCGAAACTTCATTATTCATTCGTCAGCCTAATTGACCAAAATCAAAACGTTGTATTGACACGCAAGGAGAAAAGAAGACTATTTTGAATAAAAATAATTATTTGTGTTTGTTGAAAAAGCCCTGTTTTCCGTGAGACGCAGCTTGTATATATATATATATATATATATATATATATATATATATATATATATATATATATATATATATATATATATATATATATAGAAATTAGAATTACTAGGTTCTGCCGTGTAGGACTGCGTTTTAGATTTTTAAAATCTCGACGTTTCGGAAGCCATTTTTAAGAGAATCTACTTGATTTACTCCGGGGCCTCAATCTGCCTACTCCCCAGAGTTCACAACTAGAAAAGTCTAGTATTTTCTAGTTGTGAACTCTAATTGGGAGAGTAGCAACAAAACAACATTACAGTAAGAAAGATTGGCCTCATAGTACTTCTTTTGAACCTGGTACTTCAAACATAAAATATGCCGCCCTTGTTAACCCAAATAGGTGCTTCTTCTGCCTCTCCATATTATTAAGCTTGGACTAATGAAAAACTGTGTCAAAGCCATGGATAAAGAAGTTAATGGTTTTAAGTATATAAATGAAATATTTTTTCAATTAAGTGATGCAAAACTAAAAGAAGGTATATTTATTGGACCTCAAATAAGGAAGCTCCTAGGTGATTTCCATTTTCAACAAAAATTTAACGAAAAGGAATTAGTAGCTTGGAAGTGTTTTGTGAAGTGTAGTGAAATTATTTCTGGGCAACTAAAAAGATGAATACTATAAAAACCTTATTGATGAACTCTTGAAAGCCTGTAAAATACTAGGGTGTCGCATGTTCTTAAAAATTCATTTTTTATACTCCCATTTGGATTTTTGTCCGGATAATTTGAGGGCCGTAAGCGACGAACAAGGAGAGAGGTTTCACTAGAACATCAAGATGATGGAAGCAAGCAAGCCTCTATGTTTGACAACTACTGTTGGTTTTTAAAAAGAGGTGATGTTACCAGAACACAAGAGGAAAAACTAAAAGTTTTTGTCGTTGTATGGCATCTCATGTAATACATTTTTTATTCACATAATCCTCAATATTGTCTTGCATAGATTTACAGGTTTATATTAAATAAATATTATATTGTAAAACTATGCCGTCTCCTTTTTTCCCTACCACCTACCCCTGGAACAAAAAACTGCATGTGTTACAGTAATCAGCTAATTATTTTCGGATTTAGGACTGCAAAATACTTCATACGCGCTTATTTCCATCAATGTTACCTCAAAAAACTTTAAATTTGTTAACATATGTTATTTAAAGGTGGTATCATTTGACATGCGCTTTCCTTCTTTTTTTTCTGCCAGGGCATCTGCCCCGATAAAGTTATTTTATCATTCTTATTTTAATTTAGGTTCAAAATAATATAGGGCTAGTCAAATATTAATTTAATGTTCGTTATTAGTGCGAAACTGAATAAAATCAATAAACGTATGTCGTAGTTTAAGAAAATTGGTGATTTCGTGTTAATTATTACTAACTTTTCGTGTTCGTTCTCCACATTTATATATAATATGATATTCAGGATTAAATGAAGGTTCTGTCTACTCAAGACGCTTTAACAAATCCTACCTTCAAGTCCTTGTCGTACCCCTAGGTAATATAGTGCTTATTCTAGGATGTCAGTAATGTAGCAAACGGAGGAGGGTAAAGACCAGCTTCCAACGTCTTAAAATTGGAAACCCATTGGCTAAAATATGGCAACCCTAACAGAAGATTGCCTGGCACTCTATGTTGGGAATTGGACTATGGGTTAACAGTCTATTCCCGTAAAAATGAGATTGAAAAATTAAGGAAACTCATGGAAAATAATCTATACAGACTTTAAGTCGACGACTTCTCAGATGAAAGATGGACATGAGAGGGCGATCTAAATAACTTAGGATTAAGAGGAAGGCAAAGGCAATCCCTCAACATTGCTGGCTGTTGCAAAAAGATCCTTGAGCCCGGATAGTATCACCAGTTTGATGATGATGATGATGGTCCTTTTCAACAAGATGTAAAATTTCTTCTTCGACTTCAGAACCGATTTCTCGCTGCCGTTCACACTGATCTGGAAGCGGCCTTTGAGGGTATCATTGGCCATAATTATGCTCAGCTCCTTCCGAATTTTGAAGAGGTTCCCTGTAAATAAGAATCATATCTTGATATTCGCCTACAGAATATACTTTTGAATTATAAATCGAATTTAAATGCACGCCCTGAAACCCCACAATATTTTTTGTCGCAGTTTTAAAATAACAATCTTTGTCGTGGCAATATTGTGACGTTGCTGCATCCTTCAGGGCTGATGTAGGGTATGATTCTTAATTTTAAAAAATGTTTTAATAATTATCGTTAGTTTATTTGTAGTTTTCTTCTCAGAAACTCTTAGGTTTTGGCCACTTGTTGTAAGGAATCGTTGGTTTGTTAAGTCTTTTTCCTCACACCCTGTATATATAATTTTAATTCCATTAGAGATTATAATATGAGGTAGCTTGTTATTATATGAGGTAGCTTATATATAATAATATTACATATTTATTGCTAAACTTATAGACTAGGTATATAACATACGCATGTGCTAAGAATATTGAACAGAAATTTGAATACATTCACGTTAACAAATGCACTTGTAAAGATTTCCCTGCCTGTAGTATAAGTGTAATTCGACAGTTTTCAATTAGATTTTCTGATATTCCCATGGTTACAAGCGTGCAGAGTATACTTTTGAATTACTGCTTATTCGAGTAGAATAAGATTTTCGTATGGTTCTCTATTGAAACACGTCGTTTCTACTAAATTATTGCCTCTTACCGACAGCATCTGGTAACCGTTCAATAAAATTTGTTTTCTTTTGTTAAACATTACTTGTTGTTTGAAACATTTTATTACAAACATCAATTGGATAATTTTTTAACTATTCTTTTAAGAAAATTAATACTATTATTGAGTATTAGCATTTGATACTAATAATGAAACTGAGATCACCAGATGAAACTTGTCAAATAAGTAATAGGATAGAATAGAATACTCCATTAAGAACGACGTATATGTGAAATAATGGGAGTACTGTCCAAATAAATTTCTCTCCGTGGATCTTTTTCTGCTGCGTTCCTAACTTCAGTCTCATCCCGATAATATGCTTTTCTACGGCCTCTCTCTTTCTCCAACCATGTTCCTTAAAATTATGCACCACCTTTGTCATTACATCAGCCTCATTGACAGATCTAGGTCCAGAGACTGTGATAGTTCTGCACTTATCGATGACAAATTTATTTGGGCTTTTCAAATGTTGCATAGCATCATTTTTGCTGAACTGTGTAGTCTAATGTAGCCTTCTACATCATTTACATCCTTTGAATGTGTGCAGTTACTTGTCAAAATGACCCTGTTGACCCTCAAACGAAATTAATTTTGCAGGTCAAATTCCATGTTCTAACTGATTTTCCAATAAAAATAGTATTGTTTGAAATATTTTAGTTCCACTTTAGTTAGACGAACTGGATTGTAAAATTATTATGGAACATCTACGAAATTACATGCTTGGATATGTTTCGATACCTTTCTTAGTAACTCGTTTAACCTGATTTTTTCAATAAAATTATGCTTCAACAATGTTTCATTCGACTTTATGATTTTAAATGGCAAAAAATCATCATATGTATCGTCATCATTAGGTCAGCGCACTATAGCCCGAGGTGGGCTTTGGCCTCGTCAAGGATTTTTTCCAACAGTCAGGATTGTCGAGCCTCGATGTCTTCTTGGCCATCTCTTTTTTTTTTCTCGTTTGAGCACGGCATTACTTGGGGGGCATGACAAGGACAGGAAGGTAGAATTACAAGAGGTAGAGGAACACTTTATAGACAACTTATACTATGTTCTAAAATAGGCAGATCTTCATACAGGGTAATTTTGGCCTGTAACTGCACACCCATAAAGGGTGCAAAGGGTGTACAAGGCTGACTGCTTAATGGCTCGGAGCTCAGCGAAAATGATGCTATGTAACATGTGAAAAACATGTATAAGTGTGTCATCGATAAATGTAGAACTAGCATAATCTCTGGACTTTTCATGAAGCTGATGTAATGACAAAGGTTGTGGATAATTTTGAGAAACATGGTTGCAAAAAGAGCGAAGCCAGATAAAGACATATTATCGGGAGAAGGCTGACGTTTAGAACGCAAACGAAAAAGAGCCACGAGGAGAAATTAATTTGGACAGAACTCCCATTATTTCGCATACACACGTCATTTTTTTGATAATTTAAAAACTGGATATTTCATCTATGATAAGTGCCATCTGCTGAAGCCAGTTTTATCATTAATATCATAGGCTAATTATCAACAATGGTATTTACTTTTCTTAATATAAACGGTTATCAATTTTGTGCTTTGGAAAGTAAAATTAAAAAAGCACATTATGGATTGAGTTTTCGATTACTTTCTTTATATTATTGTGACGTTTTTCGACACGGTATCACATTTCGCACATTTCGACTGGTATCTTAGCCATGACTTGACGAAGGTTTCTGTTCAAGACTTTGAGGATTGTCTACGTAAAAACGATCTTTCGCGTAGACCCACAAAAAAAGTCTAACGGCGTCAAATCGCATGATCTCGGTGACTAATTAACATCACCAAACCTTGAAATTATGCGGCCTTGAACCTTCTTGCCCAATAAAGCCCAAATTGATCGTATTGGGTGGCTTGTGGCGCCGTTCTTCCTGGAACCACATATCGCTCAGATTGGACATTCAATTTCTGCTCAAAAATAATTGGTTATCCTTAACAGTCAATCCTTCTTTGTTTTCGAAGATGTAAGGGTAAATAACACCACCGGAGAATAACGAGCACTAAACAGTCATCTTTTGCGGATGCAAGATACTCTCCACAATCACTTGAGGGTTTTCAGAGCCTCATATACGTCAATTTTGTTAATTTACGTATCCACGGAGCGAGAAATGAGCCTCATCGCTGAAGAAGATTTTGTTCGAAAAATCAGGTGAATGTTCAAGCACCGAATCGGCGTATGCTTAGGGTATTCCATGGTCGGTGGACTTAAATTCTTGCGTGAGTTGAACTTTGTAAGGATAGGAATGCAAGTCCAAATGCAAAATATGCCATATTTTGCCGTAAGACAAGCCCACAAGCTGTGAAAGCCAAGGAATCGATAAATTTGGGTCTTCAGCCACATTTTCACTGACAGCGGCGATATTTTCTATCGAGCGAGCCTTACGATGATGCACATGTCTTACCACATAACAGACCCAGTATTTTCAAATTTCTTGACAGTATTAGAATTGCGCGCTATAGGAATACCTATATACCACATTCTGCTCGTAAGGCGCGAAACGTGGCTACGGCAGAATCACCATTTTTGTTCGGTGGTTAAACGATCCCTATTGTAATCTGGCAAATCATAAACTAAACAAATCACACTTTGAATGACATTTAAGTATGACAGTTGTCAAAATACAGGGCTGTATTTTCCGAACCACGAATTGGATAACCCTGTATTAGAATAGTTTAAAAATTACTAGATTGATGTTTTTAATAAAACGTTTCAAAAAACAATTAATATTTAACAAAATAAAACAATATTTTATTGAACGGTTGCCAGATGCTATAGGTAACAGGCAATAATTTAGTAGAAACGACGTGCCTGAATAGGGAACTGTACGAGCATCCTATTCTACTCGAATAAACAGTAATTCAAAAGTATACTCTGCACGCTTGTCGCCATGGGAATATCAGAAAATCTAATTGAAAACTATCGAATTTCACTTATACTACAGACAGAGAAATCTTTACAAGTACTGTGCATTTGTTAACGTCAATGTATTCAAATTTCTGTTCAATATTCTTGGCATATGCGTATTTTATATACCTAGCCTATAATTTTAGCAATAAATGTTTAATATTATTATATATGGTATCAAACTACCTCGAATTATAATCTCTAATATAATTAAAACTATATACGAAAATTGTTGGCAAAAGAATTTGCCAACAAAGAAATATCAAAATACTTCTTCATATATAGTAGGTGTACCAGAGAGGAATATCTTTTTCAGGTAAATTTAAACAATGTAAGCAAGAACTAACTTTACTCTTGTCATGTAATGGACAGATTTTCAATTGCAGATCTGCAGAGCGAAGACGGGAAAAAAAACATTTGCAAGATTATTTTAATTCATGGACATACTGGTATTTTTCTCCACTAAAAAGTACTGCAGAGATCTCAATGTCTATATAGACCTAAATAGAATACAATATCCATCCCAATGATTACAATTTTCACTAACTTTTATTTACAATAATTATTTCGCATGACCTTAATGTAAAAATGCCTAATTTTTATTAGCCAGCGCCGAATACTTATTACTCGAAGCTTGACTTACTCCTTCTAATTACACTGACCTACAAAAAAACGTTATTTGGATGTTTCCTTCACTTCATGAGTCAAATCACACTAATTTTGGATTGAGAAAATCGAATATGATAAGGAAAAATTTTTATTAGCTTTAGTTTCCATTATATACAATAGGAGGAAATATCTTGTTTTAACGGATTAAGAGAAAACATACATTTTAACTACATATGCCAGCAGTACTGAATATCCATTTGATTTTTTTAATGAAAGTTACATTCTAATAGTTCAAAATCGATGGGAGAATACCTGGCGGGTTGTTGGGTCTGAAGAAAATCATGTGGTGGCTTCACGAGATCGTTTTCTTTGGGCTTGCCTCTTGTAAGTGAGTTGCGGGACATACCTACACAGAGACCAGCAGTAATCCTCAACCATTGTTTCATTCCAATGGCTCTGATATCTTTATTCTATCGCAAAAATATCCCGATGGACTCTTTCTCCGTGTTCATCACTAACTGCTCCACAACTAGGGGGGGAAAATCAGAGTTATGGGATTTGTAAGGCTGGTTGGGTTCTTCTTCTTCCACACTGTCTTTATTTTCTTATAATTTTGGGGTGGAGTAGGAACTGTAAAACTATTTGAATGTGGAATAGGTCGGTAGCCGATGGAAGATTCGGGTATTGAACTGTTCCTCTTTTCTTCATTGACAATCCTGCCTATATAGGTGGAGTCAAGCAGAAATATGAGTCCTGTATTGTTTGTAGGCTCCCGCCAAACCATAGGCACAAAAGCTATAGATCGTTTTTAATTTTTCAGTTATTCTCGTAGTATAACAGAACAAGAGTTGCAACATATATGTGAACCCCATGACTTCTCCTGGCCCCCTAGCGTCGTACCAAAATAATGGCGATAGGCAATCTTCACAATACACTTAGATTGCGTTTCTGTGGCGAAAATGTTATTCACCGCAATATTTATTTAATAAATTTACACATTTTCGATGTATTTTGATTTAACAAATTTTACACCTCAAAAGCACTTCAAAACCATAAATTCTGCACTCATTAGAACAGAAACAATATTAAACTCACTGTCACAACAACAGTAATTATGTTCATAACCTACAAACAGCTGGAGAACGTTGTGTCATGTTAGTTGACAAATGTGACAACTCCCGAAAACAAAATTTCCCCCAAACTGAATATGTAGACTATAAAAAATGAACTAAATAATTTTTATAGTGATTTTTAAATTGAGCAGGTGGAAAAACATAAGAATCGGCAATTTTTGAGCACGAAACATTTACATTGATGGTTAGTGTTATTCACAATAGAAGTCCGAAAATATGGGTTGGTCTGATTTTAGCATTTAAAAATAAATATTAATTTGAATATCAATACAAAGACGGAACTTCTTAAAGAGTAAATCTGGTTTTGAAGTAGTTACTGAGAGTCATTGTTTCTTGCGTTTGAGATTCCCCTTCTGAAATGTGATTAGCACTAGATAAACAGTTTTCTTCTGATAGAATGTATGAAATATATACACCTCATTTGTTAATATTCTAAACGCTTTATATAATATATAATTATTGAATAAGGTGCAGTAAGCTTATATTATAATATCTTTATATAAAAATGTTGATCCTCCTGAATCAAAGTCAAATATTAAAAACATAAGGCTGTTTCTTTCATACCTGAAATGACGTCGTGCATAAACGTAGCATTTTAGCACTTTCAACACAACCATAAGAAACCTGCATAGGTTAGTAGAATACGAAACATTCTTCACAAAATGATAAAAATTATTTTGAACTGTTTGCTTTCCCACAGGAAACAAACAATTTTAAAGCAAGATTTTATTTTTTGCCTTGGTAATTGTTCAATTGCTTGCTTGGAAATTGCTCTGTAGCATTTGTTGATTAATTTGTTTAATTGTCTGTATTCTTGACGTAGACACGACTTGAGGTAGACCTAAAGAAAAAAGTTCACATTCGAAAATTGTTAGCATTTTTCAGCAAAGTCAATGATTATCTGCCACACACCCACCCTCCCCCCTCTGGGTGTATGGGTGTCCGAATATCTGAGTATATGTGTGTGGGTATGTGTGTATGTGAATGTGTGTGTATGTGTGTGTGTGTGTGTGTGTGTGTGGGTGTGTGTGTGTATGTATGTTGGATATGAATCAATTTCAGTCCTATCAAGTTTTAGCATGTCCCAAATGTAATATTAATGCTCTAAATAATGACTATGTATCGGATCGAATAGTTTTTCTTACCCAATAACCATATCACTTCATTCTTTATATAACATGATTATTATTTAAACCGAATATAACCATTTTTCACTTTGTTATCTATCACTTTTATTTTTAACTTTGTGTGACTATAGTTTCGTTAAACGATGTTACGTCTCAAACACTACTTTAAAAATAAGGTATTACAGCTGTTTATCCTATGTACCTCATTTTCCACTTTTATTGAGGTTAATTTTTTATAATAATTTAAATTGTGGGGAATTTCAGAGATCTGTCTGATCGTTTAATAGCTGTCTAGACTAGTCTTTATTATATTTATAAATTTCAATCGCTTCCAAAACGTTTATTTTTTTGTTTTTTGGCGTTGTGTGTAAAATTTTTCAAATTTGTAATCTCAGGAAATATATCTCCGGTATATATGAAATGGTTCGCAAAATTAGAATTTTGTTTCTTTAATATGTACGCAGATTTGTGTTCTTTGAATCTGGTTGAAAATGTCGGCCGACTGCACTCATTGCAACTTAACATATAAACTTCAGATTTTTTATTTTGTGATGCTTTTTCTTTGGCATTAAAAAGTAATTTGCTGGCTGACTGGGGGGTTTTAAACGCTATTTACAAATTAAGTTTCCTCAAAGAGCAAGCTATTTGTTCTGAAATTGAACCGAAATATGTAATTTTACAGTATTTTTATCATTTGTTTTACTTTTGGGTATGCTTGATAAATTAGTAATTGTTTCCGTATATTATTTATTAAGTAACTAATTTCTTTTTCATTGAAGCCGTTACTTTGTGCTATTAGTTTTATTTTTTGCAGTTCTATTTTTCTATTATTTTCGGATAATGGAATAGTGGAAGCTCGGTGGATCGTAAACTTATATACTCCATATTTATGTGTAATAGGGTGAATGAATTGTTTTGTAATTTTTATATATTGTATAAATAAAACAAAGTTGTCTAATTTTCACTTATATTTTTCTCTGAAAGATAACGCGTTTCGCTACATTGTAGTTTCTTCGAATGGTTGACAAAGAATGAAATTGTATTGTGACAAATAGTAGGTACTAAGTAATTAAGTAATTATACATGTTTTTTTTTCTGAGAATTCCCAGAACCCTTACTCAGAATCATTTATATTAATGCTGTTAAGATATTTTTTCAGATATATGCCCATAATAAGAAAGAGTTTTAAATCCAAATTATTTAATTTTAATCCTAGAGTAGGCTTCCGAAAGAGCTTTATATATCTGTTTTTCAGAAACTATTTTATCAACTATTGAAACTGGATAGCCGTTATTAACCGCAATTTGCTTAATTAAATTTAATTCTATTTTCAATAGTTGATAAAATAGTCTCTAAAATAGAAAAATAAAGGATTAAAATTAAAAAATTTCGATTTAAAACTCTTTCTAATTATGGACATATATCTGAAAAACTTAAAAAATATCTTAACAGTATTAAATAAATGTAGCCTTTAAAACCAACAAATATTTGGGAAAAATTAAAAAAAAAACTATACACAAAAAAGGGGAAAGACAATAAATCAGGCGTCTACCAAATAAATTGTGGCTCGTACAATAAATTTTATATAGGACAAACAGGTAGATCATTGAAACTCAGAATTGCAGAACACAAGCGCAGCTATCTGAATAATAAAATGGACTCAACATACGCGGAACATCTTATTAAAGAAAAACATACAGTTAATAATAATATTAAAAAATCTTACACATAAAAAATAAGGGTACCAATTTTAATTTACTAGAATGTTTGGAAATAAACCGTCACAAATGCACATATGTCCTTCTTAACGACCAAATAAACTTCAACCATTCTCCGCTTTTAAATATGTCAAAAAAAAGTCTGAGTGAGGGTTTGGGAATTCCCAGAAAAACATGTAAAATTACTTAGTTACTTAGTACCTATTATTTGTCACAATACAATTTCATTGTTTGTCAATCATCCGAAGAAGCTACAGTGTAGCGAAACGTGTTATGTTTTAGAGAAAAATATATGTGGAAATTAGACAACTCTGTTTTATATATTTAATTTAGTATACATTTCCATCAATAAAATGCCGCAAACATTCTCATTTTTTATATCTGAGTATGTGGATTTTCTATGGATATTAAATTCTAGTTTAATATTTTGGATTATATTTAAAAGCTTTAATGTTTCTTCTAATTGTTTGTCATTTCTAGTATAATAAAACAAAATGTCCACAACATATCTAAACCTAAACAATATATTTTTTGCTTCATCCGTTTTTAAAAAATATTTTCCAAGTTTGACATAAACAGTTCTGATAATAAAGGGCTTAGTGGGGAACCCATTGCTAGACCAACCTTTTATTTGTAAAAAATACTATTAAATTGAAAATAATTTTCGTTAATGCATAAGTTAAAGAGTTCTAAAATATCAGGCTTAATAAATGAGGTGATGATATTTTTTGAGTAAATTATCTATTAATGTAGGCAATCTTTATTGGGAATATTCGGGAACATGTTGCTCACGTCAAAGGATGCTAGAAAACCGTTTTTTGGTATAGATAGTTTGTTAAGCTTTTTTGTAAGGTCCACCGAGTTTTTTATTGAATGTTTTGGCGAGAAATTCGTAAAATTTTTTAAAATATTATTTAAATAAAATGCTAGGTTTCTTAAAGGGCTATTTGTGTGCGAAACTACTAGTCTTACTGGAAAGTTTTCTTTATGAATTTTAATTAAACCGTACAGTGTTAGAGGAGTAGGATTTATATTGACTATTTTATATTTATCTTCGTGTGACAAAATTGTGTTAATATTTTTTATCGTTGATTTTAACCTTTTGTGGTAGGGTCATTTTATATTTTGACGCGGTCTTCATTATCTAGAAAGTTTTTAATTTTTGATTCGCAAATTTCTTTTTCTAGAATAACAATTGAATTATCTTTATCTGCTTTAGTCAAAACTAAATTATTATCTATGATTTTAGAATTAATGGATTTGATAATATGGTCTTCATTTTTTTTGGTTGTGGTATTCTCGATTCATTTCTAGAATCCTTTTAATTTTTTCTTTTGTAAAATTAGAATTAGGAATGTTTTCAAGGGATAGTTCTACTTCAGATATTATATTTTCCAAAATTTTACTTTGTTTGATATTTGAGTTATATTTCGGGCATAAAACATTCCTAATTCTATTTAAAATATTGCTAAAATGTAACCACAATAAAAGTGTAAAATTAGGCATATAAGATAAACTATAGATAAGCTGTAATACCTTAGTTTTAAAGTAGTGTTTGAGAATATAACATCGTTTTACGAAACTATAGTCACACAAAGTTAAAAATAAAAGTGATAGATAACAAAATAAAAAATTGTTTTATTCGGTTTAAAAAATGAACTATCACAAAGTAAAGGGCAAATCAATCAATAATATGATTATTATTGCTATCACACCTGAAACATGCAGACTAGTTCGGGTCATAGATCTGGACAATAAGTAGGTTTACATCTATACCTTAAAAAAAGCAAAATAAAGAATTGTTATGATTTCAGTTTTTCATATTTTAAAATAGTTATATGTATTTAGGCTGATGCTTCATATAGAGGAATCGTAAAAATTTTCTATTTTAGATGTGTGTCCAAAAATTCATATTCGTCGATTATTAAAAATTCTTCACCATACGAATATGTTGTCTTAACTGTTAACGTGGAAGGTCTCCAGGGCAATTTTGCTCTATAACGTGCGATTTTTGTTCATTTTAAGCATTATATTTGATCTCAAAATGCTTGTTCCTTACATACACTCCCTCAACATGTTTATTTTTTTGTGCGATGCTCAAAACGAAATATTCTTTTCTTACATACTTATAAAACTTCTATTTTATTATTCATTCAATATTTATCTATCCCTCTAATAATTACTTTTTGGTAACAAGGAACTTTTGTGATCGTATCGATCTTAAAACGATTCCCACGTGTCTATTTTAAGACAAAAAATAATAAGTAAGTATAGTATAGTAAGTAAGTTCCTTATTCTAAGGCGGTAGGAAAATTCAAATAAGCAATGTTGTACATATTAAGATAATCTGACAATCTGTTAGCCTTATCGCCAAAAGCATGCCATCTGGTTCTATTTTACGCCAGAACCTTGACTTCTTGCCAGGACATATTAGCTCTTTTCAATTCATCATGAACAGTTTTTCTCCAAGTTTGTGCGAATCCTATAATTTAATTATTATTAATTTTTTCCAATTATCGGAAATATCGTTTGACTCCCACATCTCCTTTATTAAGGGTTGTAACAATTCGGAACTTGACGCAGGATTTGTCTTAAACTATTCTGATGGTATATTATCCAATTCTGGAACTTCGTTATTTTATTATGATCTTATAGCTCATTAAATTTCGAGTTTCGAAGATGCATCACAGTTAATGGGATGCATCTGTTAAAGATAATGCATGCTTGCTTGTTCTTATTTTGGTTGTTCTGCACCCCGTTGTTCTTAATCATGTTCGATTTGTTGTTGTCCACCCAACTTCTCTTAAAAATATATCGGATCATCTTCAACAGCAGCTTAATTCTTTCCACCAACCATGTACATTTGTTGAAAATAGTTAAAATTACTTTCTAATATATCATTGTCTTTTAACTTTAATCGATGTAAGCTCATCTTCAAACACATATACTTTACTATTACATATATTTTTTTGATATGTATAACGACAATACATATGGAATGACAACATAAACATATGACAATATATCACACATATATGATAATATATGACAACATAAAAAGAAATATATGTATCATCGACACATTCAGCTTTTTACTTGTCTTTTATTAGCTTTTGAATCTATAATTACATCATGTTAGCTGAATCTAGTGTTATTCATTTATTGCAACGTTCTACTATTGTCAATGTTGTCTGTGATTCGAACAACTAACGCAATTTCTACCATTTGAAAGATTCTAGATGTTTTCTGTTTTATATTTCATTGTTTGTTGCCAGATAAAAAGTTGTTCTCCAGATATGTCCTAATTTTGTATCACAAAAGCTCATAGCGCATATTCCATGTATCGCGTATTATATCGCACAACCGATAAAATTACATTAGTGGAATACAATTACTGATAGCATATTTATGATTCGTATCTTAACAATTTCTCAGTTATCTTGCCTGAATATAAATGAAAAATTTTTAAAGTATAGATTTCTAAATTTATTCGACTTTAAAATGTTTTATTAATATTGAAACAGACGTTTTAAATATAACTACGAGCTTAATGAATCTTCAGATACTTCGAACGAAATAGCCCTGAAAATGATCGTTTTAATTTCGCAAAACTTGCGAGTAAACGTTATAAAACGGCTGTCGTAATGGCCGCAACGAAACAAATAGCTTTTCGAAACAGCCGGTTGTCTACTTGCATCGTATAATAAAAGTTTTTCTATTACTGTAGACAGCATTTGTTAATTGACCTATCAGAAACAGAAACAGCGTTTCAACCGACATATTCCATACATACAAAACAAAATTGAGTAAAACGTTATAAGTTGTTCGTGATAGGTACCTCTGATTTATGATTTTAATAAAATGAAATTCTCGTTGTTTTCCAGGGCCTAATATCAGATTTTTTATAAACGTAACTGACACAGCATCTAACTTTGTAATGGCCTTTCAGTTTCGTCCATTTTTGAAAAATATTTGTTATATATTTGTTTTGTTTATGGATAGTCAAAGATTATTATATTTTAGAGACATTTTATTTTCTCAATCTAATAAATTGAAAAAAAAACTATTGAAAAAGGAAATAATGATGTTCTTTGGAGCCAAGACTAAATTCAGAGTTTTGCAAACGAGTTCAAGGATGTGTCGAATATCCAATGTCTTTCCAACATTAGATTTTTGGCAACCGCTACATTCGGTCTTGTAGTATGCCTTGGCTGGATTATAAACTTCGACAAATTTCAATGATTACATTTTGTGAGAACAATGAGGTGGAAAAGAGAGCATATGAACGCCGTTTTCCAATGCCAAGTCAATTGATGCAATAGATAAGTGAGACGATAAGTAAGACGCATGATGATAATAAGAAGAAGCAGTGTCGGTTTGTCTGTCGATGAGCAACTGTGTTTGATAAAATGGTTCATATATTTGACAAATTATTTCTGCTGCATCCAGCCAGATTCATTGCAGGCGGCATCACTTCCTAATGAGACATTATCCATGAAACAGCTTTGCATATTCTTTCTCGGGAGCATAAAGAAAGGTGCTCTAGAATTTCCGGCTGTATTTACGGCAAGCGCCATAGTGCCACATTCTTGTGCAGCAGCTTGATCGAATTTTTTCGTATCTTTTAATGAGATGACTTTTTCGATTTGCGTTGGAATTGTCGAAAAACCAGATTCGTCCATATTATATATGGATGGTGCATCGAAATAGTACAAATCGAAAAGCACACGTAAATGATTAAAAAATGGGTCGACATTTTTCTTGCAGAAGGCCTTGATCCAATTGAGACTTGTTTGTTCGGGCGTACGCAAAGATAGTTTTTTGTGTCGCAGCATGAAGCTGTAGTACCAAGATATTCCAGCCATTTCATCAGTATCCCATGATGCTGAATATATTCAGTTTGCGCGCAACTTCATAGGCTAATTGTTTAAATTCGGTTATGCTTAAGCCGTAATAGATATGACAGCATCACACAAGATATTCAACCAGAGCTTCTTCTTGTTCGTCATTGAACACATATGGAATCAAAAAACAAAAATATTAAAAATTTGTTATTAAAATGAATAAAAAAATGTCGTACCAATACGGCGAACGATAGACATCAACTCTTCATAAGACATATTTGAAATGTCTGGAACTTCTTTATCCAATTTTGCGATATAGCACGACAAATTAGATTACTCAATTTGTAGGCACGAGCAGTGTGTCTGATACCCTTCTTTTCGATTTTGATACGTTTCAGCGCTAGAACAATGAGTGAAAATCAGAAACACCATGATCAGTTGTTGTTACTTTACGGCTTGTCATTGTTACGCATATATATATATATATATATATATATATATATATATATATATATATATATATATATATATATATATATATATATATATATATATATATATATATATATATATATATATATATATATATATATATATATATATATATATATATCTATATATATATACATATATATATATATATATATATATATATATATATATATATATATATATATATATATATATATATATATATATATATTACGGAGATTACGGTCCATACCTTCAACATGGTATTTCAGTATGTTGAAATATGACAGTACAACCTCAAACACGGCCCTCATTCCCCGGAGGCCAAGGGGCAACTACCTACGGCAGCGGGAAGACCTGCCCCAAGGCAGAGGGTGCTAAGAATCACCGGGTTAGATCAGGCTGCCATTGGACTTTTGACATTGCAACGTTAAATATACGGACTATGAAAACAGAGGCCCGATTGCAAGAACTGTTAATCGAACTTGACAACATACATTGGGATATTATTGGGCTCTGTGAAACACGAAGGAAGGGTGAAGAGTTAATCAAACTGGAACCAACTGGACACGTACTCTACACTCGAGGTACGGAAAATGGCCGATGTGGCGGAATAGGATTCCTCATTAATCGAAAGCTGAAGGACAGTGTGGTAAAATTTGAAAGTACATCCGACCGATTAGCCCAATGCGTCATTCAGCTGAATAAAAAGTTTAGGCTTCAAATCGTCCAAGCTTATGCACCAACTATAAGCCATAAAGATGAGGAAATTGAGGAATTTTATGATGATGTGGCCCAGCTTTTATACAAGGAGAAATGTAGGTACAAAATCCTGATGGGTGATTTTAATGCCAGAATTGGAACAACAAGAACAGACGAAAATGCAACTGGCCCATATGGAACTGGTGAGCGAGACAATAGAGGTGACAGATTAGTTGATTTTGCTGAAGGACAAGAACTATATATTATGAATTCATTCTATAAGAAAAATATCAGCAGAAAATGGACATGGAAAAGTCCATCTGGGCTCACAAGCGAAATTGACTACATCATGACCAACGATAAAACAATATTTACCAATTGTACTGTCCTTAACAATTTTAATGTTGGAAGTGACCACCGAATTGTACGAGCAAGGGTTCGGATTGACTGTCGAAAAGAGCGCGAAAAAATGGTAAGATCAAAGAAGGGCAAGGTGGATTCTGGAAGACTGCTGGAGAGAGGAAGCGATTTTGAGATTGCTTTGTCAAACCGGTTTGCTGCGTTACAAGATCCAGAGGAGGTGGAAATATCAGTTCAATATGAAGAAATCGCCAACAATGTACTTCAAACGGCTGCTTCAATAGCACCAGAGGAAAAATGTCTCAAACAAACAAAAATCTCCAGTGAGACCATTGATTTAATGAAGAAACGGCGAGCAATGAGAAATGCAGGTAGTCCTTTTGGCAGGGTCGAGTACACTGAGCTCTGCAAAACTATAAGAAAACGTATCAGAGAGGACACGCGCCGATTCAATATGCAGCTAGTGCAAAAAACCCTGGAAGAAAACAAAGGAATTAACAAAGCTAAACAGAAGCTGAGAAACAAAAGAACGCAAATATATGCTTTAAAGCGTGAGGATGGCACAGTGTGCAGGACGCGTACCCAAATGTTAGAGATTGTCAGAAGGTTTTATTCCCAGTTATATGAAGATCAGAGCCAGTCAGGGACAGCAATACCCACGGAAGAACAATATATAATACCAGATATCCTAGTGGAGGAAGTAACAAATGCTATAGAACTGATGAAGAACGGCAAGGCTCCAGGAAAGGATAGTGTAACTGTCGAAATGCTAAAAGCTGGTGGTCGGACGTTACACAAAACACTGGCAAAATTATACTCAAAATGCCTCAAAGAACAAAAAGTACCTGACTTATGGAAAAATGCAGAAGTGATCCTTTTACATAAAAAAGGAGCACAGGAAGATTTAAAGAACTACCGTCCAATAAGCCTCCTATCAGTGATGTACAAAGTTTTCACTAAGATAATTTCTAGAAGAATATTAAAAAAACTGAATGACGCACAACCAAGAGAACAAGCAGGATTCAGAAGTGGATTCAGTACAATGGATCACATCCAGGTTGTACAGCAGGTCATAGAAAGGCACAACGAATACACCATGCCACTGTGCTTGGCTTTTATCGACTACGAAAAAGCATTTGATTCCATCTCAAAGCATGCGATAATGGATGCACTGCTTAGCCAAGGTGTAGAGAGAGCCTATGTAAACCTATTAGAATCGATATATGATGGAGCTACAGCCACAATTCACCTTGATGATCTTGAAGTGGGAATTAATATAGAACGAGGTGTACGGCAGGGTGACGCAATATCGCCTATTCTTTTCTCGGCTGGCCTTGAAGAAGTATTCCGTAAACTGGATTGGGAACAGGATGGGGTAAAGATCAATGGTGCAAACTTAAACCATCTTAGATTTGCAGATGATATTATTCTCATTTCACAAGACCCAGAGGAGCTGCAAAGACGCATACAAGAACTGCAAAGGGCTGGCGAACCATTTGGCTTGAAAATAAACCTGAAAAAGAGTCAGGTTATGTTCAATAACTTCGCTCAGGACAGAAGAATTTCAGTTTTAGGAAGGGATTTAGAGATTGTGGACAGCTTTGTATATCTTGGGCAGAGGATTTCCATGGAGGAGAATACCGCCCGGGAGGTGGAACGGCGTGTTAAATGTGGCTGGCAGGCATTTGGTAGGCTCAACATAGTGTTTAAGAGCAGACTCCCACATTGCCTGAAAAGAAAAGTATTCGATCAGTGCGTTCTACCCGTTATGACATACGGAAGTGAAACCTGGACACTCACATCGCAATCAATTCAAAAACTTCGGGTGGCACAGAGGGGAATGGAAAGATGTATGCTTGGCATTACAAGACGAGACAGAAAGTCCTGCGCATGGATCAGGGAACAAACAAAAGTCTGTGACATCATTGGAAGAGTAAAACAGTTGAAATGGAGATGGGCAGGCCATATAGCGAGGCGATGGGACGACAGATGGACCAAGGCAATCCTGGAGTGGATACCGCTTGATCGCAAACGTCCGCGAAGAAGACCGAAAGCACGATGGACTGATGACATCGTTAAGTATATTGGACCCGAGTGGCAGAGGAAAGCCCAGGACCGTGAAGGTTGGAAGCATGCTGAAGAGGCCTTCATCCTGCAGTGGATCGATACGGGCTGATGATGATGATGATGATGATATATATATATATATATATACATATATATATATATATATATATATATATATATACATATATATATATATATATATATATATATATATATATATATATACATATATATATATATATATATATATATATATATATATATATATATATATATATATATATATATATATACATATATATATCGACTTGGTGTCACTCTCTCAGCTCAAAATGCTGGAAACCATAAACCGATTCATTCCTCGCGACGTTAGAGTTTGACTCGGAGCCTGGGGATAAATTTCATTATAACTCAGTATTCCGTTAGCACTGAGACAAAAATTGTCGAACTATGTGGCAGGTTTGCAACAATATAGCTCGTTGTCCGACATTTATGATATTTCGGTTTACTCCGCAATTTGTTAAACTTTTGGAGAACCTGTGGCTCACCAATACCTATGCGGAAATTACAAAAGGTTCGATGTTGACTTTTTCAAGTTGCCAGATGTTCTTCAATTCATAAGAAAGATTCGCATACAGAGAAACTTTTTCCACCTCCGTTTTATGTATATTGTGAGACAGTGGTATGGTAATGTCAATAATTGTTTCTCATTTTTCTTTTTTATTTATTAAGACTATGTCTAATCTATTGTAGTCGACAGCTCTATCAGTTATTATCGGTCTATCCCAGTAGAGCAACACGCCGCCAGACTCCAAAACTGCTTGAGGACTGTATCTATAATACGGCGGAGTAGATGTTGGTAAAAGACCATGATTAAGTGCCAGTTTTTGGTGAATTATCTTAGCAAGCTGATTATGCCTTCCTAAATATGCGTTCTCTGCTGAAGTAGGACATCCACCAATTATGTACTCAACAGTCTCCCCTATTTTGCCACACTTTCGATATACATTTTCAATATTTTCTTTAACGATATATTTCTTGTAATTGTTGGTTTTTATGACTTTATCCTGGATAGCAATAACAAAAACCTTAGTTTCCGGATATAGTTGATTCTCGTCTAACCAGAGCAGAGAAGCTTTCTTATCAATATTATTGCCATTTAATAATTCTACATATCTACCATGAATTGATTTATGTTCCCAGAGATTTATGTTGTTTTATAGTGTCCCTGTTTCGATAGTGTAGTGTGCATGGTTCATTTTTAGAGGTGTATAATTGTGATCAAACTGAGTTTCGAGCCTGATAAGTTGATCTTTCGAACTTAGAAAATGTTGGCGAAGCTTCTTTTCCTGAATAAGACACAATTCTTTGATGTTAATAAGCCCTCTACCTCCATATTTTCGAGGAATGTATAACCTCAACACAGAAGAATTGGTATGCAAACAACGGAATTTTTTTAAAGTCGTCTAGTCATGCGGTCTAGCTCTTCCAGTTCTGTGTTTGACCATTTGACCACTCCAAATAAATATGTTAACACCGGTACTGTCCATGTGCCTTACATATATTCTCCCCCTGAGAGTTTTGTATTAAGACGCTCGGTTATTCTTTTCTTATATTTATCTTGGAACTCATGTTTGAGTGCTGTATGGTTTAGCATCTGATTTTGTGCTATTCCCAGATACCGATAGGTATCATACGGTTTCAATGAGTGAATCTGACAGAATGATTCCTGATTTTGTTTAACTTGTACTTTTTTTATATTTACGATATTTATCTAGTCCAAAGGATATCTTAATATCGTCGCTGAATATTTTTACGGTTTTAGTAAGCGATTGTAGTTTGCTGTGGGACTCTGCGTATAGTTTTAGGTCATCCATAGTTAACAGATGTGATAACCTTCTGCTGTCTGTTAACTGGAACCTAAACCCGCTTGCAGACTGATTGAGAATTGTAGACATATGATTTAGAGCCAGACAAAACCACATTGGCGACAAAAAATCTCCCTGGAAAATTCTATAATATGGGACAGGTGCGTTATCTAATAGCGAGTACTTTAATGCAGTTTGCTGATGTATAATTTTCGCCAGCTGATTATGCCTTCCTAAATAAACATTAGGGGCAAGAACTGCACACCTACCGATAAGGTGTTCAATCGTTTCCCCCACTGTACCGCACTTCCTGCATCGGTCGACAACATCCATTTTAGTATATGCCTATCATAGTTTCGTGTTCTTACTACCTTATCTTGAATAGATGTCGCAAAACCTTCCGTTTCTGGACACAACAGCCCATCGATCAGCCATTTCAGAGACAATGGTCCATCAACGGTATCATCCTCGAATGACTTTGGATACCGTCCATGCAGTGTCTGTTGTTTCCATTCAGGGACACCATCCGTAAGTGTTCTACTATAAACACGGTTCACATTATCTAGGTTCAGCGGGGTGAAACCCCGGTCCTCCTTAGCAACCAACTTCATTAGCGTGCTGCTTGAATTAATGAAGCGCTCTCTCATCTTACTCTCCTGGTTCAGACAGAGATTCTTTATGTTCAAGAGACCTCTGCCTCCCAACTTTCTTCAAATGTATAGTCGCTTTATAGATGAAGCTATATAATGAGGTTTCCACTGTTCAGTTTCGTATTTAAAAGCTTTGTAACCCTCTAAGTTTCTCATTTTGAGATGTCTTCTAATATACCTAACAAATATACCTAAATATTTGTAGGATTCTTCTAGTGCCAGTTGTTTTATGTTACTGTGTAGAGCATTTGTCAAGTCCGAATGAATCCCTACTAAATTCTTACGAGTTTAGTTTTTCTCTAGTTCCTCCATAGAGTTTGTCGTCCATATATTGTAGGTGGGAGAGCTTTCGTGGATTCATTATGTTCAGTTTATATCCAATATTACTGTTGTTAAGTAATGTGGATATACCATTTAGGGCTAAATAGAACCAAATTGGAGATAGGGAATCTCCCTGAAAAATTACTCTCTCGATATTCGCAGTTGTAATGCATTGTTGATCGATAAAGAGATTTGTTTTCTATTTCCCCATCAGACACCTTAAGGAGTTAATAATGGGAGGGCTTATTTTATAAATCCTCTGGACGTCTAGTAACTAATCGTGTGGAACACTGTCGAAGGCTTTCCTGTAGTCTATATAGCAGATGTTTAGGTTGCGTTTTCTTTTCCGCGCTTGTTTGAGAACTGCAGCATCGATCGTCAGCTGTTCCTTGAATCCCATACTTGCTCTTATACACCCTTTCTGCTCTTCTTCAAAAATATTGTTTTTGTCACAATGTTGGTAATTTTTTTCATTGATTAAGGCTGTCAACAATTTATACAATACTGACAGACATATGATGGGTCTGTACTTACTGGGTTACTTAGCATCACCCTTTTTGTACAGAAGATATGTATTGCTTTCCATTAAAAAATTCGGGAAAGTATCAGGATTTATCATTACCTCTTCAAGTGGACGGTGGGCTGCCGTAAGGTTTTTAATCCAGAAGTTATGTAGACCGTCTGGTCCAGGAGCTTTCCAGTTATGAGTTTTCTTGACGGCGGTGCAAATGTCAATCGCCATGAAATCGTTAAACTCCATTTCTGGAAGAGTAGTTGTCAGCTGTTCAGTTGTTTTAATCCAAGGTGCCGATTTTTCATAGCCATCTGATCGTTTCCAAACCGATGGTCAATATTCTGCAAAGGAAGACACATCCATATTCTCAAGTTCTGACCTGCTATTACCTTGTTCGAGCTCTCTATAACATTTCTTTTGGCTGATCATTTATGAATACTGCATTTTGGTGCTTTCGTTTGTCTAACTCATTATATCTTGCTAGTCTAGCCCCTTTAGATTTAGCTTTCTGTCTAAACCGATCTTTAATGTCCAATAACTTTTCGGAAAAATTGTCGAAGTCAATGCCAGATATATTGGCAATTGTTTTTGTTTTTTTCGTTACTTTACTTTATCGGTTACTTGAAAGGTACTCTGAGATGATGTCGACTTTCCTCCGGAAATCATCGATATTGTTTTGAAGGCGTGTTTTCCAGGCAGGCGTACTTTTCGGGAAATTACGACTGCTCGCACTGGTGATGTAGGTTTTTTGGCCCGAAATTTCGATTGCAGTCAGTGCTGCACAGTATAACGCAAGATGTATATCGCATAGATCTAGCATCCCTGATGTGACTTCAGAACTTTGTTGATCTGCACTAGAATAATACCAGCTCTTGCAATATTGTGCAATATTGAAATTTTTGGCCTGTTCAGTGGATTTGTCCCAGTAAAATGAGCCAAATTACTATAGAACTTCTCTCATATATTAGACAACTTCTATTGTAAGGTCACTTCCTCGCTGCTAGACGATATGATCTCTGTTGGAAAATTAAGAGTTTGTTCCATTGGCTGCGCCTCTGTTGTTAAGGTAAGGACTACTATATTATCTTCTTGATGTTGCGGATATGTAACGTTGTGGTGTAATTCATTACCAACTTCTCTCTTGACATTCATTAGTTCCGTTTGGGTGAGGTAGTTTTTATTTAAAATTATATTTTTACGGTCGGCTATGTTTTGCTCTGGCAATTCTCTGATCTGGCAGCCGAGTTTCAGAGAACCTCTTCTTATATTCTTGTTGGAGTGCATTTCTCAGTCCAGGAAGCGGCTTATCTCCGCACTGGTTTACGTAATAATAGGCACGCATGACCTCAATATTCATTTCGCGTGTACATCTGATACGTGGAGTGCGTTCAGTTCTAGTGGCAGCCCTCCTTATGGGGGGTGAGCCAACAAGCACCGGGACATTTCCGTCTTCTATATCATTATTAATTTGCACTCTGCACTGAGCTTGTGATGAGGTGTTCGGTGGTGCGAGGCTTTAATTTTCAAATTGTTGCTAGGGTACCTTTTTCGTTGCCATTCTTGTGATGTCATAGAGTTGAGAACTGCCACTCGCTACAGATTCACCAACCCCGGATAAATTCTGCCGACGGTTCCGAAGGTTTCTTGTCCGCAAAACCCTACCGCCTTGTATTATACCATTATCTATTTTAGTCTTCATAAAACATTTTGGGTTCAAGGAAAAGTTTTTAAGATTCAGAATCTGTGCAGGGCAGGATCTGCCCGGTCGAAAACCTGCTTGATATTCACCAATTTTAGGTTCTAGCTGTCCCTGTGCTCTGTCTAGTAGACATTGATATAGAATCTTGTAACAAACTGGGAGAAGAGATATCCCTCTGCAGTTATTTAGATTCGTTCTATCTCATTTCTTATGTAGTGGATGGATTAGAGCATCCTTCCAATCTACCGGAATCCTTTCGGTTCGCCAGTCTTCTTGTAGAATTTTGGTTATTTCCTTGATTGTACGTGGACCAGCGGATTTCAAAAGTTCAGCAGTGATTCCATCTTCACCAGAAGCTTTTTTATTTTTAAGTCGGTTGATTTGCCTAATTATTTTATGTTCATTCGGTGGTAATAAATCTGGGTTTGTTTGTTTATGGTTTAGTGATGGTAATCTGTTTAAGGGCTCAGGACAGTTTAGTAGTTGTTCAAAATATTTCGCAAGTTCTTTGCAATTGTCTTGCTTATTTAGAGCTAATTGTCCGTTTTCCTTTCGCAAGCAAATACTTTGGGGTTGATAGCCTGTTTAGTTTTAATCAATAAAATAAAATCAATATTTAATCAATTTTTATATATATATATATATATATATATATATATATATATATATATATATATATATATATATATATATATATATATATATATATCTATATATATATATATATATATATATATATATATATATATATATATATATATATATATATATATATATCTATATATATTGTAGCATGTGTAACAGCTTGGATTTGGGTGCTCTATAGATCAGATGTGCAAGTTTTATTACGGATAAATACATGTTAAAAAAACGCAGCCAAATTATTCTTCAGATTAAAAGAATCAATTATTTTAACTTAAGGTGAAAATTTCCCAATCATCCATAAAACGACGATCTATTGCTTATTCAAAAACAATTTCAAGAAGTTTTATCAACTGTTGCGGATAAGCCTGCATGACAGGCCCAATAACAGTGTGAGGCCCTGTAAATATTGTATGTATTTAGCAAATGGTGGAGAAATCACCAGGAAAGTCGATTCGATCACATGGTGTACAATGGGAAATGTTTCTATGCAGTTTACGTCGAACTTATACAAGTGACCTTGCACATGTTTCCCCATAATATTCAAATTGTTTATTGCGGCTTATTTTTTATGAGGATTATTGAATTACAAGGTTTTGCATAACTAAGCCTCAAATCATACAACTCAAGGAACTCCGTGCTGAAATCTCTTAACACCAGATATGTTAACAAAATTTATGGAAAATGTGTTAAAAAAGGCACAACGTTGCATTGCTGCAAAAGGCTCATATTTGACTGACATAACTTTGAAATATTATTTAGCCCAAATTTCTAAAACGAAATAAACACATTATAGAAAAAAAACCACCTTGTTACTTTTAAAAATTATAAATAATTAAAATAGTAGCGAGATACTTGCCTCGCCCGTTAAAAATCTAATGTCATACATATCCTTCAAATAAGTTAATAATTCCCTCTAATATTATAATAATTTATCTAATATTATAATAATCTATCAAATATTATAAATAAGTTAATTATTGTCCATTGAGCAGCAAAATAGAGTTCGTTCAGGACATATCAAATCATAAGCGCTGTGGTTACTAAATAACTAAACGATTATGCCCTATGGAATTTTGATCACAATCGGCATGTTTACTACCGATTGATAGGTCTATAAATACTTTAATATTATACCTTTCAGTTGTCTAAAAAGTGTTATAGAAGTTTAATTTCTATTCTCATTATAATACTGAATAAAACATAATTGTCATTATAAAGGTATTTACTGATGCTTTGAGGATTTTTCCCTTCCAGCCCACATCGCATAACTAATTGGAAATTATTCAACTGATTAATTTAAGAAATCCCTTGACAATTTCTCACACACATTTACGCAGCAATGCCTAAACGGTGAACTAAATTTGATTGAGTTTTTAATGGAGACATATTGTCCTCTGGAGATTCGCGAAGGGAGATAGAATACACGAACAATTTTCATCTGTGATATTGAACGGAAAAAGCAGTAATTTGGTGATTGCTATTATTTTATCGTTGAAGCCTCTGGATTGTATCGTTGCAATTATTCGAAAAGCATTATTTAATGGTACGTAACACGTCATGGAAATTTGTCACTATCGAGCAATCAGCAGAATTAGAAAGGCTGAGTGAAACATGCACGTACGCAGATTTGAATGGCACATTATCATAAAATAAACTCATATCGATTTATTATAATGGTATATAAAACACGAAAAGCCCTCAGATTAATGAATATTGAAATTATGTTAAAAATAAGTGAACTCCGTTAAAATATATTGAAATTTTGGAATGAAACAAATATATTTTTTTGGATATTAAATGTTTTGTTATGAAAACTAAACATTTAACGTCTTTTCTCGTGTTGAAAATAAAAATTTATTTGTTTCGTTACCCTATTGTGTTGATCAAATTTAAACTGGCAATAAAAATAAACAAAATCTTTAACAAACAAAATTAACCAAACTGAACCTTTTTGAACCTAAACTAAACCTGAAACTTTTAACTGAAATAAAATTAAATCTAATTCTTTGTGCCTCGGCCATATAGCGGTGAAAAAACAAAATGTTCTCGGTTAATTTTTTGATTATTAAAACTATTTATTACTATTTAACTATTTCACTATTTAACTTTTTCAGTTGAAAGAAAGACATATAATTTTCATATGTCATTAATATATTATCAGGTACTATTTGACAAAGACTCCGGTCTAGCATTAAAGCAAAATTTTAATGATGATGACTTTTTGAGAAGCTACTGAGAAATATTTGCATTGGTATATTACCATAAACATGACAGAGTCTTTTGTTATTGCGAAACATTGTTTAAGGGCAACAATAAAAAGAAAATTCTTTTACGTGGAGTCGTTGCATGTGTAGGACATAACTGCGGTAACTCTATGTTAGGAATAGCATGGGTTAATCATCATTCAGAAGAATAATAGGAAGGGGAGAGGTAGAGCACCTTGGAACGGGGGTACCTTGGAACATTTTTAATTATAAACAAACCGAATGTTATTTTCAAACGCAAATTTCAAATTGGTGGCAGCACAGCTGCCAACTAATATCTATCATCAGCTGTTCCATTTTTCAAGTTAAACATAACCTACAATGCATTGTTGAATTTACGCCTTGGTCTAAAATATTTATTTTTCAAATGTAAGTATTTCAGAATTATAATAATAATTTTTTCATATGTGTATGAACTGTCAGTCAAGGTTTATACCTTTTACTATCTAATTAAGAGAAATAATTCGATTGTTATGCATATTTAATTAGTTTAAATTAATTGTTTATCTAAAGTATACAATATAACATACTAAAGTATATAGTGGAGCAGCTTGATATATTCGGGGTGCACTTTGGAACACTTTTTGAAAAAACTTAGATCGAAGCAATAATACATTTATAAACATATTTTTTTTCTAAATTGTTTATCAATTCTTCTATTGGAACCTTTGGTGTGAAACACTAAACTTGAAGAGATTTACCACTAAACACCAAATCACTTTTTTTTAACTGCTCGACGCACGTTTCGTAAAACTCTTCAAGTTTAGTAAAATTGTTTATAAAAAGACATATATAATTTTTAATACTCTGATTAATATTTTTAATTTTAAGGTAAAAACTGGTTCGAAATTTAAAAGAAAGCAAACATGCAGTATTAATGAGAGAGATGTACGAAAAGCTATTGTCCATGTAATAAACAAAACTATGACCCTACGAGATGCTCTGAATATTTATGGTATTAAAATGAATACGTTATTCAATCGCGTAAATGAATACCGAGCAAATTTTCACGAATGCTGAAGAGAAAATGTTAGCATCATATTTACTACAAAGTTCTAAAATGAATTATGGATTAACATATAAATAAACAAGAACTTTAGCGTATACATATGCTGTAGCTTTAAGTAAATATCCAGCTCAATAGTAAAAAAATAACATTACTGGAATATAATGAATGAAAGGTTTTAAGAAGAAATAGGAAATACTCTCATTACGAAAGCCAGACAATACTAGACTTTCAAGATCAACGAGTTTTAATAAACATAATGTTTTTGAATTTCAGAATATTTATGAAGTGATAAATAAAAAGTACATGTTCACCCCTGATCATATTATTAACTTGGATGATATTTGCGTGAATACAGTTGTACAAGCTCCAAATCATATTACCCAATCTGATCAAAAGCAAGTTGGGCAAAGTGTTTCTGCTGAAAAGGGGCAATGAATAACAATGTGTGGAATTGTTAATGCTGCTTCAACTTAGTATCACCAGTTTTTATTTTTCCAAGAGCTCGATTTTACGAAAACATGCTTATTGGGGCACCTATTAGTAGTATTGGCTTTTTAAATAGCCCTCAAAGCGGTTGGATGACTGGATTCGTTAAAGTGTAGGAGCCGTTACAAAAAGCAACAAGATGCAGTAGTAATGATAAAATATTTTTGCTATTATATAATTACGAAAGCCATTAGATGCTATAAACATTGCTATAAACATTAGATGCTATAAAATTTTGTCATGAAAACCAACCAACCTCTAGAGGAAACCATAGCAACATCTAGATGTTCCTATGGTAGTATTTAGACAACTTTCAGTTTTACATAATAACTAGTTACTAAATAATCTCGGTAAAACAATAACGATTTATTGTTTAGCAACAATCGTTATTGCTGCTTATTATACTGCATTCACGCCAAGTAACATCACTTCGGGGTACTCCAAAGCAGATATCCATCCATTTTCGAGGAATACATTTACAGACCACGACTTTCAATGCTCCGAAGTTACATCGTCAGTTTCTACCCAATTAGCATGTCATAAGAAGCAAGAATAATCTCATTGAAAAATGAATACTGATAACCGTCACAACTGATGATAGATGTCCAACGATAAGCTCAGAATCAGTTAGAAATGTCTGACAATATTGAAAACGGTGCTAATAATACTCAAGTCAGCAGGAGATAACTGCTTTAATATAGCCTCTCCCAAAAGCACCACTACGAATAGAAGCAACGAGTGGAAGGAAAAAAGGAGAGAAAAAAGGTCACGTATTTTAACAGATACTCCAGAAAAAAATGAGATAGATGCCATATTTTTGGAACGACAAAACCGGTTACAAAAATCAGCATTGCGCTCTAACTCAAAACAAACTGCCTCGCAAACTATTGCAGAGAAAAAGTCAGGAAATCAAGTCTGAGAATAAAAAAGTCATGAGTGCTGCAATCAGATTTAAGTGAAGTTATTAATCTTAAAGATTTAATAATTTTAAGAATACTTCTATTTTTATATTGATCTCAAAGATTGCATTATTATTTGAAGTAAAGTAACATGTTCTTAATAACATTGTTTTTAATCGTACGTAACATTAATCTTTAATTTGGTTGTGACTTAATTTAATATAATAAATATTATTATTGATAGTTTCGTTCATGTTATCTAATTTTCAAAGTAAATTATTATATTTTTTCCAATGAAGCTCTTAGAACTTATAGATCTTACACTTAATTATAAACAAAATCTGAATAATAATAAAACGTGCAGGCCTGACCTGTTGTTTTTATTTTTTTTTTTTATTGATAATATAATTGCATCTAATCTAAGTATTATGAAAATATTAATAATTGCAGTACATTCCAGATAATTCAATTCATGACCTGAGGAATCAGGTTCAATAATTATATTATTATATTATTAATTAATATAATTATATTATTATTATAGCTAATTGTTGCCTAAACAAATTGATTTTGATTGAAATACTAAAATTGAAGAAAAATATCCATTAGTAACTAAACTACAAACAAAATATTATAAAGTGGCTTTTCAGCATCCTAATCATCAAAACGTATATAAGTCCGATCAATCAAGTAAAACAGGTCACTAGTACATTCACCGCAATCTGATTAACATTTTGCTCCTTTGATGTACAGTGTTTATTAAGTTTTCATACGAATTAAATGGATAATATATCAAGATATGTGGCCATTATAAAATTAAATCACAGGAAAACAAAACTTTTTCAAAGACTTATTATTAGTATTCAGCGCTACATGCCTTGAAGGCCCTTAGCTGTTAATAGTCTTATACTGTTAAATGACGATTTATTAGGTTGCCTATATTACAATAAGCTTTCCAGATATCGACCGCGACCTACGTCGCTTCACTTTAGTTATCAAAAATTGATGCTCCACTTGGTGCAGGTCGCGCTTGGGGCTATTTTCATAAAATTAATAATGTTTAATAATTCTAGGTTTTATTCTACTTCTTAGTCTGCTTTATTATACACCAGTGATTACCCACTTGTATGATAAGAAACTAAACATATGTTATTTCTTTCCTTAAAGTTTCGGGATGATGATATAATAATCACAAGGAGATAACTTTGGTAAATAGATTGCAAAATCAAAGCTAACTACTAGTCTAGTAACGTTCAGTTTCTAGAATTGTCACGCATAAAACTTCGAAATTATATTCATCGGTAAAATTTTAACCAACCGATATGTAATTTAATCAATTTGTCAATATAACTATTGCTAATGAACATATTTAGGTAACCATTCCTCAGATTGAATTGAGTTGAAGAAAAGAAAACACGCATTTCAATTGAGACCGCAGCAAGAATTAAAACAATCATTACACAAAACAGTAAATAAAAAAAAAACAAAAAACAACTCAAAAAATCAAGAACAAAACCCAAAAGGAAAATGTATAAATATAGATGAACGATATAGTGTGAATTTAAAATTAACGGTTTAAAAAAGGTTAAAACGAAGATAAAAAATTTCAAAATATAATAGGGGTGCAAATATAATTATAAATAAGGACTTGAATTGAGTCTAGGCTGTTTTTGAATCTACTGAAATTCTCGTATACTTCCATCGTTCAATCCCTGTGATTTTTCGACGAAACAATTCTTATTGTCACTTAAAATATCTAGTTTATATATAATTCAAAATATTGAATTTCTGCTATTCTAATTACATGGCCCGCCTAGAATATGTTTTAAAAATTGTGTAATCTTAATACAGGCACTAATTGAATTCATGTTAAAATAGGTATAATCCCTCTACTTACCTATAGATTAACACTCTTTTAAGACAAGGGCATTTTGGATAATTAATGTGTTAAAATGGTTACCAAAAATTGAAGGGATAATCCTTCCTGGGTCCTTAGACGGAGCCAAATTTATTATCCATGGACGGACGGAGCCAAATTAAGAGTCCTAAGATGTGACAGAATTTAGTTGAGCCGTACCGCTCTTGTGGGAAGCCTGACTCCGAGACCACGTTTTCCTCCTTTTTTTTTCTGCCTTATTTTTTTACTACCTTATATTACCTTGTCTTTACCTTTATCTTTCTACTGTGAAAGACATTTTATGTGAGCCTTTTTTATTTTACTTTTACTTTTATTTAATTATAACACCAATACTATTGATATATTATTTATTTGATTTGTATTGATAACTTATGTAGTACTCTAGTTAGTAGGCTCATGATAAATTTCGCCGCTGTAGCGGTGAGCGGGGTGAACGAGAGCGAACTCATAGAATATCTTGAGGATTTTCTGGCCTATTTCGTTGTAAAGCCAGTGGAGCTCATAACCCACCCCT
>JARFXV010000427.1:757500-844321 GCA_031761425.1 Cosmopolites sordidus | reverse complement strand
ATAAGCTAATTACTGCAACAAGTGCAGTTTTCGTATTACAGGGGGTCGACGGTGGAAAAACAAGAGACGACATATATTTTCAATTTAATATTTGTTTAATATAAGGATTTTAATGTAAAACGAGTTAAATCTATGCAAAGACTTTACTGAGGATTGTGCGAATAAAAAATATATTACATGAGATGACATACAGCGACAAAAACTTTCACTTTTTCCTCTTGGGTTCTGTAGCATCGTCTCTTTATAAAAACCAGCAGTAGCCGCCCAACATAAATGGGTTCCAGCGTCCCCAGTATCTTGCTTCCATCGTCCTGATATGCCAGTGAAACATCTCTCTTTGTTCGTCACTTACTGCACCCAAATATTCCGGAAAAAAATCCAAATGGGCATTTAAAAAAATGTATTTTTAAGGACATGCGACACCCTAGTTTTTCATAGGCTTTCAAGAGTTCATCTATGAAGTTATTATAGTTTTCACCTTTGTTGTTACCGAGAAATTCTTTCACTACACTTTCAAACTGCAATTTTGTTTTAATTTAATTTTTCTTGAAAACTGAAATCACCTAGAAGCTTCCTTATTTCAGGCCCAATAAATATACTTTCTTTTAGTTTTGCATCATTTAATTGGGAAAATATTTCTTTTAGGTACTTGAAACCATTACCTTTTTTCCATTGCTTTGACATAGTTTTTCATTAAGTAATGTCTGAATGATTGTGGCGTGTTAATTTTTTTTTCCTTTATTTGGGTTTTTCGCCACTATCTAAAACTCAAAAACGGAGACAAATTTCTCAGTGATTCTTTTTTGTTATAAATTTGCCTAACGAACAAAATTTTAAAGATATAAAAATGTTATAAAAAGTTTTACAAACTTTTAACGTTAACGTTTCGGAGGGTACTCTCCCTCCGTTTTCAAAACTAAACTAAAGAATAAATTATATTAATTTGTAATAAAGTAATGAGTGAAAGTAAATATATTTTTTTGTATATGTCAAAGATACTTACATTGACAACAATTGTTGTGGCTTATAGCGGCGAAAGTTGTTGTTGTGAAAAGGGTTGATAGTGGCGAAAACCCCAAATAAAGGAAAAAAAATATATAAAAGTTTTTCATTAATCTAAGTTTGATATGGAGAGGCGGAAGAAGCACCTTTTTTGACTTAACAAGGGGGACATGTTTTATGTTTCAAGTATCAATCATGTCCAGGTTTAAAGGCGCAATGGTACCGATAGTTCCTGACTATGAGGAGGCGAGTAGCCTAAGTACAGAAGGCATATTTGGATACTGAATTTTGTCTCTTTGCTTTTTTGACATATTTTCTGTTTTAGTGATACAATAGTAGCATCACGTATAGGTCAATAGGTTCTCTCCACACCATAGGAATAGCAAACGGCATAGAATTTTTCTTGTGATGCATCCACTGCACTAAATTTACTTGAGAACTCATACAACAAATATGAGGAGCCTAACGTTTATCTTGAATAAACCAATTTGGCACTTAATATACGAAAGTTACGTTTTTTAACTTCCTCGCATATAAATCTAGCTTCTGTCTTTAAAATAAATCGCTCGCATATATAACAAAACTTATCCGCTGGATTTTTGCAAGTTCGACGACTAGAAATTGTCATTTTATATAAAATCGACTTAAAAACTTGACTGTACTGTAAACGAGACAGAAACAAACTAAACTATAGAAAATAATAAAACTGCCCTTATAGGTTCGTAGAATACAGTGTAAATATCCCTTCTACAGTCTACAATTTCCACATTGTAGAGTCCAAAGTCAGGTATAAATTCTTTCAATCATCCCATGATATAAAGAAGAAGCAGGTATTTAAAAATGTGACGTGCTAGGTCATTTCTGCGAAAAGGTGTTTAATTAACCACATAAATAGAACGCAAAAAGAGCATTATCATCAACGTTACAAAAATGTAAATTTAATATTAAATTTATGTTAAATTTAGTTTTTGTTTAAATGCGTTGCAAATATTATTCATTAACATAATAAAAAATAAGGGGCTCAGAACTCCAGTCCACCTTACCTAACCCCATAGTTGTAATAAATTGATCTGAACATAGGTTGTTTGTTCTTATGAATCTCTTATTTCTTGTAACAGAATATATATTCTTCCCAATGAAGAGCCAACTCTTATTAACCTTTCGTTTACATCTCGATTTTATAATATTTTCCAGATTATTTCTCGAAGTGCGATTATATTTCGTAAACCTCAAGCCCTCTTGAAGTTTACGAACCATAAATAAATCTTGTGAGACACCATTTTTTCAGGTCTAAAATAATATGTTATTCTTCAATTGTTGGCATCATCGTTGACAGTGACATTGTTCATTGCTGATATCTTCGGTTGTTGACATAATCATTTTAAAAAGTTGGGTATCTTTTCAGTTGAAATAAAATTATGTATGCTGTTTTTGAATAGACACAGCCCATTGCATACATTGTATTACATTGTATCGCAATAAAGTAGAAATATATAACCCATTTTATGAAATCTTCTAATCTTGGTACAAATAAAATAACCGAGTCAATAATATCCATTCATGCCATTGCCATTTATTTATCTACTTCTACGTGACTTGAACAACTAATATTTTCAATGTTTTTATGTTTTCAGCCGCTTAAGAGCATTACTAAGCGATGGAAAATTGGGTGTTTTATATACAAAGTCAAGTAAAAATGACAGTATTTCAAACATTTTTTTTATTTATTTAGTTTTTACCTTAACCATAATTATTACAATAATACTGTACGGCGAAAACATCTTTTCATGTAGTTTATGCAAAAAATAAGTAATTACACTTAGTCAAAAACACTGAAACCAAGATGAGGGGAATAGGGGTGGTGGGTCCATAAAGGGGGTTTCAAATATGTTTCCGTATTCCGCATATTGCGAGAGATATTTCCATACACCTAAAAGCCATTTTGGAGTTTTTTTATAGCTATTTATACCGACTTAAACTGAATTAGGGCACGTAAAGAAAATGTGTGTCTCTTGTTCTTTCATCGTCTACCTATAGGCAAAATTTCATCAAAATCGAAGACAGGGAGTTCCACTTTACTGAAAAAAAATTATGGCATCATTGACATCAGTTATTTTTTGTAAGGAGGAAAATATTTGATTATAGAAAAACTATTCAAATACTTAGTTGCTTTTTTTTAGATTTTGATTTTTAACTGTATTAAATTAGTAAAAATATATTATTATCGATTATTTTTACATTGTATAAAATAGTATTTATAACATTATTACTATAATATTAATATATTCGCACTGTTTGATTATATTGAATTTACACTTAATAATATATTTCGGGTTTAATGATCCGTCGCGGAAGCTCTCAAATGCCGGTAATTAAAAAAAGATACACAATTCAAAGAGCTGTAAGAGGTGAAGGCAAGAGGTTCACGCTAGCCTAAATGTCAAGGTCAAATGCTCGAGTGGTACACCCAAGTCCCCCGAGTCCGGTACACCCTGATGAATAACAGACAAGGCTCTATCGACCGGGTCACGGGAGTATAACCGTTCCATCAAGTATTACAAAAATATAATACTGATGGAGGAATGGAAATCAGCCTCAGTATAACCCTATGATCTCTAATGGGTTCTCTCAGCAATTAATTAGTCTTTTGACATTAACTTTGAATCAGCTGTTATTTTGAAAACTGGTTTGACTTTTTATGAATAATTCTGAAAGTGGTCCTATTTTTCTCTAATATCAAAATGTAATCAATTTTTATTATATTTTGTAATACAAGATATTTATAGTGGCATAGCTATTTCTAGTGGTGCCGGCTTTTGACGGGGCGCGTTGGAAAAGTGCACCCTTCACTGACGTTCTACAAAATTTCATGATATTTGGATCATTAGAAGCCAAGTTATCGCGCTTAGTGTTAGTGTGTTTATATCATCGGTCGGAAAATGGACATCGAACAAAGAGCGAATATTAAGTTTTGTATTAAACTTGTTAAAACATTCACCAAAACGTTTCAAGTAATGAAACAAGTGTATGGTGAGGATTGTTTATCCCGTAGCAGAGTCCACGAGTGGTTTAAATGATTCAAAAAAGGCCGTGAGGACATTAAGGTCGACGAACATCCTAGTCCGAAAATTTCCGTGGTTGCTCAAAGTAACATTGAAATTGTGTTCGGGACAGTACATGGATGCAATTGAACAAGTCCAAAGATTCAATTCAGCGCATTTTGACCGATTATTAGGGACGTAGGGACGGAATGTCTGTGCACGCTTTGTTCTATACAAGTTGACTGACGAAAAATTTCTCTGAACCCAACATTGAAGGACTTGCTGAAAGAGTGGAAAAAGAACGAATACTTCAAGTACAGCAATGTTACTGGTAATGAAACGTGGTGTTTTCAATATGATCCAGAAATCAAGCGTCAAAGTGCCGAATGGAAGCATCTGATAGAGTCAAATGGGAAGAAAGACCGCCTCGAGAAGATAAAGATCAAAATAATGTTGATTTGTTTCTATGACTCAGAGAGACTTGTGCACAAGGAGTTCGTTCCACCTGGTCAAACGATCAATGCTGTGTTATTTCTTGGTATTATGAAGTGTCTATTGTCGCGTATTCGTCGTATGCCGCCACAATACCGTCAATAAGGCAGCTGGCGCTTTTGCACGATAATGCGCTGTTTCATCACACGACATCACTGATTTTCTTATCAAAAATGGTTTTTTAGCTATCAGTCATTCACCATACTCATCTGATTTGGCTGCGACCTCTAAACTTGCAACTTCTAAAAAAAAATTAATTCGTCAACCTAATTGACCGTGCAAAACGTTGTAATAACACGCAAGGAGACTATTTTGAATAAAAACAATGATTTTTAATAAAAAAATTAATATTTATGTTTTTTTAAAGTCCTGTTTTCCTTGAGACGCATCTTGTAAGTCGAAAAGAATATCGGGTTACAGTTTTGAATGTTCTAGTAAAGTTTCAAAGCAAAATCTAGGCAAATTTACTGTAATATGCTAAGATTCCTTATTAACAGCAGATTATATAATCTTTTTAGCAGTGATCATAAAGATCATCTACGAAACTAGTAATAATGTTTGTATTACAATGTATTACATTATCATTAATTAGTCAAATGAATGATTACAATTATCATTATGACATTAATCTCTATAAGTAATATATAATAATGTTATTTTCAATAAATATACAATGCACAACTACAGCATTATCCATTAATATTTTACAATCGATGTTTTATATATTAAGTAATCTTTAATATATATTTGAAGATAAATTTCAAGAAAAATACACTAGTGATAGTTTAAATAGGACAAAAGTTACCGTTTCATTGTTTCTAACAGAAAAATAATCCTCCCCTATAACTAGATTATAGAGGCTACGGAAACGAGAGGTCACCGTTCCATATAAAAAAACGATATAGACCAAGTTACCCCTAGGGGGAGGCAAATGCCCTTGATTGGCTGTCATCATAGAAAAGATGAAAAAAAATAGAAAATCGAAACATTTGAGACGTTTAAAATTATTTATATTTCAGCATAATCTCCTAAATGGTCAATATATTTTGTGTATTGATAACTAATATTATAATTCATTTTGAAAAACATTATTTTCTTGTTCTATTTTTCATACAGGTCATAATATCAATAAAATAGTTGGGGGCTCTTGGTATTTTTCAAAATTGTTGTCCTTTTGCTTCTTGCTCCAATACATGTGTAGGGGAAGGTCGGGTAAGACGGGACCTTTAAAGCTTATCGGTTAGAAAAATCGAGATAATGTAATTCTAGAAACTTACTTAAACTTACATTTAAATAATCAAGTCTTTACTCTTTCATAATCTAATCACACGAAACAAAAAACAAATCTTCTTACCGAAATAAATCAATAAAAAACATTCCGTTTACCCCGTCATGGTCCACCCTAAGGGCAAGATGGGATACTAACAGTCTCCAATCTCCAGTATTCACAAAAAGGGCAGATGTGAACAGAATCCTGGTCCTCATCTTCCATGCCAACACAACCACAGTGAGTGCATCTTTCGCCATCGTGAGTGCATCAAGCCTGGCAAGTAACCCATCTTTCCCGAGACTGTGAATATAAGCCTTGGTAGTAAAGACACTCAGTATCTCCAGAGTTACTATCTGATTCTTATTTTTCTTTTTTGTTTTATTTTCTTTCCGTACACTTTTTACTCTTTTATTTTTATTTATTGTGTTTTTCCTCATACTTCTAATTTTTCACGTTCTTTTTCAACAAGACGTAACGCTCTTGTTTGTACGGATATGAAGTAATAATTGCAGTCCTCCCTCTCTTACGAATATATCTTTTTGTATTTTGTGCCGTACGTGGGTAAGGCATCAATTGTTCTGGAGATATGAGGTGAAACGAGGAACCATTTGAAGCTCCTTGTTCTCCAGCCGTGTATCCAAATAGTGACTTGAAAAGTTCAAGGTGGGGTACCCATCATTCCCCTATCGAAATATTTGAATATTTACATTTTTTTGAGGTTATAAAACGACGGCGAAAGACACAAAATATTTGTATACATACAAATATAGCGTACCTTTATGGAAAGACTACTAGATGACTTAGTGGTACCGTCGAAGCTCAATAGGTACATCAAAATAACGTGCATCTCCATCTTACGTCACTACAACGTCTTACCCACACCTACCCTATTAGCAAACAATTATTAAAACCGAACGCCCCTTCGGGGTATTGAAATATATATATATATATATATATATATATATATATATATATATATATATATATATATATATATATATATATATATATATATATCGGAAGATTATATGTTTGCACTCTTAACAAAATGCTATTAATTATCAAGTAATATCAAAGTAGGCAATTTTAGTAATATTATAAATGTGAAAGTACATTTGCTTGGATGTTTGTCGTTCAATCAGGCTCGAACCGATGGAAAGATTCTAATGAAATTTGACATAGAAATCGATATGTCGTAGAATAGGACACAGAATACTTTTTATAAAGCTATGAAGTTCCGGCGATTGTTTATATCGATACGTATATATAGGCCATATGTACCACTCACTTTTCGCGAATTTTCCGAAACTATGTAAAGACTAAAATAGAGCAGCCAAAAATATGTCTGTCTTATTAAATTTTACTTATATTTTTTTATATTTTAAAAATTACTGTTAATTATTAAGATGATGAAAGATTTTATTATTTTTTATTAATTTTTATTATACATAATTAATAGTGAATTTTTAACGTATTTTAAGAAAATATTTGCGATAAGTGAAAATGATGTTTTTAAGAATTAAATTTTTTTGAAATCCAAAAAAACTGTCTGTAGCACAATACTAGTAAATAAATTATTTAGGTCACTAGGAAGTAAATGATATCGATCATCCGAACAAATAGAAGTAACCTCAAAAATATATGAAATCGATTACAATAAATCGACTTGGAAAACTATGTCACATGGAAAGAGAAGGTTTTCCAGGAATAAATTATTTATTTACCCGATGTCGGTTGTGCAACTGTGAACAAACTCTGCTTTAAAATTGTCATAAGTTAAGAACCAAAACTCAAATATGGAGTTTAGATTCAAATATATGAATATTTAAAAATCTAATACTATTGAAGTAAATTATGAAGATATTTCTATGAATTTTTTATATCTTCCAGAAATAACTGAAATATAATTTATTATCTTAATATCCAATTGATGCATTTCAATTCATATTAATCCGAGAATGAGAAAAATTTTACCAGTTACAGATCTAAAAATCATACTTACATAATATTGGAATTGTAATTTAGCGATTCGTGGAGAAAATAATAATAATAATAATAATAATAATAATAATAAGAAGGCAGGGGGCGGTTAGTCCGCTTGGTGAGTGGCGCCACCACCTTCCCGAGCTGAGAGGAGTAAACCTCTGAAAAAAAAATCCCCAAGCTTAAGGTGGAAATCCATCGTGCCGAGGAGCTGAATGGCACAGGGTTAAAGTGTCTCTAACGATGTCTCCGGATACCAAGCGCCCTCCGGTAGTAAATAGCTTTCCCATGGTAAATCGGGGCTCTGCCTTGGGTGACCGTTTTTCCCTTGAACCCAAATATATTTATGGAGAATAAAACACATAATATTATACAAGGCGGTAGGGTTTTGCGGACAAGAACCCTTCGGAACCGTCGGGAGGATTTGTCCGGGGTTGGTGAATCTGGAGCGAGTGGCGGTTCCCAACTCTATGGCACCACAATAATGGCAATGAAAGAGGCACTCAAACAACAATTAGATCATCTAAGTCTAGCAACACTAAAGACTTTACTACAAAATCAACACAGAGCGGAAATTAATAATGGAGTAGAAGATCGAAATACCCCGGTACTTGCTGGCTCGCCCCTAATAAGGAAGGCTGTCACTAGGACCGAACGCACTCCACGTATCAGATGGACACGCGAAATGAATATTGATGTAATGCGTGCCTATTACTACGTAAACCAGTGCGGAGATAATCCGCTCCCTGGATGGAGGCATGCACTCCACCAAGAATATAAAAAGAGGTTTCCTGAAACTCAGCTGTCGGAACAAAACTTAGCCGACCGTAAAAATGTAATTCTAAGGAAAAACTATCTAACCGAATCGGAATTAATGAACATCAAGAGAGAAATCGGTAATGAACTACATCAAAACATTACATATCAACAACATAAGGAAGATAATATAGACGTTCTTAACTCGAATACAGAGGAGAAACAAGTAGAACAAACTCAAAATGTATCACCAGAAGCATCATCGTCTAAAAATGAAGAATTAATCTCGCAACGTAACTTTTCTAACATACGGGAGAAGTTTTACAGCAATTTGGCCAGTTTTACTGGCTCAAACCCATTGAATAGACCAAAAATTCCAGTACTGCGTAATATTGCAAAGACGCATATTACTCTAATGCAGATTAATAGAGTTTTGGAATCACATCTATCTGGGATGACAAATTTAAGCGATATACATCTTGCATTATATTGTGCAGCAGTGACTGTCATCGAAATTTCAAGTCAAGAGACTTACACCCATAATGCGGCTGGTCGTAGTGTCCAGAAAAATACACCTGTCTAGAAAACGCGCCTTGAAAACAATATCAATGAGTTCCGGAGGAAAGTTGACATTATCTCAGAGTATCTTTCTGGTAATCAGTCAAATAAAGTAGCGAGAAAAGCAAAAATAATTGCCAATAAATCTGGCATTGACTTCGATGATTCAAACCTGACAGAAAAATTGTTGGATCTAAAAGATCGGTTTAGGCAAAAAGCTAAATCGAAAGGAGCCAGGCTAGCAAGATATAATGAACTAGAAAAGCGAAAACATCAAAATTCAGTATTTGCAAACAGCCAAAAGAAATTTTATAGACAACTCGAAGCAGAAAGAAACAGCAAGTCAGAACTTAAGAATATCGATGTGTCTTCCTTCGCGGAATATTGGAGATCGGCTTGGAAAAAATCAGACGGCTACGAAAAATTGGCTCCTTGGGTTAAAACTATTCAAGAACAGACAAATGCTCTCCCAGATATGGAGTCTAACGATTTCACAGAGATTGACATTTGCACTGCTGTCAGGAAGACTCACAACTGGAAGGCGCCTGGACCAGATGGTTGCATAACTTCTGGATTAAAAGCTTTACAGCCGCCTATCCCGTACTTGCAAATGCATTTAAAGAGGTTTTAATAAATCCAGACACTTTCCCTGACTTTCTAATGGAGGGCAATACATACCTACTGTTCAAAAAAGGGGACGTTAAGCAACCCAATAACTACAGACCAATCACATGTCTGTCAGTGTTATATAAACTGTTCACAGCCCTACTCAATGAAAAAATCTACCAATATTGTGATAAAAACAACATTTTTGAAGAAGAACAGAAAGGATGTATAAGAGCAAGTATGGGCTGCAAGGAACAATTGACGATCGATGCTGTAGTTCTTGAGCAAGCGCGAAAAAGAAAACGCAACTTAAATATCTGCTATATAGACTACAAGAAAGCATTCGATAGTGTCCCTCACGATTGGCTGGTTGAGGTTCTGAATTTCTATAAAATTAGCCCCCAGATTATTAATTCTTTAAAGTGCCTGATGGGGAAGTGGAAAACGAATCTTTTTGTCGGCCAACAATGCATTGCTGCTACAAATATCGAGAGGGGAATTTTTCAGGGAGATTCCCTTTCTCCAATTTGGTTCTGTTTAGCATTGAACCTTTTGTCCACACTACTCAACAACAGCAATATTGGATATAAACTTAACATGAGGAATCCAAGAAAGCTCTCTCATCTACTATATATGGATGACCTTAAATTATATGGAGAAACGAGAGAAAAATTAAACTCATTGATAAAAACGGTTGAAACATTCAGTAGGGATATCAGAATGTCATTCGGACTGGACAAATGCTCTACCATTAGTATACAGAAGGGAAATGTTCAGAGTCAACATTCAACACTTTGTAACATACAACAACTAGCACCAGAAGAATCCTACAAATATTTAGGAATACCCCAAAAGCATAAACTTGATCATAACCAGTTAAGGAAGGACTTTTCCACTCTATACCAAAAGAGACTTACAATACTTTTAAACACCAAACTGAACGGAGGAAACCTCATTAGAGCGATCAACGGTTGGGCGGTGCCAACTCTGACATATTCTTTTGGCATAGTTAAATGGTCAGAAACTGACCTTGATGAACTCGATAGGTTGACGCGCCGAACATTGACAAAGTTCCGATGCCTGCATCCAAACTCATCTACGAAAAGACTATACATCCCAAGAAAGTTGGGGGGTAGAGGCCTTGTAAACGTAAAAAATCTCTGTCTCAATCAAGAAAATAGAATGAGAAAACACTTCCTTGATTCAAACAGTACGTTAATGAAATTGGTTGCAAATGAGGATCGGGGTTTCACCCCACTGAACCTAAATAAACAAAATCGTATTGAACAACACTCACAACAGAACAACACTCACGGACTGTGTTCGAGAATGGAAAGGACAAACATTGCACGGAAGGTTTCCTAAGTCACTCGAAGATGACACCATTGACGAACAATTGTCTCTGAAGTGGCTGACCGATGGACTCTTGTACCCAGAAACTGAAGGTTTCGCGATATCTATTCAAGATAGGGTAACAAGAACAAAAAACTATGAAAAGCACATACTGCATTTGGACGTAGTCGATAAGTGCAGGAAATGCGGTACTTTGGAGGAAACAATTGAGCACCTTATTGGCGGTTGCCCGGCCCTTGTTCCTAATGCTTATTTAGGACGGCATAATCAGCTGGCAAAAATTATACATCAACAAATTGCAAAAAAATACTCGCTATTAGAAAATGCACCTCCTCCATATTATAAGTACTCGCCTTGTCCTCTACTTGCATCATCCGATACCATTCTTTACTGGGACAGACCAATCACTACTGATCGAACGGTTGATTATAACAGGCCGGATATTGTTCTAATCAACAAAAAGGACAAGAGGGCTTTTATAATTGATATCGCAGTGCCACTATCTCACAACATTAGAAAAACTGAGATAGAAAAATCCACAAAGTATGAAAATCTGGCATACGACTTGAAGAACCAGTGGAAACTGAGTAAGGTAGATATAGTGCCCTTCGTTATAGCCGCCGAAGGCCTGATAAGTAAGAGATTTTCAAAGAACCTCGAGAGCCTCGGGATCTCGAGATCGATTGCCATAGTGGGACAGCGTGCCATGCTCTTGCAGACGTGTCACATTGTTCGTAAGATATTATGCTAGGGTGAGAGGAGCTGAATTGCTTTTTCATCTTGGCATTGGAATACCGGCCAGCATGAGCTGAGATTCTACAGTAAGGATGAGCAGAATAATAATAATAATAACACACCTTATCGGTGGATGTGCAGTTCTAGCCCCTAATGCTTATTTAGGAAGACATAATCAGCTGGCGAAAATTATACATCAGCAAATTGCATTAAAGTATTCGCTATTAGATAACGCACCTGCTCCATATTATAAGTACTCACCTTCTCCCGTATTGGAATCATCTGATTCAATCCTATACTGGGACAGACCAATGACAACAGATCGAACGGTCGATTATAATAGACCAGACATTGTTCTAATTAGTAAAAAGGAGAAAAGGGCTTTTATAATTGACATCGCAGTGCCACTCTCTCATAATATCAGGAAAACCGAGTTGGAGAAAACCACTAAGTATGAAAACCTTGCGTACGATTTGAAAAAACAGTGGAAACTGCATAAGGTAGAAATAGTGCCTTTCGTTATATCCGCCGAAGGCCTAATAAGTAAGAACTTTTCAAAAAATTTGAAGAACCTTGGTATCTCAAAATCGATTGCCATAGTGGGACAACGGGCAGTACTCTTGCAGACATGCCACATTGTTCGTAAAATTTTATGATAAGTGAGAGGAGTTGAATTGCTTTCTCATTTTGGCATTGTAATATAGACCAGCTTAGGCTGAGATGCTGAGTTCAGTACGAGGATAATAATAATAATAACCCCGTTTCACCCCGTTGAACCTAGATAAATTAAATCGTGTTGATGGTAGAACAACACTTACGGATTGTGAACGGATTGGACGGATATTCCAAGAAAGTTGGGAGGCAGAGGGCTTGTGAATGTCAAGAATCTTTCTCTCAATCAGGAGAATAGGATGAGAGAGCGCTTCATTAGTTCACATAGCACACTAATGAAACTGGTTGTTAAGAAGGACCAGGGTTTCACCTCACTAAATCTAAATAAACAAAATCGTGTTGATAGTAGAACAGCACTGAAGGATATCGTTCAAGAATGGAAACAACACACATTACATGGGAGATTTCCTAAATCACTTCAGGATGACTCCATTGACAAATATTTGTCTCTAAACTGGCTGACCGATGGACTATTATATCCAGAAACAGAAGGCTTCGCGACAGCTATTCAAGATAAGGTAGTAAGGACAAAAAATTATGAAAGACATATTCTACATATGGATGTTGTCGACAAGTGCAGGACGTGCGGTGGTGTAGGAGAAACAATTGAACACCTTGTTGGAGGGTGTCCAGTCCTTGCCCCTAATGCTTACATAGGCAGGCATAATCAGCTGGCGAAAAGTATACACCAGCAAATCGCTTTAAAGCACTCGCTATTTGATAAGATGCCTCCACCATATTACAAATACACGCCTTCCCCCGTACTTGAGTCAGCCGATACAATTCTTTACTGGGATAGACCAATTACAACAGATCGGACGGTTGACTATAATAAGCCGGATATTGTTCTAATTAACAAAAAGCAGAGGAGAGCTTTCATAATTGACATTGCGATACCACTCTCTCATAACATCAGAAAAACTGAAATGGAAAAGGTCATGAAGTACGAAAATCTTGCAATTGATCTGAAAAATCAATGGAAACTCCAGAAAGTGGAGGTGTTACCTTTTGTTATATCCGCCGAAGGCCTAGTAAGCAAAACCTTTTCCAAAAATCTGGAAATTCTTGGTGTTTCAAAATCGATTACCACAGTAGGACAACGAGCAGTTCTCTTACAAACTTGCCACATTGTTCGTAAGGTACTAAGCTGAATGGGAGGAGCTGAACTGCTTTTTCATTCTGGCATTGTAAACCCGACCAGCCTAGGCTGAGATGATCGATGAATCATGTTTGTGATAATAATAACCCCGTTTCACCACGTTGAACCTAGATAAATTGAATCGTGTTGATGGTAGAACAACACTTACGGATTGTATCCGTGAATGGAAACAACAGACACTGCATGGACGGTATGCAAAGTCACTCGAGGTTGATACCATTGATGGACCATTGTCTCTAAAATGGCTGACCGATGGGCTGTTGTACCCAGAAACAGAAGGTTTTGCTACATCTATTCAAGATAAGGTAGTAAGAACACGGAACTATGCATATGCTACACATGGATGTTGTCGACCGATGTAGGAAGTGCGGTATAGTGGGGGAAATGATTGAACACCTTATCGGTGGGTGTGCAGTTCTAGCCCCTAATGCTTATTTAGGAAGACATAATCAGCTGGCGAAAATTATACATCAGCAAATTGCATTAAAGTATTCGCTATTAGATAACCTGCTCCAAATTATAAATACTCACCTTCTCCCGTATTGGAATCATCTGATTCAATCCTATACTGGGACAGACCAATCACAACAGATCGAACGGTCGATTATAATAGACCAGACATTGTTCTAATTAGTGAAAAGGAGAAAAGGGCTTTTATAATTGACATCGCAGTGCCACTCTCTCATACTATCAGGAAAACCGAGTTGAAGAAAACCACTAAGTATGAAAATCTTGCGTACGATTTGAAAAACCAGAAAAACTGCATAAAGTAGAGATAGTGCCTTTCGTTATATCCGCCGAAGGCCTAATAAGTAAGAACTTTTCAAAAAATTTGAAGAACCTTGGTATCTCAAAATCGATTGCCATAGTGGGACAACGTGCAGTACTCTTGCAGACATGCCACATTGTTCGTAAAATTTTATGCTAAGTGAGAGGAGTTGAATTGCTTTCTCATTTTGGCATTGTAATATAGACCAGCTTAGGCTGAGATGCTGAGTTCAGTACGAGAATAACCATATAATAATAATAATAATAATAATAATAATAATAATAATAATAATAATAATAATAATAATAATAATAATAATAATAATAATAATAATAATAATAATAATAATAATAATAATAATAATAATAAAGGCAGGGGGCAGATAATCGGCTTGGTGAGTGGCGCCACCACCTTCCTGAGCTGAGAGGAGTAAACCTCTGGAAAAAAAAATCCCCAAGCTCAAGGTGGAAATCCATCGTGCCGAGGAGATGAATGGCACAGGGTTAAAGTGTCTCGAACGATGTCTCCGGATACCTAGCGCTCTCCGGTAGTAAATAGCTTTCCTAAGGTAAATCGGGGCTCTGCCGGGTGACCGTTTTTCCCTTGAACCCAAAAAAATTTTTTTATGGAGACTGAAACAGATAATGGTATTATACAAGGCGGTAGGGTTTTGCGGACAAGAACCCTTCGGAACCGTCGGCAGAATTTGTCCGGGGTTGGTGATTCTGGAGCGAGTGGCAGTTCCCAACTCTATGGCACCACAAGAATGGGCAACGAAAAAGGTACCCGAGCAACAATTTGAAAATCAAAGACTCGCACCACCGAGCACTTCATCACAAGATCAGTGCAGAATGCAGATTAATAATGAAATGGAAGACGGAAATGTCCCGGTTCTTGCTGGCTCGCCCCCCATAAGGAGGGCTGCCACTAGAACTGAACGCACTCCACGTATCAGATGGACACGCGAAATGAATATTGAGGTAATGCGTACCTACTATTACGTGAACCAGTGCGGAGATAAGCCGCTTCCTGGATGGAGAAATGCACTCTATCAAGAATATAAGAAGAGGTTCCCTGGAACTCGGCTGTCTGAGCAAAACTTAGCCGACCGTAAAAATATAATTTTAAATAAAAAGTATCTCACCGAAACAGAACTAATGCATGTCAAGAGAGAAGTTGGTAATGAATTACACCAGAACGTTACATATCAGCAACATGAAGAAGATAATATAGGCGTCTTCACCTTAACCACAGAGGCCCAGCCTATAGAACAAACTCCTAATTTTCCACCGGAGGCCTCACCGTCTAGCAATGAGGAAGTGACCTTACAACAGAACTTGTCTAATGTACGAAAGAAGTTTTACAGTAATTTGGCCCATTTTATTGGGTCAAATCCACTAAATATACCAAAAATTCCAATACTGCGAAATATTACAAAAGCTCCTATTACTCTAATGCAGATCAATAAAGTTCTGGAATCACATCTGGCTGGGATACTAGATCTGTGTGATTTACATTTTGCGTTGTACTGTGCAGCAGTGACTGCGATCGAAATTTCAGGCCAAAAAACATACACCCCCAGTGCGAGCAGGCATAATTTCCAGAAAAATAGGCCTGCCTGGAAAACACGCCTTGAAAAAAATATCGATGATTTCCGAAGGAAAGTCGACGTCATCTCAGAATACCTTTCTGGTAATCGATCAAGTAAAGTAATGAAAAAAATAAAAACAATTGCCAATAAATCTGGCATTGGCTTCGACGATCCAAACTTCTCCGAAAAAGTATTGGATCTTAAAGATCGGTTTAGACAGAAAGCTAAATCTAAAGGGGCTAGGCTAGCAAGATATAACGAGCTAAAAAAACGAAAGCACCAAAATTCAGAATTCATAAATAGTCAAAAGAAATTTTATAGGGAGCTCGAACAAGGCAAGTAGCAGGTCAGAACTTGAGAATGTGGACATGTCCTCCTTTGCAGAATATTGGCAATCGGTTTGGAAAAGATCAGATGACTATGAAAAAGCGGCACCTTGGATTAAAACAATTGAACAGCACACAACTGCTCTTCCAGAAATGGAGTTTAACGATTTCACGGCGACTGACATTTGCACCGCCGTCAAGAAAACTCATAACTGGAAAGCTCCTGGACCAGATGGACTACATAACTTCTGTTCAGAAACAGAAGGTTTCGCGATATCTATTCAAGATAGGGTAACAAGAAGAAAAAACTATGAAAAGCACATACTGCATTTGGACATAGTCAATAAGTGCAGGAAATGCGGTAATTTGGGGGAAACAATTGAGCACGTTATTGACGGTTGCCCGGCCCTTGCTCCTAATGCTTATTTGGGACGGCATAATCAGCTGGCAAAAATTATACATCAACAAATTGCAAAAAAATACTCGCTATTAGAAAGCCACCTCCTCCATATTATAAGTACTCGCCTTCTCCTGTACTTGAATCCGATACCATCTTTACTGGGACAGACCAATCACTACTGATCGAACGGTTGATTATAACAGGCCGGATATTGTTCTAATCAACAAAAAGGACAAGAGGGCTTTTATAATTGACATCGCAGTGCCACTATCTCACAACATTAGAAAAACTGAGATAGAAAAATCCACTTAGTATGAAAATATGGCATACGACTTGAAGAACCAGTGGAAACTGAATAAGATAGATGTAGTGCCCTTCGTTATATCCGCCGAAGACCTGATAAGTTAGGGATTTTTAAAGAACCTCGAGAGCCTCGGTATCTCGAGATCAATTGCCATAGTGGGACAACGTGCCGTGCTCTTGCAGACGTGTCACATTGTTCAAAAATATTTTGTTAGGGTGAGACGAGCTGAATTGCTTTTTCATCTTGGCATTGGAATATCGGCCAGCATGAGCTGAGATTCTACAGTAAGGATGAGCAGAATAATAATAATAATTGGCTTTTATTGCATCGTATTAATGACAAGAAAAAAAACACACAAAGTATACAAACAAAATAAATGGGAATTCCCAATTTGTTGATCAGCAAGTTGACGAAGGCTAGCATAATTTGCTATTCCACTAAATCAACCTACTGATGTTAATCCCTAGATAGAAAAAAAACTCGACTATAAAACTACAAACATTTTCTCTCATGTCTCATGCATATAGTCTAAAAAACAATATATTACCAAACCATCTGGTCACCACCGGAACCTCAAATGCCCATGAAACAATAATTTTAAAAAAATTATAATATATATATTAGCAATTATAGCTGCTAAACTAAAAGAAATTCTCTGAATGTATTAATATTAAACATTTTAAATATATTGGAGAGTCTATTTAATATCTTAATAGTATTATATGTATATGACCTGATAAACATCGATGTTTTGTAATGTGGTATTGTAAATTTGCTTTTATATCTAATATTCTCAGAATTACTGGCTGATCGAGCTACAAACATACCTTTAAGTGCTTCAAAATTTTTGTCAGCATTGATAACCTTATAAGTGAAATTAGCCATATGAAGCCTCCATCTATGATCCAATCCATAGTAAGCCACTTAAGCTCATTAATCCTTTGAGAGATATGATCCCGTTTTCGAAGTAAAAAAATAAGGCGACAACAAGCATTCTGCACCCGCTAAATTCTGCCCCTGTCGACAGAATCGAGACATGGGAAATAAATGAAGCCACCGTAAGTAAACTGAGAAAGTACCAATGACTTCAAAATGTGCCTATTAGCATAAAGTAATTTAAGGTGCATGAATGATTTGCGAATTAACTTGGATACATGATCTTTAAAACGTAACTTCGAATCCAAAATAACACCTCGAATCCAACAACCACAAGTTTTGCGCACAATCTACAAAATCAACCTTCTCTCTGCCAACAGATATTGAAAGATTCGTCTTTAAAAAAAATTATATTTTGAAAAAGCTAGATTTAGTACAAAATAGTATAACTTTATATTTAGAAGAGTTTAATTCCTGCCGTATCTTGTAGAGATACCTGCCGTATCTTGTTTTAAGTTAAATAACATATCATGCACTACCGTCTCATCCAGCAAATGGAACGAGAATGCGCCCGCCGAGGGAAATTTATTCGAATAGTGGTAAGTTATCCTTTCATCGCAATTACCATTTACATCTGAAACAAATTATCCAAAATACCGATTTATAAGTTTCGGTTTATTTAAATTGTCAGGCAAACTTCGTTGGCACTTAGAACCTATACTAAATGTTTTTAGTGTTGACAACGTTTTCATCACATTATTTTGAATAATTGTATTGTTAAGTAAAACAGCAATACTTTGTACCAAAGTATTCATTACCTGTGTACTCCAAAGTCAGGTACAAATAATTACTTTACTTATTCTTCCTGGATGGTAAGTTGACCCGAAGGCCCTGACTTGTATTCTTTGGTTTTTTCCGGATGTTGCAACAATGTCGTTTATCCGGAGGGTTTATTTATCGTTCTTTAGACAGGGTTGTGGTGATCGACGTGAGTGGTCACTCTGGGGCAACGGCCGGCAATGAAGCTGCCGTGGCTCTGATTAGCGGATTGTCCGAAAGGGACGCCGTCACTAGAAATTTGTTTAGTAGTCTGGACAGGAACGTCTGAAGCTCTGAAATATCTGTCTCCCGGTGGATTTGCGCGTTCCTAACAAACCAGGGAGCCTTTACAATCGTGCGAAGCGCACGTGATTGAAAAGACTGAAGTCTTTTAATCGATGAAGTTGGGAGGAACGGGTACCAGGTCGGATGTCCGTAAATAAGGACTGATCTGACCATGGACTTATACAGGGTTAGTTAGTTATTAAGCGTTAGTTTACTTCTTCGATTGATTAAGGGGTACAGCATACGGAGCATTCCGTATGCTTTCCCGGTGGCTTTCTTGAGGTGCGAAGACCACGTAAGGGCCTTGTCAAACTCAAGTCCCAGATAGTGAGCCGTTTTGGCCCACTTGATCGGGACTCCATGAATGAGAATATTCTGGCGGATTATCGCCTGTATTCGAGTGAAAAAGACAGCCTGGGGTTTGCTGCGATTGATTGCTAGTCTCCATTCGACTAGCTATCTCGAGGCTTTCAACGTCTGCTTTTGCAACCTGGGTGATTACATCCAGGCGCGTGAGCCGATGTAAAGAAAGCCGTATCATCAGCATAAAATGCAGTCTGAACGTGCGGAATCTTTGGAAAGTCCGCCATGTAGACATTGAAGATTACGAGGGCAAGAGGGGAACCTTGCGGTAGTCCCGCTTCGATTCGCTGGACTGATGAAAGTGCAACATCGACGAGCACTTGGAAAGTGCGTCCAGTCAGAAATGATGCCAACAGCTTGACTAAGTTGTTGGAAAGGTTTAAGGAAAGTCTCCTGAATCAGAGCTACATCTATACTGTGATCTTCCAGAAACGACGTGAGTTCCAATTTCTTCCCGTTCAGAGAATTGGAATGTCATGTTACAACTCGCAACGAATTTTTATTATTCACTGCTGGTTTGGAACATGGCTAATGTAGTATTTAGCTGCTCTTGAACCATAGCAGCTATCTGGTGCATAATTTGTTCCATCATTACCGTGAAGTTCGGTAACTGAATTCTTGGAGCCTCCATCCTAGGAGTGGGCTTAGGGGAGCAGCCGGCGCGGAATCCGGCGCTTTGTTATTATTTTGAGTTCCCCAAACGAAAGTTGGGGGTGGAATTTTTGGCGGAGGTTTGGATGGGGTAATCGATTGATTTTTTTTTGCCACCCTTGTTCGGGGGTCTTTGGGGACAGGCTTTGGAGTTGGCCGGGTGCGGACCTGCACAGTTGGCACATTTAACCGGAACTTTCTTCGGCTTTTTGCAGTCCCTTGAAGCGTGGTTGGCCGCACACTTCATACACTTGGGGGCACGTGGCATTTCTTTGCCGTGTGCCCGAAGACCTGGCAGTTGTAACACTGCGAGGTCTCCCCATTGAACTTGATATTTTCCACTCTTATCTTCTGGTGGACCAGGTACTTGATGTTATGAATCCTCTTTTGCTCTTTGGGGAGTATCACATATACTAGTGCAAGCGGTTGCCCGCTCTTGTTCTTCCACCTCTGAACTTTCGAGGGGGAGAATCCTAATTCGACGAGTTCTTCGCGGATTTCTTGTTCCGATACCGTTTCCATGATATTCCGGATTAATACGTGCAATTGCTTCTCACTCTTCGTACAGAAGAGTACTCTCACTTTTCTATGAATGCCATCAGCTTGCGGTAGTCGCCAGCTGTCTTTGGCTGAATCTTCACCCCTTCTGGGCGATTCAGCGCCTTGTCCGTGCCTATTTTCTCATTGGCTCTAAAGGTCATTACCTTCATATAATGGTTCTTAGACCGAAGTACCACCGGAGGTACTTTTTCCATCTTTGCGACCGTCTCTTTTGGTTCCGTAGCCAACTTCCGTAGCCAGCAGGCACCGCTGTTGGGGCACCGCTAGGACCTGCCCCTCCGACAGTCTTTTTCCTTGGCGTCTGCTCTGGGTTCTTTTCCTCTCCGGAGGAGCGTCTGGATCGTTTGTGCGATGCCTTTTCGTCTGAATCGGACGATTCTCCACCGATGGAGAGAATTTCGCCTTCGCTGACATCGTGATTCAGTTTGGGGGTAACGGTATCCGTTTTAACCGGGGAAGGAGTTCCTTTTGGGGATTTGGGAGGCGGGAAGTCGCTGTCGATCAACATACTCGTGTCTAAGTCGATATTTATTTCGGCCGGCGCGTTGGTGCGGGCGGTTTCCTGTTCGTTCCTGTCGATTTTAGTCGCTAAATCGGCTATTTGCCTTTTCAGGTCTTTAATTAGCTCCTTGATCTTAAAAATCGTCTCGTTGAGACCGTGATTGTCACGGCGGGACTGTTCGAGTTCCTCCTGGAGCCTTGCAATTATCTCATCGGACCCGGAGTCCGGAGTCGATAACCGTGAAGCCATGATGGTGTGCCAATATCACCTGCACTCTTTCGAACACCTTGAATTCCTAAATAGACACCCGAAAGTGCCTAAATAGCGACCCAAAGGTCCGAAAAGTATGCCTTGTTGTGCCCCGAGACTATTCCTGCTGTAGGATTGCCGCGAAATCTTCTAAAATAGTTCGCGAAATGCGAAAAAAATTATTAAAAACCGTGTAATATTAATTGTTTTAATAAAAACAATCAATGTCACTGTGAAAAACCGTTGGTGACGTCACAATCACGCCACCAAGCAGCCTGGTGTAGTTCAGTGTAGATAACCAATGGGAGCTCTTGAAAACACGTCTATACTGTACGAGTTCTCTAAATGGACTGTACAAATAATTTCAATGCTCTCATGATATAAAGGGAAAACAGGTTCTTGAAAATGGGAGGTGCTAGGCCATTTCTGTGAAAATGTATTTTAATAATTACCTAAATCAAACGCAAAAAGAGCATTTTCGTCAATGCTATAAAAATCATGTCGACTTGTGTAAACAAATGTGTTTAAGAGATTATTTAAAAAGATTTTTTGGTGCTTAGAAAGCACAGAAACTAATAAAAATCTTACATGTTATTATATTACCGGCTATTTATCCGGTTATTTTTTTATTTATCACATTATAACCGCCGAACAAACATCAATGGCTGATCTAGGGGAAATTTTAGTAATATTTTTGGTGACAAATGATATCACCATTAAATCAACAACATTCATATGTCGTCCACTAGTCATTATCAGTAATTATTTAAATATATTATTATAATATTTTATTTATTTAAATATGGTTTTGCTGTTAAGCGTAGATTTCAGCACTCACTTTTTCTTTTAGGCAGAACAAGAAAAACATAAAAAATACATATTTTGTAGCTTCTTATTGAAATCATTGGCATTCTCATTAATATTTATCTTCTAAAGGGGTTATTTTTCATTTATGAGTCAACTTGTTCGAAGAAATATAAATAATTAATTTAGATCAGTATTAAGTAAGTATAGTCACCATATATTTATTGATTTTAATAACTCGAAAAAAACCAAATCGTATGAAATATAGAAAATCAGATATTGGAAAGATAAAATATTTATTTGTTGACCCAATAGAATATGGGATAACGGATTCAAAAATTCAATGTAAACATATCCATTTAGTTTTATACAAAGAAAATTAGTCTACATATCAGAATTATCTGAAAAAATGTTCAAATAAATTTTTAAATATTCCAGAATTTTGTAAAAGTTTATTTGTTGTTATAATTTCAGCCCTTGAATTTGATTTATTATAAGGATACCGTAACATACCGGAACTAATTACAATTAGCTTATTAATATATATATATATATATATATATATATATATATATATATATATATATATATATATATATATATATATATATATATATATATATATATATATATATATATATATATTAATATAATACGAAAATATTTAAAATATGTTTTTAAAATTTTAATTGACTGATACGATGAAAATCGTTGTTAAGAATTTGATATGAGAATTAAAGTGAATCAATAAATCCATTTAAGATTGTAAATACCCTCCACAACCCACACCGTTATCTTCTCTCCCTTCATCGTCATTTATTCACCCAAAAATATCTACAATGCTGATGAAAGTGAGTTATTTTTTCGTGTACTTCCCCATTAAACATTGCATTTGAGACGCAAAAAATGCATTGTAGGCAAACTATCGAAAGAAAAGCTTACTATACCGCTTTATGTAAAAATGAATGGAGAAAAGGAAAAGCCGCTACTAATAGGAAGAACCGCAAAACCTTTGAAGGGCTCAACGCAAGGGCTTTGAAACACACCATTCTGAATGATTTACCTGTTACTTGCAGATGGAATAGAAAAGCATGAATGACTTGGGAACCAATGATAGAATTATTGGTAAAATTTGATCGAAGATTGAAACAAAAATTTTTATTATTTCTAGACAACGCGTTTTCACACCCAAGAAACTTAAAATTAGAAAAGATTGAATTGATTTTGTTACCTCCCAATTTCACGTCTGTGCCAACCTCTAGATCAGGGCATTATTAAAAGTTTTAACGCTGTAGATCGCACAGTTATTGGTAAAAAAATTGTATAGATCATTAATACTATTGAATCAACTCAAAAGCTCTAACAAAACCAGATTTGGATGCAATTTATCTTATTAAAAATGCATGGGACCGGGTATCAAACTACACAATTCAATATTGCTTTTCCAAATTTGGAAATACACATAGTAACTCTAAAAATTCAGAAGATTCAGATGCTGAAGACGACCTCCCATTTTTCCTCTCCCATGTTAGATTTAGGCGGACACGCAGGTTTTTGTGTGTTCCATATGAGATTGTGGAACCTAACGGTTGGGTGTGTGATGACACTAAGCTACTGCTGTCTCATTGGACGCAGGTCGGCGAAAACATGGGTTATTGGCTGTGGATTGGGTCTCCCTATTCTTGATGGTATAGTATATGTCGGCGCCCTGAAGAGTCTGAACCTCGAGAGACGAAACATATGTCATCCAGTCGAAGGGATAGGTGGGGCTCCTTCCCGGTCAAGCAACCAACAAAAGTGTTCATTTAGGTGGAGATGCATGTCGATACGAAATAGTCCGTGACCCGCTCAAACCCTGTGTAGGTACAAGATATGGTTAAAAATAGAATTTTAAAAGTATATTTTATATATTTTCGTATTAACTACATTAATAATCATAATTGGCCCGTAAAGAAGAATAATAAAAATATTCAAAAACAAAGATAAATCGTCCGTGTTCCATGCATTTTTGCCTATTCCTGTAACCACCCCCTAGACGTCAGCAGGTGTCCCCCGATACCGGTTTCTGCCCTTAAGCCGTCATCAGTCGGGCGTGAGCTAATGGTGACTTGGTTATTCCTTCACCGGCAATCTAAACGTTCAGCTCGAGCCCAACTGATGACAGCTTAATCACTCGCTGACGTTTTAATGTCGACGCTGAAGGAATGAACTGCGTAGAGCCCGGATACATTTTCCTTGACATTGAATATTTTTAATAATCAATAGTCATTGTAGGAAATACAAAATTGATTTTATCTTCCATGCTTACCTCTACTGGTACATAAATACTTTTCATTTTTGAATTTATTGTAGATATATATTTGATAATAATTTATTATTATGTGATTATTTAAAAAAGTTGTAGTTAGAAATAACTACAAATTTAATGAATCTGCTTTGTATTGCATTAAAAAAAATACATATTTCGATTCTTTGATAATTTGCGAAATGGAGACGTCGTAGATCTGCGTAACGTAAAATATCGTTTCTAACTTTTTTCCCAATCCAGAAAAACCTCCCATATTGTTTGTGATTCCATAGAAAGGAGTTTCTACCAAAATTATATATATATATATATATATATATATATATATATATATATATATATATATATATATATATATATATATATATATATATATATATATATATATATGTATATATATATATATATATATATATATATATATATATATATTATATATGTATATATATATATATATATATATATATATATATATATATATATATATATATATATATATATATATATATATATATATATATATATATCACAATATATATCAATCACAAATTATTTTTGGAGTAATTGGAACCATAGGAAATAAATTTTGTATTTCCTACAATGACTATTGATTATTAAAAATATTCAATGTCAAGGAAAATGTATCCGGGCTCTACGCAGTTCATTCCTTCAGCGTCGACATTAAAACGTCAGCGAGTGATTAAGCTGTCATCAGTTGGGCTCGAGCTGAACGTTTAGATTGCCGGTGAAGGAATAACCAAGTCACCATTAGCTCACGCCCGACTGATGACGGCTTAAGGGCAGAAACCGGTATCGGGAGACACCTGCTGACGTCTTGGTGGTGGTTACAGGAATAGGCAAAAATGCATGGAACACGGACGATTTTTCTTTGTTTTTGAATATTTTTATTATTCTTCTTTACGGGCCAATTATGATTATTAATATAGTTAATACGAAAATATATAAAATATACTTTTAAAATTCTATTTTTAACCATATCTTGTACCTACACAGGGTTTGAGCGGGTCACGGACTATTTCGTATAGTCTGACTATTGCCGATGTGTACCACAGGATGGCGTAAGCTCCATTTAATTACAGCCACCATGCGACATGGACGATGAATCTGGTCATATCTTTAGTCATTCCTTCAGCTGCTTTCCGAACGATCAGCTCGAGTCCGACTGATGGGGGCTTAAGACCAGAAACCTGTCTGACCCTTGCTGACGTTTTGGTAGCGGCTGAAAAAATGGGCATATTTGCGTGGAGCACGGATTCGTTATATACGCCTATTTTCAGAGCAAGATATGCTTTCTTGTGGTAAATTATTCCAGCCGCATTATACACATGCCTCAACTTACTTTAAAATTGCTACAGGCATTGCAGAATGAAAAAGACATTTTTTGATTTTTTTCATTATATAATAACATTATACGTTAACATATGATTTTCATATTATTACATATTTTCTATTTTTCAATATATTTCCATTACCCACGTTATTTTACAATTAGTTCAGTCAAATAATATTTCAGTCAATTAAACGACAAATGTAAAATAATCAAACTTTGGTAGCATATTGCAGAATAATTGTTAACATCGGGATATTTGTCAGTCTACTCCATTTGGTAAAACTGTCATTCCTGTTGCTGATTGAAACAATGAAATTAATTTTGCCCAGTGTAATTCAGGATAATCTGATTTTGACGAAGCCGGATATGTTCCTGTGAAAATGAAAATTGATGTCCTTCTGATGTAGATACATAATTATAATGGTTAATATAAATTTATAATTTAAAAACTATGGATTTACATTAATTATACCAAAATATATCCAATAATTACTATTTTAGTAATTAAACCCGCGTTTCTAAATATAAATTTTTGACTCAACAATTTAGTTTAAATTATTAATACGATTTCATTAATTAGTTCAACAATTCATTCGGAGTCAACAGTTAGTTCATTTAAAATACTATCAATAAAATAATAGTACACCAAGGAGGTGTACAACACATTAAAAGGCACAGGAACAAAAGAAAGCATAAGAAAACAAAAAGAAATTAAAGTTTGTAACATAAAAACCACAAGAAGAGTTCAGTATTTTATTGGCGTAAAATTGACCCAATAGTCTATCGGTACCCGTCCATATGTAAATAATATCATCGATATATCTGACCTAAAAATGTATGTGTCTTATATAATTATTGTCGTTAAATAAATTGTAATGTGGGTATTAAATAAATAAAAATCCAGTTCACAATAGATATATTGACGGATAATTTATTAAATTTCATAGATTCAAAAATAATAAGAACACCGAATAAATTAGAATTCGAAATATTTAGAAAACCCAGGTATACCGATGCAAGTATTCACGCAAGTTTAAATCAGTCATGGAAAATAAAAAGTTCACGTTTCATAGCATGGCTCACAGAGTTGTAATGATTCCACTTAAAAAAGAGAGCTATGAAAAAGAACTTAATACAATCAAAAATATCACATGTAATATATATGCTGCAACACCCGAAAAAAAATCTCAAAATTGGCATGCTATAAACTATATTCATAAATTAAGTTCTAAGATTAAATTAAGTTAATAAGAATAATCTTGCATCGATGTGCCCTCCAATGGAAGGGATGGGTGGGGCCCGTTCCCAGTCAAGTAATGAACAAAATGTTCATATATATATATATATATATATATATATATATATATATATATATATATATATATATATATATATATATATATATATATATATATATATATATATATATATATATATATATATATATATATATATGCATTTTTAAAATTCTTTGAACTTTCTAACACTGCATATATACGCCATCCGACGAGAGGTCGGCGAAAGTATGGGTTGTTGACAGTGGATGGGATCTTCCTATTCTTGACGAGAGAGAGCACGTATTGGTGCCCTGAATATCAAGAGACGAAACGTGTGCCCTCCAATGGAAGGGATGGGTGGGGCCCGTTCCCAGTCAAGTAATCAACAAAATGTTCATATATATATATATATATATATATATATATATATATATATATATATATATATATATATATATATATATATGCGCATTGTTAGCATTCTTTGAACTTTCTAACACTGCATATATACGCCATCCGACGGGAGGTCGGCAAAAGTATGGGTTGTTTACTGTGGATAGGGACTCCCTATTCTTGACGAGAGAGCATATGTCGGTACCCTGAAAACTCTGGAACATGCCCTCCAATTGCAGGGATGGGTAGGGCCCGTTCCCGGTCAAGCAATCAGTAAAATTCTATATATATATATATATATATATATATATATATATATATATATATATATATATATATACATATATATATATATATATATATATATATATATATATATATATATATATATATATATATATATTTGCCAAACTGGCAGATCTCTCAATGATAGGCTAACAGAACATAAATACTCAACTGTACATAATCAAAAAAAGACGGGTTTTGCTGAACATTGTATAGACCAGGACAATTTTTTAACACAAATAATGCCAAATTAATACATAGCTGCAATAAAAGCAGACTGTTAAATTGCTTGGAAATATCCGAAATTAGAAAAGCCATATACGACGATAAAAACCTAACAAACACTCAGCTAGATTTCGGAAAAACCCCAATTTTGATAGTGTCATAAATTTAATGAGACAAAAAAACGACCTCCATTAGACAAAACTTTGAAACTTTAGTTTAGTTTATACATATCTCTCTTTAAGAATGGTCGCGAGGCCGAAACATGTCAGAGAATATCTTGAATATATTGTACAACAAATACCAAGTATTTTTTTTTATTTATCAGCACCTACCACGAAATACCTAATACTTCTCGAGATTCTTTGCCTGCGCTGTTGGAAACTCTAATGCCTCTTCTAAAAAGTAAGTTTGTCAGCGGTCAAGGAAAAAGAAAGCCTAAGAATCGTAATTTTTTCTTGCTATTAACTTTAGCTCATAGTATGGAAGATATTAAAGATAGTCAGTCAATTAAAAATCCCATTGAAAAAAGAAAATACAAAGAAATTAAAGCTCTTTTTGACGAGAAGATGACAGAGACAATGAAGTTTACGCAATTAATAGACAAAAAGGCGAAGAATATTTCCCGTGCATATACTGCAATAACCTGTTTTCACGGTCTAAGCCCGGTAAAGGCTGGCGGCGACGCAAGCTATGTTTTCGCTGGACACACGCATCATATGTGAACTTGCCAAAGAAAACAAATAAATTTGTATGTGAACTGTGCGGCTAATAACAGTAATTACGTGTTTCATTATGTCCATAGATATATTACCATTATGTCCATAACATATATGCCATTCTGTTCATACAGTATGGACAAAATGGTTTTTCGTCAAAAAAATTGAAACCTTTAAATTTTATTTTTTTGTATCAATTTCTTTTCAAGACCGATGATTATAGCAGATGAAAAACCAAAGATGATTATGGGGAAAAACCAGAATTCTATCTTCTATCTTATATCTAATATTCTCTTCTATTCTATCTCTAAAAACAAAACTTTTATGGTACAAAAACAAAACCCTATCTCAATTTGTACATACTCCCCCTAAGTATATATAGCAAACTATTATATATCCGAATCTATTACAACTAAATATATGTATATTTTCAAAAGCAAAGAGAGTAATTTAGACACAACTGCATAAAGAAAATAAAATTATAAATGATAGTTGAGTGTTGGAGCCTGGGGCTATATGAAATCTTTTCACAAGGATTCCTTTAATAACTTTCAATTAAAGACAATGGTTATTATATTTAATTTGAAGGATGAGTAGTTGTCTTTATCTTGCGATAAATAATTTTACGCCGCTGTCAGCCCCTTGCTGTTGTTTTTAAAATTGACAGGTTTTTCTTAAAATACTGGGTGCTACTTAAAATTCTAATATTTCCTTAATATACTAATTAAGTAAGTTCAAAATGAAAAATAAACTTATTTATTAAAATGAATGAGATCCGGCAGCTAATTTTTAAAAAAATCTTCGACACAGAACGCGTGGCATTCCAGCTATTTCTTGCCTGATATTTCCTTTCTGTTCGGTAGAGGCGACTTTGTTACGACAAACCCGACTCTTTAGGAAGTCCCATAAAAAATCCCAAGGAATCTTTTTTTGACTCTTTTGTGGCCATGAAATAAAACCTCTTTACTATATCAATTTATTACTCAACATTTCCTTCACTACAGGCACAGATTCGTTAAAGGTATGCCTGGTTGTTCCATCTTGCTGTATCCGAGTCTTGACAGAGAATACGTACAACTGTGGCAATAAGAACTCTCTTAACATCTTGACATTCTGCAAAATTAACGATTACAATATATTCACGATTGTTTTCTAAATAATGATGACCGATGTTTGTTGAAAAGACTGCTGATATAGCATTTTTTTGACTCTTTTATGGCCATGAAATAAAACCTCTTTACTATATCAATTTATTACTCAACAGTTCCTTCACTACAGGCACAGATTCGTTAAAGGTATGCCTGGTTGTTCCATCTCGCTCTATCCGAGTCTTGACAGAGAATACGTACAACTGAGGCAATAAGAACTCTCTTAACATCTTGACATTCTGCAAAATTAACGACTACAATATATTCACGATTGTTTTCTAAATAATGATGACCGATGTTTGTTGAAAAGACTGCTGACATAGCAGTCTTGTCAGTGAATTAAGTAATCGTTGTTGCTTCAATCGAAAGTTTCTTCTGCTCCCTTATCGTCAATTTTGTTTAATATTGACATGTCTATAGAATGAAGTGGGCTTCATCCGAAAACAAAATCTTTTCAAAACTAATGAGATGTTCCAGTATTGTCTTAACGACTGCCTTATGTAAAGCGAAATCATTGATTTTTAAGTCCTACTAAAAAAATCAACGTAAACTCGTTGAGTATAGGCAGGTTTGAATCATCTCATCAGTCCGAATAATTTTGAAGAAGTTGACGTCGAAAAGTACAATGCAATAACAGACTATAAACCGCATTAAATAATAAACGGAGTTGAAGTTATAATGGCTGTTCGATAATAACTTAGATTTTATTTACCAAACTGTTTGAATGTACAAAGTGAAAATGCTATTTAATTTTTTGAAATGCCAAGACGAAAAATTCACATATGAAATTTGTAGCAAGTCTTTCAAATTGAGCGGTTTTTTTAAATTAAAACGCGTTAAAATTGTTGAACTAGTTTAGGAAAATGGGCGTTCAGTGAAAAATATTTTTAGAAAATTACGATATATTTTTACGATTTGCACAATCGTCCATCTGAAAGCAATATCAATCAAATTAATCAAAAATTTTAAGAAACTGGTCCGATGGAAGATAAAAGAAGAGCAATATATAGTCGTAGTGGTCGTTCACAAGAGTATATTGATTTGGTATGTGAAAGTGTTGCTGAAGAACCAGAAATTTCCATAGTTCACAACAATTTGGACTCAGTAAATCCACAACATGACATATATTACGAAAGGATTTAGCTTTGAAGGCGTATAAGGTTCAAATAACACAGGAACTAAATCCAATGGATCATTCAAAACGCTGTACATTTGTCGATTAGATCAAAGAACAAATATATGATTTTACTCAAAAAACCAACTTTTTAGATGAAGCACATTTTGAAATTGATGGCTATGTTAATAAATAAAATTGCAGCACTTGGGTAAGGAAAATCTACGGTTGATTCATGGAAAACCTTTACATCCTAAACAAGTCACTGTTCGGTGTGCATTATGCTCAGGATATGTAATTTGGCCGTATTTCTTTCAGAATGCTGTAAAGCTGTAACTGCGAATGTTGTTCCATATCGTGTGGATTTTTGTGGACCGAATTGATTAATATTGATCTGGAGGATATGTGGTTCCAATAACAATTGATTTGTTGAGAGAAAAATTTCCTGGACGAATTATTGCAGGAAACGGTGAAGTTAAATGCCTACCAAGATCATGTGATTTAACACCGCTACACTAATTTCTTTGGGGTTACGTGAAAAGCCAGGCTCTGTAGAGCTGCAAGAGGTGGTCATTTGGAAGATATTACCTTTCGTATTTAAATGGCATACACTATGCTTCAATTATCAATAAAAAGTTGTTTAATATCAACGCAAATTCTGTGTTTTATTCAAAACAGAGTTTTAAAAACCGCTCCATTTGAAAGATCCTTCGTATGAAAAGTTTTTTTACGTGTGTACCACTTAAGTTTTTGATACAAAGTAGATATAATTTAGTAATACAGATTACTTTTTTTTAATAATTAATAGTGCGCTATAGAAAATTATTAGAAAACTGTTAAATGTATAGCTGATTATTTGTAAGATCGGTATTGTTTCGAAATGCAACATGTATTGATGAAACCCCAAAATCAATACACAACAGACGAGTAAGAAACCAAACAAGGTCGATCCGATTTAGCGACTAGAAAGGGTGTGGATTTTATCGTTCGACGTAGAAACTGCGAAAATTGCTATAGCGGAAACCTTGCCGGCAATATGCATTGAAAGAGACGGATTCTAGCTTGGTTTGCATTCGAAAAGTCAAGCTTGTCTAAATTGAGTACAAACAATCAGTCACCATTTCAATATATCTTATGTTTTTGACTACGCTATTATACGATATATCTAGAGAACATCATAATCGGTGTAGAAAATGACATTATTAGTATTAACTATATTAAACATATTTTTGTTATGTTTGTTTTGTTATAATTACAAGGGTGTATTTGTACAAAGTATTTGCGTTTTTGAGGTGTTTAGTATTTATTCACTATTTTTTAGACTATCGAATTGGTAGATTAAAAAGGGCACCTTCCACTGATATTAAAAATATGTTATTTTATATAAATATCAAAATGTGAAAACACTCAGCTTAATTTGTTTAAAATTAGATGAATGGACATAAAAATCAAACCGATCTTAAATACGAAAATTAAATAATTATAATCATAACTGTTTTTTAGAGAAATAAAAATAATCTCAAGGATGTTAAATATAGCCTTTAAAATTATGAAGAAAATCAAAAATATAACAAGACAGATGTTTCATACGAAAATTTGACTGTTTTTTCAGAGAAATAAAAATAGGCTGAACGATGTGTTTAAAATTATCAAGATAAACCAAAAATACAATTAAAAAGGTTGTTTTAGACGACACTAGTTATCTTTAGGATTATTTCAACATTAAATTACAAACCGGCAAAATAATCCCTGCGAATATGGTAGCCAACACAAAGGCCACATTGTCTGATCCGAAAAATCAAAGTGAATAATTACTGCAGTATGCATTTACAACACAAATAGCTTTATTGCTTATCATTTAATGTTTTTTGTCCGTTTGATAAATTAATTAAAATTACAATTTTACAATTTTTTTAATGGAGTAGATACAATAATTTTTCTATGGAATGAGGGTGATAAAATAGTTCTTTTACAATATCGTTATTATTATTTTTACCGAAACTGTATAAAAATCATTCGTATGTCTGTTAATAACAACAATTTCAAAAGAAGAAGAACCAATTAATAAAAATAACATGTATACATGACGACACACAGTGTTGCCAAGCTGTGGTGAATATCCCTCGCAATCCCTCCACTACGCGTTTGTTTAAAAAAATTTCAACCAATCGATAAAAAACTTATGTTTATTCCAAAAAAGTCCTAATTTTTCGATTTTTTACAACATATTGGTTTTTCAAAAAAATTCGTAAGGGAAGTTCTCAAGATATACACGAAACTATCTCGCTTCAGAATCGATCAAAAAATGTGTTTTTTTTTATGAAATAAGGTACAATTATATTTTTTTCTTTATTTGGGTTTTTCGCCACGATCTAAAACTCAAAAAATATCTGTTCTTATGTAAATAAAGAATCACTGGGTAAAAACAAGGTACACTTAGCTCAATATCATGTTTCAATTTCATCAAATCATCATAAGTAAGAAATCAGTAGTATCATCAGTTAGAAAAATGAATTTATGAGTGAACTACGTTAAAATATAAATATACTCGTACCCTTATCTTAATCAGTTTTTTAATATTTCTGTCAAACAGAAGATTTCCTGTGATTAGGTAGCTTTTATCTATATTTATTATATAACTTTTATCTACTTTTTTTTAATGCTCCCTTACCTATATCTATTGCCCTATAATTTTACCTACCCCCTGTAGGACCTTTACGCCTCACTAAAACTTCCATGGATTGCTTTCAAAAGTAATTTAAAAATAAAAAGAACAACTTTTAATAAATCTAATAAGCAGTAGTTCCTCCATGGGTCTGTATGCATACCTGAGGGTAATTTGGCATGATGTCGATTAAATGATCAATTTAGGTTTGTGGAATTATCTCTTATTCTTCACGAGCAGCATCTTTTAGTTCTCGCAGTGTAAGAAGACGATTGTTTCGTTTCTTAATGCGTGTTTTAAAAATGTCCCAAGCATGTTCAACGTAATTCATGCCAGGGAAGTTTGCTGGCCACCCTAACTTCAGGAAAATTTTGCACTACTGCTGTTCGATGAGAAGGTGCGTTGTCATCTATGAAAACAAATCCGTCATCTATTGCGCATCGGTACAGACGCACAACAGCATTTACAACTCCCTCGATGTACACAACATTAGTGACTCTCCTCTTCAAGACCAGTGGAGGTGTCCGTGTACCCCTCATAATACCACCCCAAAACATCACGCTCCCACTCTACGCATTTTTAAACGGATTGATTGGAAATTGAAAAAGAACCGAAATAATGTGTAAATACGATAATATAATCAACGGAATGGGCAAAAATCGAAAAACCTGTATTATCAGCAAAACAATCCTTTTGTTATTTTCATTTAAAAAACGGTCTAAATTAAATATCCATCACAATTTTTGGAGTATTATAGGTGTAGATATCATATTTGTAAATGTTCCAAACTATATATATATATATATATATATATATATATATATATATATATATATATATATATATATATATATATATATATATATAAATATATATATTATATATATACATGTTTCTAAATCATTCCGGGTGTCGATCCGTTGATTGAAGAGTCACCGAGTTGTTTTCGTTTAGTTAATATGTGTTTCTGCCACATTAATCGACGATCTAGACGAATATTCAAAATATTCATAAACGAGCGAGATTTTTGGAAAAAACGAACGAGCGAAAAATCTTACTCTAGCTTAATCTTACTCTAGCTGATAGCTTTCTCATACCAAAATATTTATGTAGGATGTTCCCTACGCATTTGTCATGGGTGTTCAGCATCTTAATAATATCTCTAACCTTTATTGATTTGATTTTGTATTTGCTTATTAGTTTACATAAAGGGACATCGTGAGCGCGGAGCGTCTTTTGTACTGATTCGACTACATTGGAATTCATACATAGAGTAAACATAATAATTTTTCAACTTTTATTCCGTTTGTGAGATTGTTATTCCAACTAAAAAGTATTGACACATGAAATTTCTTTTCTCCATGATTTCTTCATGATTGCGATCCCTCCACTAACTATTGTAACAGCATCCGATTTTTCACTCTAGTTTCGTACTGTATGAGTATATGTATGTATATATATATGGGTTTATGATATATATGGGAGTATATATATATATATATATATATATATATATGGGTTTTAGAATAAGATTTCCCGTAATTATCATATGTACTTTCTAGAGTACATAAAAAATACATATATATATATATATATATATATATATATATATATATATATATATATATATATATATATATATATATATATATATATAATTGTAAATATAGAATGTATACACACAGCATATGCCAGTATAAATGTAAATGATAAACACACCAAGATAAAATTACATTGCGCACACAATTTTAATAGTAAGTCCAAATGGTTCATTCAGTCGATTGCTTCGGGAGATACATTGTAGAAGTCACTTAAAGGGCTAGGATAAGCAAGGAATTAGCAGCCTTCTATTATATGTGTAGTTGATTGTGAGTCACTTTCATAATTGCACTCTGATGTTTCTGCAAACCCCACTTAAACATCATTTCGCCACATCTCCTGTGGACTGTCCTAAGTCTGTTTAACGTTACCCAACATCTTTGGCGTAGAGTCAATCGAGGGATTTGCTGCCCGGGGTAATTTTCCAAGGTGTATTAGAGATAATATATATATATATATATATATATATATATATATATATATATATATATATATATATATATATAGCCGGTCGCGTTGGTGCAGCGGTAAGAGCGCCTGCTTTGCCGAATCCGCGCTGGAGCGATAGCTGGTTCGATTCCAGCGCTCGGATGGTTATTTTTCTTTCTTCTGTCCGTTTATCTTTCCTAAATGTTTGTGATTGTTTCTAGGCAAGAGTGTAAAATCCGACTACGAATTACCCCTCAGTCACGCCAGTTAAAGGCTGGGTAAGGCCGGATGCCTTCTGAGAAGTGTTCTACGTTGGTCACTCGCCAGTCGGTAGGTTTCCTGATAGACTTATGGGTAGGCACATAACCAAGGGTTTATAGCCCGAGGGGGGTGCTGGCCTGGGTTTGTCGGAAGCTGATGACCGTGGTTCGGAACCCACGTTAAGCTGTAGGTCCAGTCGCTAAATAGCCTAGTTGCTGATGCGCCTCTAATCCAAACACTTTACTTTACTATATATATATATATAATTAATTTTATTTCCAGGTATAGAGTCGAAGCCAACTAAAACTTTTTCTTGGCGTATTTTCAATAAAAGCGAGAAAATATATAAAATTCACCTGTTTTGACCTCGAAGGCATATTTGTTGCAAGGTAGTGTTATGTGTTTTCATAATTTTTTTTTTAACTTTAGTCAAATATAGTTATAGATATGATGCCAAATTGTTAGATTAAAATAAGCTCGTGTAATTTGTAACATAATAAAGAAATCAATAATATTGATAGATAATTACTATGTTATTCTAACAAAATGTTGAACATGTAAAAGCACTAAGCTTAATTGGTTTGAAATAACGTGGAGTAATACAAATAAATATATTTATTTATAAGCAAAAATAAAGGATATTTAATGATGTTGAATATATCTTCTCAAATTAAGTTAAACCTAAAATAAAAGTGAAAATTATATCAGGCAAACTATTTTTGGTATTATTTAAATTTTAATGTGCAACCCGACAAAACAATCCTCAGGGAATAGACAACACACAGGCTACAACCTCTGATACGAGAAATCAAAGTGAATAATTACTACAGTTTGCATTTGCACTGCAAAAACCTTTGTTGTTTGTTATTTAATATTCTTTTTTATTATTTTGATAAATTAATCAAAATATGAACATTTTGTAAAACGTTTAAGAGGGTAGAAATAGTTATTTTTCTTATAGAAATAAGGGCGGTAACATGGTTGGTTTTCAGTTTTATTTTAATTATTATCGAAATATTATTAAAACTATCGACGAGAGATCCAATTTTCGGGCGGCTAGAGAATAATCGTATATGCGATTTTAGATGCGTTTATTGGTTTGTCCGATATATGATTGAGAGCAGCATTTTTATGGAACAATATTTTATTAAATATTATTAAAACTATATATATATTATATACCTATAGGGTTTAAAGGTATCTCATACTAGTTCTTTATAAACTTTTTCCAAACCTTTTTGTCCTGAGTTAGTTTTTTCGCTACTGCCCAAGTTATTCCCTTCTTCTTTAAAAATCTTTCCCACCACTTTGTCTTAAGTTTGCTTTGGTCTTCCTCTCTTCCTTTTCCTTTGTGCTGTTGTTTCTTATACCATTTTGAGTTGTATTGTATTGGCCGTTCTATGGAGATTTCCCCACCACCTGAGTTAGCTTTGTTTTATATATTCTTCTATGAATCCTATATCAAAACTTGTCTAATTATTTTATTTTTAATTCCGTCCTTCCTTGTTACTCCCTTTTACCTTTTACCTGTTACTATTTTATCTTTACCGCTCTTATATTACGTTTTTCATGTTCAGTGACCCAGGCTTTTATCTTTATTTGTCTTATTTGTTGCTTTTTTTCAGTTTATAAAGCCGCTTCTCAAGCTATTATATACTCTGTTCGTTTTCTGTATCCTTTTACTCAATGCAGTTTTATGTTTTACGGTCTGTTCTAAAATTACACCTATGTATTGGATATTAGTTACTTGTTGAATCTTTTCGTTGTTTAAAAATACTTTGACTTTTTTTTTTTCTGGCGAGACAACCATTACTTTTGATTTTGATTTGTTTAGATTCATGTCGTTTTTAACAACATGGCATTCCACACTTTTATCATTCTGGAACTAGAAAAACAAATTTCGCCGCTGTGATATGAGGATCGAAATTTTGAGATCAAGCTGACCTCAATCAACATCACAATAGTTTGTGGATCAATTTAATTTCGCTATTATGTTCCAAAAAAAAACAGTCCAATTATTGCAACGTTTTCGGAATGTATAAATACGCGAACCCTCTTTTCCATTAGCAAATGTTATTCTTACTTATTTTCTTGTCGTTTAGTATTTCTAATAGAAATAATGCTTGCAGTAGGATATAATTGAATTATATCTGCCTTATTATATAGAGTTGTGTTTATTATTGGAGTTTATACACAATATTCACAATAACTGTTATGTCATGGTGTTGTGCTACTTTCTAATACTGTGATGTTATACAAACATTCAATAGCGTTCTCTTCTCAATAATTATTTACACTAACATTTATCCACGTACTCATCGTTTTATGCCAAATCATTGATTTTACTTGTCTTCAGACAGTTTCGAAACAAAACAAATTTAGTTAATGGAGGAAATATTTTGCAAACATCGGAAATGCGTCTGAAGGTAAATAAATGATCCTATCTAAGACACGATTTCTGAATAATGAGTACTAGACTGTTACTATAATTGAAGCATTATAGTCGCAATATATTTTAGAATTTGAATTAATACAAAAGTAAAAACATATATGAAAAAGTTTAAATATAAATTTTAAAACGTTTTGTTAAAAGTTTCGAGTTGCCATAAATGATATTTTATCAGTTTAAATTGAAACAGGAAAGATAAAGGTAGACAAAGGAATTTAAGAGTATATACTCCGGCAAGGGGATTGTATTAAATGCATAAATCCAGTGTTTTGTATTTTAATGCTAAATGCAACGTTGGTATTTTCTAATATAATTTCAACTGATGACAACTTGCATCCGAAATATCGACATGAACAGAGCTTTGTTATATTTTGATGTAGTAACAAAATAAAAAATGAAGTCAAATATACAAGAATAAAATAATGGGTGTTCAAGAAGATCTTGACCATTGGTTCAATCTACTGAAAAATCAGCTCACCTATCGAATCAAATATGTTTTATTTGACTATTGCAATGAAAATAAAACCGAGCTTGTTATTTAAAAATTAATGAAAGTCTTGGTTGAGCTGTCATCGAAAACGCATCGTTCTGGCAGCACACCAAAAGGGTGGTTAAGTGCTCAAGCATGAACCGTAAAAGTTTACAATGGGCAAAACGAAACGGAAAACCGCAGATGCGGGTGGACCGAAAGAAAAAGAGACTAAAAATCTCGTCGAAGTGCATAAAGAGATCGCTAGTAAACTAGTTCAAACAATTGAAAGAAGCTAGTAGCAAGGAGAGTAGTAATGGGGACTTCTACGCCGAGCTCATAGCCGAAACAAAAGAAATCCTGAATAAGTTGAAAGCAGAAAATGTCAGGCTTAGAGCCGCACTTTCTACAAAATCAAACGCTGGAGCCTTAATGAAGGCAATAAGCACCCAAACAGATGACACAGAAAAGACTGACAGCACCACATAAACATACTTAGAGACAGAACTACCAACGATCGAGGCCCATTTGGACCACGAACCCAAAGTCAAACATCACTCAAACGATGAAGAATTCCAACTAGCATCCTCTCGAACAAGAAAACGCAAGAAGAGAGAGAGATCGACCTCCAGGGAGCGCCCTCCAGGGAGCGCCACCCAGGGAGGCTCCAAATCTTTCACTTCTGTCCACGTCTTCAGCAAACGAAGAGATGCCAACAACATCGAATTCGACCAGAAAGGTAGCAACTTCATCAACTGCTACCCTTCCGAGGCCCAAACCGATTGTTCTAAAAGACAAATCGGTGTTTCAAGAGGTTATAAAACTCTTGAAAAAATCGAAAATAGCTGTCGGGCCAGCTAAAACCAGACCGGACGGAGTCCTGATGACCCCCGAGACGGAAACAGACAAGAAAGCCATCATAGAGCTTTTTAATCAAAGAGGGTACCAATACTCATCACCAACATCAGGAAGAAAGAATCTACGCGTCTTAATCAAAGGCGTAATAGAGACTTTGCCGACAGAAGAAATTAGAACAGAGTTACAACACCTGGGCTACCACCCGTCTTCCATAACAAGATGGCAAAATAAAGCAAAAATTCCCATTGCGATAGTGCACGTCGTCGTACCGTCCAATGAGAAGTCAATCCTAAATATGAGGCAACTCTACTACCAGCCCGTTAAAGTGGAGGAGCAGAAGAAAAGAAAGGCCGCAGCGAGGACAAAATCCCCGCAGCACCAACCCAAAATGAAAAGAATCGAACCAAAATCAGTGCCAATTTCCGATTCCACCGGAGACAACCTAAGCCCCGCCCACCAGGCGAAGCAAACTCAACAGCAAGCCGAGGCCATGACCGGGTTTACTAGCAAGCTTCAGAGAATACTGGTTCTGATGCAAAAGCAATTGGAACCTTTTATTCTTTACCACACTAGTGAAAACTAGAAGAAAAATTAGACGCCACCAGCGGAACCCAACCTGAAGAGTCGCGATTTCTATCGCTAATTCCACCGTTTTCGGACCTTGCGGCCTGAATCCGGAGCAGAAAATCAGCATCAATATCAATTACCAGAGGTTACAACATAGCGCACCTATCAACAACCAAAATAGAGAAGATTTCGGTCCAACTTAGGCTAGATAGAAGCCTCCTAAAACAGCAAACAAAACTTCAACACCATGGAAGACAACTTGATTGGAAACATGTAAGAGCCACAAGGCTAGCATAAAACTCTGGCTGAGGAAATAGGAATACGAAAAATAAACATTAATGATATAATTCACGATATTTCGAAGTGTGAATGCATATACAAAAAAAAACGGAAGATTTTTAGAAGAAACAGAGGAAAACAGGATATATTTTATAACATAAATACCATGTACCAGCTGACAATGTTCTTCCTGATATCCAATTGGTTTCCGCTCTTGCATTCCGCATGCGATTTCTGTACTGGGCTCATTGCCGCCGGCAACTCGTCTAGTAATACTAGGCATTAGGAGTGCTTTTGATACTATAACATAAGGAACCCATGCAGAAAATACACCACAATTACAGTTATCCCCATTTGATTATTCAACTGACGGTGTCCTAAACAAGAAATCAATTCAAATCAAGATGGAAACACCCTCTCCTGTCCCTACCTAACCAATGTTGGTTTCTCTCAAGACTCCCCTATCTCAACCTTGTATTATATCTGAAATGCTGATATACTAAAATACTCGTTTACAAATATTTATTATAGACATTTTACATAAAGGCTTACATTAATTTTGCATATATGCTTCAGATGAAGGGTTCATATGTTGGTAAAGAAATATAAGTTACGTAACCTGTTTATATAATTGTTCGAAACATGTTCATATTGAACCCATATTAAACAATGAATTAATTTTGTCAATATTTGAACTTAAGGCCCCATTAAAGTTAGGAGATTATATAAAAATTCCATATCCGAACCAGTATTCGAACCTAGGACAATGGGTTACCAGGGGGTGACAAGTCCGCCTTACCATCGCATCATTAAACTTAATTTTATATTATGTCATTAGAGAAAAACAACTACAATAGATCACTTGAATTGTATAATCACTATTGATAATTTAAACATATATATATATATATATATATATATATATATATATATATATATATATATATATATATATATATATATATATATATATATATATATATATATATATATATATATACAATGCAATGTAACAACAAAATTTAGATATTAACTAACCTTGAAAATAGGCCTTTGCTTCTTCCTTGTATATGTTTACCATTATTTAACTGCAACCATGCATCCCATCGATGTCTGTAGAGAGTCACATGATTCCACTGGTTCAATAATACAGTTTCATCCGATCGAACTACACCGATTCCAGACCCGCAATCAAATCTGAAAAATGAAACAAGTAAAAATCATTATATGGCTTCAACTTAAACTATATAGATATACAGGGATAAAGAGAAATAAATCTCAAAAATTTTATCAACTGGGATCAAAAACCTAAGGGTTTCCGCGAAAACAAACTGCAAATTTATTAAATCATCAATCGAAAAGCTATGATAAGAATTGGCATTTTAAGCAAACAATTCGCTATTATTTAACGAATAAACTATAAATAAGAAACTAACGAACATTGCTTAAACAATTTTTTAAAAATTCAGAATATCACCATACATCGGCCAAAATAGAAATGGCAACATCGCGTTGATTAATTGAAATGATCCTCACGACAAAGGGTGTTGGCAATAATTTTTTTTTTAAGTATGTGTATTTAAATTCCATCTATATCCAAAATTATATTTTGTGTGAGAAGGTCATGATATGCTTCTTATTTACGGAGAACCTGCTACCAACCAAATTAGAAACATATCAGGACTTTTTCAACGTATTTGGGAAAATAAGTTAAAATGGTGCCAGGCTTACATAGACTCAAATTTATTCTGAAACGTATGGGATAAAGGCCTATAAAAATATTACATTTTATTTCTAAATAATACCTTAAAAGTACAATGAAACAAAAAATTAATTTTCGTAACAATTGGGGACGTTGCCAATTGTTAGGAAAATAGAATCATTTTTTCCCCCGAAATAGTTGCATTTCGATATAATATGTAAAAATATTGTAAAGAATCGTTGGTTAAATTTACGAAAGTTGTTTTTCTTACACGCTGTATAAAGCAACTTTTCATTAGCTCTTAAATGATAGCCATTAAATGATATCAAGTAAAATTCTAAAATATATTAAATAAAGACCAAAAAAAAACAGTATCTTAATTTATTTTTGATTTAATAAAAGAACTTTTAGGCAAAATTTGACTTTATTCATATGCATAGTCTCCTTCAAGAGTGATAAATTAATTGCAACGCTTCTCTAACATTTCGATGTCTTTTTTTGTGGAACTATTTATCTTTGGCCTTAAAATAGGCTTCAGTTTCGGTAATCACTTCTTCATTGGAGCCAAATCTTTTTCTCTAAAGCTTCCTTTTTAGGTCTGCAAACAGGTAGGAGTCTCTATGAGCCAGATCTGGAGAATATGGTGATTTTACAAAAAGGCCAAATCAAAGCTTCCTTTATTCAGTATATCATAAACCTACCCACACAAACCGTTATCTAAAGGCGAATTCACATCATCACCCATCCCAATTAAATTCTGTGGTCAAAACTTTAGTTATTAGATCTCCAAGTTTGTAAGTAAAATAAAAAAACAGAACTTAATTCCCTAGAAACGGCACTAATTCAAAACGGCTATGAAATGCGTCAAATAAAAAGGCATATTAATAAACTTCAGGCAGCTGGTCATATCCCCAAATCGATTAGAGAATTGCCCCAAAACCCCAAAGTTCTTTTGCCATACATTAAGGGAGATACCGATTCCACCCTATCACCTATTCAGCTCCCGTAATATCAAAACGATATTTTTAACGGAAAGAAATATATCAAGTTTTCTTAGACCAGTGAAAGATAATAATCCACAAGATATTATTTATACCACATTATATTATTATATATATATATATATATATATATATATATATATATATATATATATATATATATATATATATATATATATATATATATATATATATATATATATATATATATATATATATATATATATATATATATATATTTATATATATTACATACATTATTTCAAGTTTTAACGTAAATATAACGTAAACGACTTTCTTTTTTTTTGACATATTGATAAATATAATAATTGTTAACCTCTTTGATATACCTTGTCTATTTTGTTTTTAATCCGCATTGGATTTATTTCAATTTCATTTCAGTCACATTTTATCGGGTTTTATCTTATAGATATACTATTTTATCTTTGTGTGAAATTGCCTGTTCAGTTCTGAACTCGACTAAAGTTGCGCTGTCAGCATTAACTTTCAGATAAAACATGGTGGTGTAGGTTAACTGTACTGAGGCAATAAATATATGTCCATCCTACTTTTAAATTGGCTCTAAAACATTCTCGTTATTAAATCGCCCGCATAATTCATATCTAATGTTACTTAATGCTATATTAGAGTTATTAATATACTGAAATACAATATTTTAGTATGCCGTAATGTTAACAAAAAGAGTTTTTTTTTAATTACCAACGTTATTTGTGAAGTAGTAGAGTTAATTATATATATGGAAAATCAGCAAAGAGAAAGTTACTTTTTTTTAAATGTATAATTGTTAAATGTTTAAATGTATAATATGTATTATAATAATGTACATTATTTTCCCACGAAATAATGACATTTCATAAATTTTGAAGATTGATAAGCTTTTTTTTCTGTAAATATTTTATTATTAAATATTTAATAATTAGAGGTTTAGATTCATCTCAGAGCAACTTAATCTATAAGATTAAATGTAACACGGCTCTAATATGGCATTTATCTGCTCTTTACGAGCCGATATTGAAAGATGAGTGACCATTGTCATTGTGTTTTGTGTCTTCTGGTCGTTTTTCCTTCAATGATCGTTTCAATTTTAGCGATTGTTGTTGATATCGATTGCAAGTAACCGTTTTACCAGGTTTCAGCAGTTCGTAGTATACAGCTCCCCTACTATCTCACCAAATACACAGCAAAGCCTTCTTTCCATGTAAATTGCGCACTGCTTGTGATATTGAAGCCTGGTCTGGGCCTACTCATGATTTCTTGGGCTTTAGATTGTCAAAATAAATCAATTTTTCATCACCTGTCACAACTCGATGTAAAGAAACTTTTCTTTTCTGTCTGGCAACCAAAATTTCATAAGTAGTTTTTCTCCTTTCAGTACCTCTTTCTTTCAATTCATATGGAACCCATTTTCCTTCCTTCATGATCTTTCCCAATACGTGTAGATATTTGAAAATGGTAGATTGGGCAACATTCAATGCTTCTGCCAATTATTTCAAGGTATGGGTTGAGTCTTCATGCAATAATGCTTGCAAATCTAAATCTTCAAACTTTTTCGGCTGTCATGGCGTGTCGTGTGGTGTGGTGTAAATCACCACTTTTAAAGCATTTAAAACATCGTTCACAAGTATTTAGGGTTAGGGCTTATTTAACATAAGCTTCAATCAACAATCGATAAGTTTCAGCAGCCGCAAAATGTTTTTTTTAGCTATCATAAACTACGTTTTCTGAAAAATGGCAATTAATAACGAACTGGTTTTTGATATCGTATATTTACTCTCCAAAATACCATAGACGTCAATAGTCTATACCAACAAATGTGTTAATAATGCCATGTGTTAGTAACCAAAATCGATATTATTAACCGAAACATCTATTAATATATCGTATCGCCTATCTAGACTGCTTAAAGTTTCAAGAACATTCGGCTATTTCCTCGCCAAGAAAATAGAAGTTTCTGTTTTATTACGGCAAAAGTTTCTTAACGTTACTTAAATTTTATTTAGCAAATATCCACCTAAATATATCTTACATGTTTATTTCATTAAGCCTCGTATTAGTTAGTAATCACACTGAAGCTGAGTATGTTTTAACATATTTTGTATTGTAGATTAACTGTAATAATATTTTAGCTACAACCTTTTTTAATATGGCAATTTTCATTGTAGCAACAATTATAATATATGTTATTGAAAGAACCATAGAAGGTTGTCCGGTAAGATTGTCAGAACTTTAAAACATGTAACAATGATAAGGATTAAAACACTTGGTATTTGTGTCACAATATATTCAAGATATTCTAACATTTTTCGGCCTCGCGACCATTCTCAAAGAGAGTTATGTATGAACTAAACTAAAGTTTCAAAGTTCTGTCCAATAAAGGTCGTATTTTTTCTTAGATTGTTTCTTTAAATTTATGATACTTTAAATAAATGGGGCATTTCCGAAGTCGAGCTGCTGGGTGTTTTTCATTTTTAGGAAATTTCCAAGTAATTTAACAGTCTGCTTTTATTACAGCTAACTATTAATTTCGCATTATTGGTATTAAAAAATGGTTCTGACCTATACAATGTTCGGCAAAGCCCGTCTTTGATTATGTAAAAGGTTCGTTCGCGAGGTTCGCGACTTCCCGACAGTAAACACCGAAGATGTCAAATTAGAATTTGGCGAAACGTAAGCTCCCGACAGGAACCAATTCGATAATCAGATGAACTCCCTGAGAAAACCTAATACATGTTTTTCCATCAGTGAAACATTATATATATATATATATATATATATATATATATATATATATATATATATATATATATATATATATATATATATATATATATCGTTTCTGGCCTTAAGCCGTCATCAGTTGGGTTCAAGCGGAACATCTGGAGAGTGGATGAAGGAACGACTAAGGCATGATCATATACATCTTCCATGTCGAATGGTGGCTGCAGTCGCATGTAGTAAACGCCATAATCAAAACGCTATGCCATCCTGCGGTAAACGGCTGCAACAGTCAGACTATGCGAGACCGTTCGTGACTCGTCTAAATTTGTAATAACTAACAGTTATTGTACTAATTACGTTTGTATTGTAAGTGTTTGTAAGTACTACTCACTTTTCGCCAATTCTCCGAAACCTACAAACTTAAAATTTGGCAGGAGTGTTCCTCATGCGTCGTAGATGTTCGCTAACGAGGAGTGTTTATAAAAATCAACTCGTAAGGGTGGTTGAGGGGGCGTAAAAGAAAAATAATACTCCGAAATTTGACATTTGGGATTGTATCGATGTGAATTTTTCGCAATTTTGTCTTTATGGAATTTAAATGAATTTTAAAAGTAATTTTAATCATACAAAAATCAATTATTACTAAAGTTTAATTTTTGCCCAGCGAAGCGGACGGGTAACAGCTAGTACTCGATAAATCTGATTTTTTTCCGGTTTCTTTCTTCTATCTTGCCTAGTGACATAAATGTTTTCGTTTTAAACAACTTGTGTAGATTTATTCAGTTGTATTTACTCATAATAAAGTCAAGTCAAAAGAAAAAATATCCTGAGCTTGATATGTGCTTCTAAAAATTTGTAAAACTAAACTACTTTGAAAATAATTCGTAATTCAGCATAAAAATTGATTTGCATCTTAACATAATGCTAGAATATTCATGAGTCCACGCTGTCAAACATAATCTTAGATTATGTTCGATTTTACGTTTAGATTTATTTTACGTTAGATTAATTTACGAAAAATTCTGCTGATGTAAAATTTTTCGTATGAGCTATTTCTACAAGATTGGAAAACTTATTCAGATCTCTAGTTCTTTCAGGTAAAGAAATTGCATTAAAATATTCAAGCGGAGGAGGCGAGCACGAGTAAATAAGAGCAATATGCTGCCTCATGAAGGCAATATAAAACAGTGCGTGTATTCGGTAATAAAAAAATGAAGCAATAAGAATCGTGTGTCTCAACTTGTTTTCTATTATCATAACCAGAAAACATCCATAAATGCTGGTATCATATACATAAAGAAAAATAATCAACACGGTAGGTGAGTGTGGACGATTTTAACACCGGCACACACCTTTAAGCTAAAATATTATGTTTATATATAAAGTTATACTCTTATAAATAATGTAATTTAGTAGTTCATCAATATTTTTTTGCAAGTGCCATATATATTTTTTGTCTCCCAATCTTAATTTACGTTATTTTAATCTACTTCGTACTTTTCTTTTTAATATAATACAATTTTCCGTTCTGTCCTCAAGTTTCTCAAGTTATCTCCAATATTCTTCCTTCCTAAATAAATGGCCCAAGTTTACATCATTAATTTTCTCACTAATCAATAATCCCCAGAGAACTACTTCTATTATGTTAGCTTGTAGTTCGACCAAAGTGTCATCATAATTGAGATATGTCTTAAATTTAGTACAGTTTATGGAGTATGAGGAATTTCGAATTTTCGTAATCAACAGACGTGTGTGCTGTATTTACATATATTTATTTATATATAGTGTGTAGGAAAAATAACGCAACTTTTAAATTTAAAGCAAACTACTAGCGTCATCTATTGAAACAATAAATAATCTGAAAGATGCATATCTCCTTCATAAAACAAAGCCGCCGTCATTAGAATTCATCAACGGATTGTTGCCACAAAAAAAACCCGATGGAAGAAAAAGCTAATATTAAATGTTATTTCAAGCTCGGTAAAACCTTTACAGAAACATTCGAATTGATAAAATAATTTTATGGTGATGATTGCTTATACCGTACACATGTGTTCGAGTAATATAAAGACACAAAACCAGGCCTGACAAAAAATAAATAATCGTAATAAAAAAGTGCGTGTAATGATGGCCTTCGATGCGAATTCGACTGTGCGATGAATAGCGGAGGAATTATCATCAAGGAATTATCATCAATACAATCAAAGACATGATCGACCGGCGGAGAGTTGGTGTTTGTTGCACGATAAGCACCATTTCACAGGACCGTGGCTGTTGGTTACTTTTTACTGAAAAAACAAGTCTCTTAGCATCAACATTGTCCGTATTCACTTAATTTATCTATGTCTGACGACGTTAACGATATAGTTGAACGTTGTCCAGCGGCGTATTAACGCGGAAGGGATGAATTTAGAACAAAAAATAATTTTGACAACATATTTTTTTTTTTAATTTAAAAACTCCATTATTTTTTTGACATATGTGTATCTATTACTTGTATTGATACTTTGCTGTATTTTTTGATAAATTCCTGTAGTTGAGCCTTTGTCGTATGACGATCAGGTTGGTGCTAGTAAGCTCATGACCACCAGAGAATATTCGTATTGATTTCTGGTTACATAATTCAGTGGTATAATATGTTAGACGGCAATGCCGCTCTTGACAATTGGTCAGAACTAATCTAATGAGGTGTTGAGGCATTCTAATGAGGTAGTATTGGTCTAGTAGGGGAAGAGGTGCCTGCAGATCGACTCTCCCTACAATGCTATTTAGAATCCATCATACCACTGTGAATTCGAGAGTACGCGTGATTGCTTACGATACACTTGTTAAAAGTCGGAAGTCCATAGTTAAAATGTAACCATTCTTCAGGAGTATTTGTTGAAGTGTTGTTCTGTTGGAAATATATTAATATATATATATACAAATATAAAAAATGGTAAATATCCGGCAGAATTTTGAAGTAATAGAATAAAAACATAACAAATATTTTCATATAAAGAAATACAGATCACGTGCTATGTATGCTAGGCCAGTACATATTCTAGCAATATTAACCAAATTAATAAAAATTGCGTGCGACAATACCACAAATGAAATATTATAGAAACAATACAAATCAGAAAAAATTGAAGTTATTGATTAAGAATTGTATTTTTCAATATTATTTTCAAACTAGTGAACAGGAATAAACACAGCAGTTTAGGTTTAAATAGTGGTTATAGAAGCAATCTGTCTATAGCCGTGATTTACTTTCTTTGCAATTGAGGTGTAACATCATAAAACAAATGACCTTAAGTAATGCATATTCGGAGAGAGTAATAGCTAAAATATTAAAAAGAAAATTTTACAGAAATGCTGGCTCTAAAACATATCCACAAAAAAAAACAAAAAGACAATTTATTCAAAACAATAATATATTTCGGAAAACCGTCTGACAAATTGAAAAGTTCTTTTTTTAAAAAAAATGTAACTGGCTTTTAAAACAAATAATAGTTTAGAAAAATTAATCAGAAATGGCTGTCATTAGTAAAACGTAAAAATAAACAAAAAATATTAATCTGGAGCATATCAGTTATATTGAGTATGTTCAAAAAAATAATATATATATATATATATATATATATATATATATATATATATATATATATATATATATATATATATATATATATATATATATATATATATATATATATATAGGACAAATAACACATCGGTCAATAAGTCCCCGGTCTGACAAACATAATACACTTTTTTTTCGACTTTATTCATCAACATATTCTCCTTGAATAGCAATACAATCATTCCATCCTTTTTCCACACGATTTCTTCTTGCCTTCAAAATATCTTACAGTTTCGGCAATCACTTCTTCATTTGAGCGAAATTTCTTTTCAACGAACATTTTTTTGAGATCTAAGAACAGGAAATAGATACTGAGGGCCAGATCTGAAGAATACGGTGAATTTAGCCATCATTGCCGAACTTTATATACACCAATAACGATAATGTTTTTACCTTTCTTGAGATAACCGATAAACAATATCCCATGTGCATCGTAAAATACACAGGCCATGCCTGTCGATGGTTGTGTTTTTGGTCGCTTTGGACGGCTTTCACCGGTTGCTGCTCACTCAGTTCACTGCCGATTTGACTTCAGAATGTAGTGATAGATCCATGTTTCATCCATTGTCAAATACTGCATGAAAAAATCCTTTTTGTTTCGCTTAAACATCTTCAAACATTGCTAAGAGTCATCAACACGTTGTGATCCACTGTGAGCAAACGCGATACACATTTCGATACGACATCAGGAGCGATTAATATGCCATCTGTCGGATATCATATCTGTCGAACGGTGTTTTTACGTCACTATATATATATATATATATATATATATATATATATATATATATATATATATATATATATATATATATATATATATATATATATATATATATATATATATATATATATAAAAGTGAATAAATAATTAAAAAAAAAAAAATTAATGATCATTTTTTTTTCAAAAATCGATTACAACAGTCAGTGCAAGTTCCCCATTGTGAACAGTCGAGGTCGGTGGTGATAGTTTGGTTGTGTGGACAAAACTCAAAGTGTATGGTTTCTTTTTAATCCCTCGACAAGTAAAGCACAATTTTCTTCACATGAAGACGGTTTTTACACATAATTAAAACAGCTGACCCTGGCAACTCCCATGATTTTTTTATTTCACGTTGTTATATACAATTCACTTTTCACCACCAATTACCATCCGATTCCGAAATAAAGCCTCAGAATTTCTTTTCAGCAAAAGATCGTATGGCAATATTCGGTCCAGCCGATTTCGCTCACTAAGTTCCAGAGAACTCACACATAGTATCGGCAGCGGCACTCATTTATTTCAGATGATTAAAAACGGCCAATTTGCCAATATTTAACATATATGCTATCTCACGGACCGATGTGCGTAGATCTTCGGATATTACGGCCTTTATTTCCTCGACATTAGTGCTTAATGGACGGCCACAATGCTCTTTTCTTGAAGATCAAAATCTCCTCTGAACTGATCAAATAATTTTTACACTACACTGGACCCCCCTGGACAACGTTCTTACCCTTTTTAAAATAAAAAAGCATAATGTAGCGTAAATGTAAGTTACGGACCGATATATTCAATTTGAATCAACTTGACTAACTATAGGCAAATAAAAATGAATCTGAACGTAAATATTGTAAATACCACAGGAATAAATAATAGGCAAATAAAAATTACTAATCCATCACAGTGTTACAAGTGTTAAAAGAGCAACTAATCATCCGTGGTAGTCAGTCCCGGATTTAACTCTTGATTCGGGTATGAATTTTTATATATAGTCTACCCGACTTTAATGGGGCACGTGTAAAGTACGGATTATAGATAATTACTAATTAACGCTAAATCGTTGACGTGACTTAAATTAAATTTAAAATAAAACAAAAAAAGGGCAACTACCAAAAAGAAAATATATATTTTTGGGAAATCCACACAAATTCTTTTTATTGCCGGTACAAATCCAATAAAGGCGATTTGTTGACAAGTCTAGTTGGTTATCCAGGAAAATTTTTCCACTTTTATTTGGTTAATTTCCAAGATGGTTTACTTTTTTGCCTTTCCCGAACGAGCAATATTTTGAAATCACTACTAAAATTATGATTTTTATTTAACAAATGTGAGGTTGTCTTTCTGATTAAAAAAACTCCTTTGATGTCATTTTATTCTTGAATAATCTACCTAACACATTGGTCAATAATTCCCCGCTCTGGTCTATAAATGGCATCACTTACGAAAAACCTTTATTACTAGTCGATTGTGTCAACCTTCAAACTTTATATGTCAAAATTTAATTATAATCTGTTTACTAGTTTCGGAGTTATTATGCTTTAAGTGACGCCACTTTTGTTATATTCAAAACAATATAAAAAAATTCGTGTGTTGATTAAGCATTGCCTTTTGATGAAAAAAAAAACTTTTGAAACAAAACAATGGCTTGATAAACATTACCCCGACCCTACCCCAGGAAAATCAACCATAATTGATTGGTATGGTAAATTCAAACGTGGCCGTACAAGCACCGATGATGCTGAACGCTCTGGATGCCCAAATGAAGTGGTTATACTCGACATCAGAAAAATTCACAAAATTATTTTAAAAAACCGTAAAGTAAAGCTTAGAAGATAGCTGATATTATGTAGATATTGAAAGCAATTATTTACGCCATTTTGCATGAACATTTGGAAAATACGTAAATTGCTATCGAAATGGGTAACGCGTTTGCCCACAGTGGACCAAAAACAACAACGTGTTGATGATTCTGAGCAATGTTTGGAACTGTTTAAGCGAAATAAAAAGGATTTTTTCATGCGGTATGTGACAATGGATGAAACAGGGATTCATCACTACACTCCGAGAGTCAAAACAGCAGTCAGCTGAGTGGACAGCAGTCTGTGAAAGCCGTCCAAAGCGACCAAAAACACAACCATCGGTACGCATGGACTCAGTATTTTGCGATGCGCATGGGATATTGTTCATCGATTATCTCAAGAAAGGTAAAATCATCGTCGTTATTGGTGCATTTAAAGAACGAGATCGCAAATAAGACTCCAAATATATAAACAACTGCCCTGTTTCACCAAGACAATGCACCGTGTCATAAATCATTGACAACGATGGTTAAATTGCATTAATTGCACTTCGAATTGCTTCCTCATCCACCGTATTCTCCAGATCTGGCCCCCAGTTCTTGTTCTCAGATCTCAAAAAATACTCGCTGAAAAGAAATTTCGCTCCAATAAAGAGATAATTGCCGAAACTGAAGGATATCATGTAGAAAAAGGATGGAATGATTGTATTGCTATTCAAGGAGAATATAATGAATAAAGTCGAAAAAAAGTATGTTTTATTTGTCAGACTAGGGACTTATTGACCGATGTGTTATTTGTTATATATATTTTTTTAAACATAACCAATATAACTCCGGAGCAAACCCCGGATTAATATTTTTTGTTTATTTTTACTTTGCTATTTGTGATAAATTTTTCTAAACTATTATTTGTTTTAAAGCCACTTACACATTGTTTTTGTATAAGAACTTTTCAATGTATCAGACGGTTTTTCAAAATATATTAGTGTTTTGAATGATTTGTCTTTTTCTTGCTTTTGTGGATATGTTTTAGATGCAGCATTTCTGTAGAATCTTCTTTTTAACATATTAGCTATTACTCTCTCCCAATAGGCATTATTTAAGGAAATTTATTTTATGGTATTATACCCCAATTACAAAGAAAGCAAATCAAGGCCATGGAAAGATTGCTTCTGTAACCGGTATTTAAAAATGCCTTCGATATCTGGAAGAGGAAATTTTCATGATGGAAATACTCGCTATTATAGCTTGTTAATTTGTCATGCTAGATGATTTGTCACCATATAAATGGATACGAGTAAAGCTATGTTTGATAGTAATCGTCATTTGGTGGCATGCATAATAATTAGTGTTAGTGGCATTGTGAAGTCATTTGTTAAAACGAAGACTGATTATTAAAGAAACTTGAGATTTGCTTGCGATCCGTTTCCTAAACGGATAAAAGGATAAAATCAATTTATTATTTCCTTTTAGTATTTCTTACAATCACCCAGTCTGAAGGAGCAACGAGAAGATGTCACATTCGGTCAATAAAGAGCTAATGTGTTCCATAATAACAGCAACTAAGGCTAAATTCGAAGGAATTTACCATTTACTCCAAATAACTTTTTTTTATTCTCGTGACTGATTAACACCAAATCGTAAGTGATTTGGTGTTTCATGGTAAATCTCTTCGAGTGCAGTGTTTCAAACCGAAGCTTCCAATGGAAGAATTGATCAACAAAGCCGTTTTTAGATCTTTCAAAATTTGCAACAACTTGGTGGACGTTTTGTATCTGTTTTCTTTAAGAAAATTCAGAAATTCTAGCAGGGAAACATTTTTCATTAAAACGAGTTTACATGAATATTTGAATTTAAGTACATTATTAAATAAAAACTAAAAAATAAGATATAATTCAATTTGATACAAATGTATACATTACTTAATAGATAACTCTAAGTACAATATAGTTTCCCTGAGAGTAAAATATATTAATTTTTTAGCAAATGTTATGCATTTAATTCTCTCTATTGATTCATTTAAAATTGCTTTTAATTAACGTGGACATGACAGAATTCACAAATCAAAGAAAATTTATATTCAGAGCAACAAATTTATTGTCATGTTGATTCTCATTCCGAATAATTGCAATTTAAATTGAAACAGCCATTTCTAATTATCAATTCATTTTATTGAATTTCCGTCGACATATTTTCAGGTAATTACAATTTGTTACATTGTTGTTGAGATAACCGAAATTGTTTTAATAAATTATACTATTAATACTGATGTTATTGCGATAGATTTAAGAATTTTTTGCTTTAGAGGTGTATTTTGTACGTATAAAAACAAATAACTAGTAATTTTAATATTTTGCATATCTAATATAGCAAAATACAATTAAGGAAAAAATATTCAATAATAATATAATAATGCAAACGCAGTTACAGAATGAGACAGTGAAGTACGTTTTAAGAACAGGTATGGATTGATATACAAAAATTGCGCCAAAGTTCTTAAAAAGCAGAAACAAAACCATGATCTACACGATTCAGAAATAGAAAACTTTAAAATTTTAACACAGATGTAAGTGTAATGTCAGCAGAAAATGTTGACGAATTACTTTGGAAGTAAAGGCATCTAAGGAACAAAAAATGATAAAATTGTCAACATTCGTGATGCGTAGAAAATACATATTATAATAACAGAATAAAAAAAAAGGTTATTAATATTAAGCCCATTAGTTGAAAATAAAAATAAAATAGGCAATCAGATGGAACCAAATTATAAAATCAAAGAGAGTAACAGGTTACCTAAATGGTCATATTTGTAGAACTAAATTAGCAAGGAAAATAAAAACTTGAATATAGAAATATGTAGTAGACAAGACCAGATACGGCAAAAACTATCAGACTTTTAAATCTAACTGAAATATAACTACCTTAATGAATAGTAATTAAAATATTTCGACACAAAATACGAATACGAAAGAAATGAATATCATATAACAAGTAGAAAATATAAATGAGTGAACGATAGACTAATGACGAAATAAACATATTAGCAGAATGCCAGATTAAAAAGTTGTTAAAAGAGCAGATTATAAAATGTAAATGCCTTAAATAGAACTGGCAATACGCCTAGAGCCATAAGAGAAGAAGAAAAAAGGAAGAAGAAGAAGTAAAAGGAGATGATAAATATAATTTAAATTTAAGTATTTTTGAAATTTAAAATTGTAAGAGTCAATTTTAGTTATATTGGATATCTAAACATACAATAATAAGTATTGACCTTTTTTTTAATACGCCTATACCCATAACCCATAACGGAAGATGAATAAAAAGAAAGAGGAAGAAGAAGAAGAAGAGAAGATAAACATAGGTTTGTGGGTTAATTTTAGTTACTATTAATATTCGTTATTTAGGCATACAATAATAAATATTGACATTTTTCAATATCGGCTACACCCATAAGAGAAGAAGAAGATGAATAAGATAAATATAATTTAAATTTTTAGAAGTGTCCTTGATATTCAAAAGTGTAAGAGTAATTTTTAGTTAATATTAACATTGGTTATTTAAACATAATAAGTGTTTCGATTAATAATGTCGATTTTTTCACAAAATTTGAGGTTTTATTTTTATAACAAAATAAATTACCTTAATAATCAAAGCATTGGCCATCGTTAGCTATTACTTTTTCTCATATTTCTGTCAAAGAATGGATTCCACGCCAAAAGAACTTTTGGTTTTTTGAAACCAATCATTCATCAAGCCAAATTTTCAGGTCTTTGTAAGAATATAACTGTTGTTCTGAAAATCCGTGCTGCATCGATCGAAATAAGTGGTAGTCCGAAGGGGCTAAGTCCGGTGAATACGGGGGGTGGGAGAGTATGTTCCATTTAACGTTTTCCAAATAGTTCTTTACACATTTTCCATCATGGGGCCGAGTATTGTCATGTTGAAAAAATACTTTATCGTGTCTTTGGCCATATTCTGGTGGTTTTTCCTTTAATGCTCGGTTCAATTTTATCAATTGTTGTCAGTGTCGCTCGCCAGTAATCGATTCAACAGCTTTCAGCGGTTTGTAACACACAGGTTCCCTACTATCCCACCAAATGCAATGCAATGCCTTCTTTCATTATATATTGCGCAGTGGTTGTGAAGTTGAAGACTGGCCTGGGCCTACCCATGATTTTTGGCACGTTGGGTTATCAAAATAGATTCACTTTTCATCACATGTCACAACTCGATACAAAAAACCTTCTCTTTTCTGTCTGGCAAGCAACATTTCATAAGAGGTTTTTCGCCTTTCATTATCTCTTTTCTTCAATTCAAATGCAACCTATTTTCCTTTCTTTCTGGATCTGCATCTTTCCCAATGCCTGTAGACGTTCGCAAATGGTGGATTGGGCAACATTCAATGCTTCTGCCAATTATTTCAACATAAGTTGAGTTTTCATCCAATAATGCCTGCAAATCTGCATATTCAAACTTTTTTGGCTCTCCAGGATGCCCCTTGACTTTTTTTTTATCAAAATCACAACTTTTAAAGCATGTAGATCATCCTTCACAAATTTTTTTGTGTTAAAGTATATTCACATAAACTTTAATCAACAATCGATAACTTTCAGCAGCCGTTTTCTACAAGTGAAAGAAGGCTATTAAAATTCCCCGCAAAACTGATTTTTGATGGCGAAAATTTATACTTCAAAATGCCATAGACATCATTAGTATATACCAACAAATGTATTAGTAACGTCATCTCTTATCAAAATCGGCTTTATTAACCGAAACACCTATTGCAATAATAAGTATTGACATTTTTCAATATATTTCACAATTATTTCGAATATATAGTAATTAAAATTTATCAGATTTGAAAAATTAACAACCAATATCCTGGCGATTTATTACAGCGAAATAAGATTTACGATTATCCAACTGAAAAATATTTCCGAGTTACTATTGATTCGGAAAACGCCCCATCAACTTGCTGATAAAGATTAATTATTATTTTCCCGAATTCCATCAAACCGCGTAGTACGGAATTTTATAAGCGATTTAATTTAATTTATTACACGGAGATGGATCAGGTTTTTACTCGTTATTGTTATAATTAAATGTTACTACAATTTCATTAGCGGAGATGCAATTTTTATTCTAGCTGAACGAGAAAGAAAAAGAGTAAACTAAATAAAAAAGGTGATTGATAAAATCTTGTCTAACCGCTATCGCCATCTTTGAATGAACATTTTACATTGTTAATGACAACAATTTGAAAAAATGACATTACGTTTTGTAAACATGCCTCAGCTTGTTATCTTGAAACCTTGTAATTTTTTTTGCAGAATGTCTAATCTTTCGAGCTAAATGCGACAAAGAACTACAAAGAAAAGTAGAATGAAAGAAGAAAGAAAGTTGAATATAACACTCAGTATACATATTTTAATAAAATTGAAAATAAATATATTCACTGTATAGTCAACTAGGTCTATAAATAAAGTAATGAGTGTCCTAGCATTCGACCTGGGAACACAGTTGGGTTTGCCTTTAGAGAAAGGGGCAACGTCTGATGCGTCTTCAACATGAATTTGAACTCCTTAGGGTCACAAATGTTGGATTATATTCAAAAATCTAAGCTCGTCACCAGTAACGACATGTTTCAAGAAATGAGAGTCATTTTCAATCCGTCCCAAAAAATTATAATGTGTTTTCCCCCTATTACCCTTTAGCTCCCTCGAAAGTAATTCCGCACCATTTTGACGCAGATTTTCTTCATCCCCAAGCCATTGTTCAAAAAGTCTGAAGAAAGTTACTTGAGTCAAATTTAACTCTTCCCCGATTATTCTGTCAACAGACAATGAGGGCGCACAAGATCTTGGATTCTGTAAACATTGTCATCACTTCATCTTGCAGTTGGAGGCCTTCCGCTGCAAAGTTCATCTTCAATATATGTTATATCTGTAAGTACCGACGTGAAGTCTGACAGTCCACCTTAGTTTAATATCAAATATAACCCTGTTTTTTCGTGTATTTTTCTATAAAACTTGCTTTAACATAATATATATATATATATATATATATATATATATATATATATATATATATATATATATATATATATATATATATATATATATATATATATACATATTTAATTAATAAAATGAAACAAAAGAAAAAATTTACACATTTATTATTAATTATGAGCAGTACAATCATAAAATCTGTATCACAATCTTTAAAAAAAAATAGTCTTTAACTTAATCTACCCAATTTTTAATTAAACTTTGGAAAACTTAGATAAAAACTACTTAAATTTTACTTAGTTAAATAACTCTCTAAGCTGTCTAAACAGTAACAATCAGCTGTTTTCTATAAAATCACAAGTCATCAAGTTTGGAACTTTCAAATAGTTGCAGTCTTTGCAAAGAGGTTTGCTGCATTGATGGCACACATGTTTCATACAACTGTCACAGTTGTATGCAATCTTACGTTTTAGTCTTGAGAGACAGATGACATAATTTTCTGAGTTGAGTTGACTCTCCATTTCAATATCTTCCCTTTGATTTTCCGGTACATCTGGTCCAAGAACTCTTTATCGACGAGCGCAATTCCCAGTAAACATTGTAAACAACAGATCACAGTTCTCGTTATAAATATACATTTTTTACCAATATAAAAATATGGATAATCTATATCTGGCAATAAAATAATTGGAGTTGAATAAAGCTGAATAAAGAAGTATCAGGAAAGTATTTAGCTCAATCTCCTATGTGTCATACAATTATGTTGCAGCTTTGAATGGTTTTCTGTATTTTTGCAATCACGTTAGTCCAAGTAAGAATCTCCTGAATTATCGAATCATCAAAATAATTTACGCCATATGTTGTAAGGATTTTTCGGATCAGCATCAGAGATGATTGAAGATGATACTGTTGATGCTATTACAACATTGTGCCGAAATGGTTGCACGCCGCTGGTGTTGACTCCATTTCAATTGCTTCTTGCCGGAATAACATCGCGATCGATTGGAATTGTTGGGCTCGATTTCTTACTCCTCGGGCGTCATATCTTCATTTTCTAATGTTTCCTGTTCAGAGTCTGTATTATTATCACTCCTCACTACATTAAAATTCAGATCAAAACTTCAGAATCAGACTCGCAACCGTCATCTAATCATTCCACCACAATTTATTCATGTTGGCTATTATAAGACCGTGTTTTAAATCTTCTAGTGACAGGATGCCTATTATTATCATTTGATGTTGCCCGTTTCGTACCTGAAAAACCTGACTGATTTATTATGATGTTATTTATTATGATATTTATTTATTATGATTTTTTATATGAGACTAAATATTAAGGAGGAGAAAAAAATAAGTACGGGATAAAACAACTGCGCTAACATAAGGTAGGTGAATCGAAAGTTAGAGCAATTTACGAAGAAAACAGTAAACAGTATTATGAATAACTAAATGTAATTGATGACATGATTTCCTGTTAATGGAACACCTTAATACCTGAAAATTTCACTTCATATCATAAACAAAAATAGGAATCGTTGTGTCTAAAGCGTCAGCCTGACGATACAGCAGTTAGCGTGGACAGATTCCAATTCCCGTACTAGATATAGCCTTTTTCTAAATGCTTGTGAATGTTTCTAAGTAAGAAGTTAAAATCTGACAAGAGATCTCACCCCTTAGTCAGCCCAGTTCGTGGCTTTATAAGGTCGGATATCTTTTGCTAGGTAATTTACGTCACTCGCTAGTAGGTAGACTTCTTGAGAGACTTATGGCTAGCACAAAACCAATGGTTGATATCCCAAGGGGGGAGGGGGGTGCTAACCGGGATTTTTGGTAGTCGTTCTGAACCCACGTTAAGTTATAGATCCAGTCGCTAAATATCCTTCTCAGTTGCTGATGCGCCTCTAACCCAAAAACATTACTTTTAAACAAAAATTATCGCATTTAAGAAAATTGTAACCAAAAAAAAATTAAGTTCTGCTATTTAAACTTTGAATAGCTATAAAAAATGCAGTACCGCAGAAAAAAAAATTGTAAATTTTCATTTGATCACTGTATTATGCTCCGTTGCGGCTGATTTCATGAAGATCTATATCATTAACCATGAATTTTGACGTCTATTTTCTGCTATATTTATCCGTGATAACGATATAAATTTTGCAGACAGATTTTCTGTGGGACACACGAAAGCAAAGCTATCACGAAAGTACATAAATAAGTAGGTTTTCTCGTGACTGAGTCAAATTCCAAACCAAATGGAAAATGCCACAAATTGGCTAAATTTATAAATATCACAGGAAAAGTTATTTTCTACTTTCCAGATAAGTTAAAAGTATGTCTCACGATTTGATTCTCCAAAAAAAACGTATAGTAGCCTGATTAGTTCTATTTTTATATTCCAATGCATATCAATGTTCATCAGGTGTTTTAGATTGCTGCTTCTATATGCAATGCTTAATATTTAGATATATTGATTTGAAAAAGTAGTTTAATTTCAAATCAATAAAACTAATAATAAAATATATTCACCCAAATATGCCCAGCAATTTTTTTTCGAATGTGTAGTCAATATGCCTGCCGTGTTATGGGTTTCAGACAATAGAAAACAAACTTTAAAAATTGAAATAAAAATATGTGACTATGGGTTACTGGGAAATGGGTGTCCTTTTAAAAGGACAGTACAAGTATAAATATGCTATTAAAAGAGTATACGTGGAAGAGTAAATACGCAAATCAACATAATTTCAAGAAACGCTTATTGGAAATGTGTTATAGACAATGTAAAATAACACTCCACACAGAGAGAATACTTACATAAACTAGCAATAACACCAAGAAAAAAAAGAAACGTAATTCTTGCTTCAGACCCTTGTATGATAAGAAATGAAACATCTCACATGAAGGGCAACCCTGCATTTACGGTATTTATGATAAACCCAACATCCTGTCTGTTTATCTTGTTCTCTAGTGAGTTGGTCCATTCTATCATATCTTGATTCTACATTCTCTAGCTCTGCCAAATCTTCTGCACAAACCAACTCCCCTGTCTTCTCTATTGCTTTGAATTAACCAAAGTGCAATATTTCTTTTGAATAAATAAACAAAGATTAATATCTACAAATTTCCACTATATTTAAACTTGTATATATAACAATTGTTTCGACACACAGTGTTTTTTTCAAATACAAACTATACTAAACTAACAGTGAGAAAAGTAACCACAACCTAAAGTGTCCATCGACGGGAATATTGCTTTCAAAATAAACAATAGTCTAGAACGCCTCATTAAAAACAATAAAAATTAAACAAGTAAACTGTATAAATCAGTAGTTTATTTAATTGAGCGCGGGTCATATCCAAAAGTCTATGTTGGGCAAACAGGAAGATCTTTCTCTACTAGGCTCAATTAACATAATATTAAACAAAATAATTCTCATTAGGCTAACCACTTGGTAACCACGTGGTTATTTTTCTCACTATTAGTTTAGTATAGTTTGTATTTGAAAAAGGCACTGTTGTGTCGAAACAATTGTCATACATACAATTTTAAATATAGTGGAAATATTTAGATATTAATCTTTGTTAATTTATTTAAAATGAATTTTCATCAAGTAACGACGACCTCAGTTTAATTTATTTCTTTGAAGGACAAATGATTCATTTTACATGATTATAGACTTATCATCTGACACCCTATAGTCTCACGCTCTTCTTTTCTTTTTCAAGTCTTGATCAGATGCCAAGAGCTATTCTTTCTAATAGTACCCGTATACTTGATTCCTCTTTCTGTGAGTATATCAATCAATAACACAGTCGTAAAAAATGGTTGCAGTAAAGATTATATGGTAGCTTGTATTGAGTGAGTAATTCATCAGTGTACTGTAATACTATAGAAGGTGGCAATTCTAAAGCTGGATAGCAACTCCTTATTTCGGATTTGGCTCCTTAGTATGGTTGATACTACACTATGTATTCACAGAATACGGTACCATGGCTTAATCTACACAATAAAATTCTTTAAAAGAGGCAAAACCAAAAATCGCGTATTTATTTTAGTGATTTTTCTGTTTCCAATACCAGTGATGTCTGTGAATACGCTATTAAAACAGTCTCAATCCCAAGCAAGGAATCTTGTAAAGAGCTTTTCCTTGCTCTATAAAAGAGCTTATGTTTTGTCCCTCGCAAAGTAAATTATACGACTTCAAACTGGAGACGTAATACTCACAGGTATCAATTTCGCAATAACCTTGAGTGATATTCATGATAACGGATCTTACTGAAATACAATATCCTCGTACAAATCGTATATCGCATTAATTATCCCCCTTTTATTCCCCAAACTATGGCGTTAATATCTGAAAAACGTGTAACAATGTTATATTCATAGGATGTTTTGAATTGAAAGCCAATAAAAGCGATTTTCGGACCAGTTAAAATTATCTGCCATAGCAAATCGACTACGGCAATCATCCGGCAAGACACTTATAAGATTTTCATCAAAGCTTCTCCAAATATTGACGTAATATCTTCATCGAGATTCCCGACTCTGGGAAAATTATTTGGCTTTTCCAACCAATCGTAAGCATTAGATTTGTATATAATATTAACATAGCTAATTAATCTCAATATAATCATATGCATAGAGCCCTTCAGTGCAATATATATATATATATATATATATATATATATATATATATATATATATATATATATATATATATATATATATATATATATATATATATATATATATATATATATATATATATATATATATATATATATATATATATATATATATATATACAGGGTGTTAGGTACATATGCGGCAAAAATTAAAGTGGTTATTCCTTGACTTATTCTAAGAATATTTTGTTGTATGATGATTTTCGAAAAACCCCTTTGTTTCGAAGATACAGGGTGAACAAAATTTACGACATTAACAACATTTTATTATCAAAAAGTACATGTAAAGTTGCTCAATCTACAATAAATGTTCAAAATGACTTCCTCCAGCCTTGATACAATTGACTGCCGAACTCTTTCAAACACACCAGTCTCGTTTCTAATTGAGTTACACCCAACAATTATCCGATTTCGCAAATCATCTAAATTCTTCAATGGAGTAGCGTAAACTAATTACTTCAGATATCCCCAGAAGAAATAATCCAGGAGGTTTAAGTCCGGAGATCGAGCAAGCCATGCGAGTGGCCCATTTCGACCAATCCAGCGATATCGTATGTTGCTGTTAAAAAATCACGAGCAACCAAACTGAAATGTGGTGGTGCACCACATGAATGTCGATGAATGTTTTCGAGGATTTTTCGGTCAGGGACATTACGGGGTGGAAATCGTTCAGTGTACAATCGCCTAGCTTGTAATGCTTGCCATCAGCAAGTCCATACATGAAGTGCATGTCAGTCATCTCGGCGTTTGTATACATTATGATAGAGGACTTCACTCACTATTTAAGACACGTCAAACAGTCAAACGTCACTCAATCTATGTAAACAAATGCGACCGATGAAATCCACTTACTAGATAAAACAGCCGTTCCAAGTGATCCAGATCGAAAAAAAAATTTGTTGTACTTGATAAACTCATTGACGTCCACCCTACTTTTATTTAGATTAATGATTTCAACAAATATCGAATATGGTGGTCGCAAATTTTGTTCGCCCTGAATCTTCGAAACAAAGGGGTTTTTCAAAAATCATCATAGGACAAGGAATAACCCCTTGCATTTTTGCCGCATGTTTACCTAACACCCTGTATATATATATATATATATATATATATATATATATATATATATATATATATATATATATATATATATATATATATATATATATATATATATATATATATATATATATATATATATATAAACCTCCAAACTTTAACTTCAAATAAAATAACAACCAAATTGAAAACATTGAAACTACTTATTTTATGTGAAATAACATTCAATGCCATTAGTGTTTGAAAACAATTTCTTAAAACATTCTGTTAATCTAATTTCCGTCCACTTCTTCAAGAAACCGGGGACTTATGTCCGCAATAGTTGCTAGTTTAATCGCAGGCGTCAATACTTGCTGGTTTATCAGCATAGATAAAGATTTAACATAACCCCAGAAAAAATAATCTAAAGGCGTTAAATCACATTATCTTGGTGGCCAAATAACAGGTCCGTTCCTCGAAATAATTTTCTTACCGAATTGTTCCGTCCTGTTGGAAAAACATCTTTACCAGATCGATAGTTTAAATTCGGATTTAAATAATCTTTGATCATTGCTTTGTAACGATCCCTATTAACGGTACCGTGCTTTCCAGGTTGATTATTAAAGAAATAAGGCCCAGTGATGCCACCGGCGTACAATCCGCACCATACGGTATATTTTCGGGATTCAATGGCCAACGTGAAATAATTTTTCTGGTTACAACGGAGCAGCGTGAAATGCGTTCGGAATTTTTCGATAATTCGACGAATACATCGCTTGATTGGGCGGCTGTGTGCACCATAAAATTCACGAAGTGCTCTATAAGTTTGGCGCACAGAACACTGATATTGATAATAAATTTCGACAATTTGCATATGTTGCTATGATGTGAAATATTCCCTGATATATATATATATATATATATATATATATATATATATATATATATATATATATATATATATATATATATATATATATATATATATATAACTTTCTATCAACATGGGTCCTATTCTAAACTGTTACAGAGATACATGGGTAAACATATTTATGGATGGCATATGTAATAGACTGAGAAAATGTACTGCTAAGCAACGATTATTTATACCAGTTAATTATTAGTTTATCGTTAGCAAATTGTTTTTAAGTTATTTCAATAATTTCATTATGCCTTAGTTATTCTCTCATCGTGAATAAGCTGATATATTATTTGTTGGCATCGTTAAACATGATCCGAGCGTAAGTACAAGGCGGATTGCAGATATTTGCCAAATGACACAATCATCTACTTTGAGGACTCTTTAATTGTTCATATCCATTTCATTTACAACCGGTGCAACATTTGCAGGATGGTGATTTTGCGTTAAGGATGCAGTTTTGTAACTGGATAAATTCAAATCCGGAAATTATACAAGTATGTTCTGTTCACCGATGAAACGCAGTTTACTTGTGATGGTATAAATAATATTCATAATAAACATCGATGGTCCGATCAAAACCCTTGCACTACAACTGAACATAATTTTCAACATTGATTTAGCATTCATGTGGTATTGTATGTTAATATTCACTTCATTCATATTAGACGGCCTTCACAGGAGAAGTTTACGTACATTTTCTACATAATCATGTGCAAAACTTATTAGGAAATATTCCCTTTAATGTACGACAAAATATGTACTTACATGTAGGAGCCCCTGCACACTACAGCTTACAAGTGAGAAATATCTTAAACAATAACTTCCCAAACCGATGGATTGCATGAGGTGGTCCGTACAATTGGCCAGCTAGATCACCAAACCTAATCATCTTGAATTTTATCTTTGGGGGTGGATTAAATCTTTGGAATATGTAACTAAACTAGACACTGACAAGTGACACTAGAGCTGACAAGTATTTGGAAGGAAATGGTGGTATTTTTGAAAACTACAAAACTTGCCTAACTATTTATTATAAAAATAATGTCGAAAAAATCTTAAACATTTAAATTTTTATTTATCTCTGTAACAGTTGAGAGTAGGACCAATGTTTATAGAAATTTTTATATTCATTTTCGGTCCCTGAATAGGTAGCTGAAATATTGATATTTCCTCCTGAATCACCCTGTATATATATATATATATATATATATATATATATATATATATATATATATATATATATATATATATATATATATATATATATATATATACAGTGTATTGTATTTAAGATGACGACACCCCCTATTTGCACGAAAACAGATTTGAATTTATGCATATTCATATAGATTGGTAGGTCATATTTTTAAGATACTAAACTAAAATCTGAACTTTAAACTCAGTTTATTACGAATCCGCAAACAGAGTCGATTCTCGATATTTTACTTCGCATTAGAGATATAGAAAAAAGTTATTAGAAAAAGTTGTTCAGAATATTATTTTTACCCCACATACCGAAAACTAGGTTCGAAGAGAAGGTTCCAATAAATGAATTGACCCACGTGCCCAGTTTTATGACTAAATTCGCATTTTTTTTTTCATTATTTTGCTCTATACACAAAATTATTACAATTTTACTTTTTTAATTTGATAATTAGTAGTATGCCATTGAAAGTAAAAACTTGACATATTGTCAATTTAATAGTGTCATGTGTTCAAATATTTCAGTAAAATAAATATCACTTACAAAAAAATAATTATTTTATTCTTGTAGGAAACCAATCGGTAATTGATTAAATTTAGGAAAAAGCATACAACAATAATTTTCATAATAAAAGTAATACACCATCAAATGTGATCTTTCTCAATTAGTTCTCCGTCTATTTGAATACATTTTTCAATTATTTTACGATTGTGTTTAACTATTCATCAAAAGTTCCGGTATGATGACTTCTTGACAGGCTTGCCTTATTGTGGAACAAAGTTCATCTCGATTTCTGGGCCTTGTTTTAAAAACTTTATTTTTGGCCATTCTACAAAAATAAAAATCGAGGGGTGTAATAACGGGAGATATCGGACGCCATAGTTCAAAGGATTGTTTCTTCGTAGCCTGCGCCTAGGAAATTTTTAGTTCAACCATTGACGAACAATTCTTAAATTATGGATGGATGCATCACCTAACAGCAAATACATTTCCAATTGCCTCCGAAAATTCCCAATCGAAGAAGTTAACTAACGGACCAGCATTCAATGATTTATTAAAGAAAAATGGAACAATTATTTGGTTTCCTAAAATCCCATACCAGACATTGACTCTCTGAGAAAATTATCTTTTACAAGCCAATTTTTACCTCTGGTCCAGTATCTAGTTTTGAAACGATACAACCCCATTAGTGGTGAATCATTTTCTTTCAATGTATGTAAAAACTTCGTTCTATAGGGCTTGATTTTGTGACCAACGAAACATTTTCTGATTTTATCCTTACTAATATTCAATTTAGACGATAAATCTCGAAGGTTCATGCCTGAACAGGGTCTTGATCTGTTCAAGGAGTCGGCGCCAATGATGCGTATCTGTTGACTTGCCCTTTCAGTTTCTCGAGTTTTGTTTTCTTAGCGGCCCGAATTAGCCAACAGAAAGGGTACATTCCATCAAGACAATGCTAGACGATACGTGTATTTGGCCACCTGACACAAACATTTCCAACTTGATTGGGGTATTTTGGTTCACCCATCGTAATCGTCCGACCTTGCAACCTCCGACTACCATTTATTAGGATCGTTTCAAAACAGGTTAGTTGGTAAAATGGTACTTCCTTGGAAGCCTTAAAAATTGTTCTACAAATGATTTTTAAAAAGAAGCCTCATAAATATTATACGCGGTATTATATAGTTACCAGAAAGATGGGGAAAAGTCACCGAACAGAACAGTTCATACTATATTTATTATAAGTAATTTTCAGTAAATAAAACGTTCAGGACGAATTTTAGTAATAAAAATGAGACGAACTTTTGTATCAATCCAATATATCAGTACTCCGATAACTTTTGGTAATATAAAAAACTGAACTTACCTTCAAATTCAATTTTCCTCTTTTTTTATGAAAATATATGCGAAATGTATGACGGTCTGATATTTCCCAGTTTAAAGGAACATACAAACGAGCATATTTGAATAAATTTACATAACCCGAAAATTTATGCGGATATCGAAGCAATTTATTATCAGTATTCTCAATTGCAAAGATATTTTTAATTAGTGACGTGGAAAACTCATTTGAGAGTAGTTTTTTTTTTGTAATATTCTCGTTACCCCTTCTTGTCATGTAATTGAGCTGGATTAATAATATAAAATAAAAAGTTATGTAAAAGTTTTTAAGTACCGAAACTTTGTTTTATACATCACATTATTTATAATACAGACGGCATCACATTGTTGAAAGTAGTAACAGTGCAGCAAAGGAGAAGATTATAATATAGCTATCCCTAGTAAAAACAATTCTTCAAACAGACTCTCGCGTAACACATGTGGATTAGATTCGCCCAATACTGACAATTTTGTTTATTGATGACGTCATTGAGCCAGAAATGAACGTTAACGGAGAAGATAAGTTAGCGATGAAATTCGTTCTTCCATCGTTCCACCGTTTCGTCGGCTTCCATCATTTTGAGAGCCCACTCGGCAAATTCACCACGAATGCGATGGTCTGTTGGCTTCAGTTCTTGTGCCAGTATAATCTTATACGAATACAAGCCTAAGTACAACCTCAAAATTCGCCAGGTTGTCACTGGCGAGAGGCCTAACTCTTACGAGCAGCGAGCAAGGTAGACGTTATTATTTTCAGCTACACTTGGCGGCAATATTCTTAACACTTCTGCCTTTTTTTGTCGTGTAGGTATCGTGGAGAGTAAACTCACTTTCAAATTTTCTAATCACAGGATCAATAGCCTGTTCAGAAAGAGCACCATTTCAAATACCACGATGGGTCTAAATTGCTCGTTGAGTAGCACGGGGAGACTGCGAATTTACGTAATAAAACTGGACAGTCTCCAAACTTTCTTCTAACTTGCAATGAACCATAATTTAATTGCAAACCTTTCCGAAACGAAACAAAACAAACAACAATAAGACATGTGAAAAATCGGTAAACAAATATGGCCGCCATGAGCTCTCAAAGTTTCATCATGTCTAAGGTTAGTAGAAGATCTTACTAGCATATGGTAGATAGAAAGTTCTGATTCTAGAACAAGATTTCTGAGTATGCTCTAGCAAATGATTGGTTTATAAAGCCTCCTTATTATATAAATCAACTGAACTTTTAAATACTAAACTACCAACTAAATTTCCAAATAAACTTAAAAATAAGATTGTATTTTTCAGCGAAATGTAGTAATACTCTAGAGACCAATCATATAGATAATAGAGAGGAGATGAAAGTCGACTATAACAAAGCCCGTTCAAGGTAATAAATTACGCATCAAGAAAAGAAGACTCAGTCTTCAGACAAGCATTGAGAATGCCAAGTGTGACCTTGGCAAAACGTCTGCACGTTCCCAACAAATGGGACACAAACAATCGGATGTACTCCCGGACTAATAGTCTAGCGTATTCTTCCATCCGCGAAACACTACGAACTAACATATATATATATATATATATATATATATATATATATATATATATATATATATATATATATATATATATATATATATATATATATATATATTGCAATTCCTAGGTTCTCGGGTAGAACCACGCTTTAGATTTGTAAAATCTCGAACAACTACTCTAGTTGTGAACTCTGGAGAGTAGACAGATTGAGGCCTCGGAGTAAATCAACTAGATTCTCTTGAAAATGGCTTCAAAGTGGAAGCCGAAACGTCGAGATTTACAACTAGAAAAGGTTTCTAGTAGTAAACTCTGAGGAGTAGGCAAATTGGGGCCTCGGAGTAAATTAACTAGATTCTATCGAAAATGGCTTCAAAGTGGAAGCCGAAACGTCGAGATTTTACAAATCTAAAACATGGTTCTACCCGAGAACATAGTAATTCTAATATTACCTACCGCGGAAGCCTTTCCGAATATATATATATATATATATATATATATATATATATATATATATATATATATATATATATATATATATATATATATATATATATATATATATGATCGAAAAATTGTGAACTGGGCCCGTGGAGAAAAGTATTAAAATGCTATGGAAGCACCCGTACTCCACGTCGTGCTTTACCATTCCTTCATCCGCCATCCAAAGCGCCAGCAAGCCGTCATCAGTTGGGCTCAAGCTGGACAGCTGAAAAGCGGATGAAGGAACGACTAAAACCATGACCATTTAAATAGACCATGTCGAATGGAGGCTGCAATCACATGCAGCCACGTCATCCTGCGGTACCCGAGTCAGTCTGACTGCTGCAACCGTTTACCGCAGGATGGCGTGGCTGCATGTGATTGCAGTTTCCATTGGACATGGCTTTGGATGGCGGATGATTCTCTCTCTCTATCTCTATATATATATATATATATATATATATATATATATATATATATATATATATATATATATATATATATATATAGGGTGTTTTCAATGTTGAGTCATTTATTTGATTGCAGAAACAAGTCATTTTACCAAAAAACATTTATATCAAAGTTGCAAAATAAAGAAGTTATTAGCAGACACAAAATTTGAAAACAGACTTGACTTTTTAATATTCTCGATCACTGCGTTGTAAACAATGGTTCAACTGAGTGGCCTTCTAGTTGTCCAGATCTAAACTCCCTTGATTTCTTTCACTGGGACTGCATAAAAGAAAAAGTGTATTCGAAAACAATACAAAATCTAGCCGAACTACATCACAGAGCTGTTGAAACAGCATAAAAAAATTAATTCAAGGAGATTCGCACGAGATTCTTTTCTGAGGCGATGCAGAGAACGAATAGATGCGTGCCGAAGGCCAACAATTTAATCTTCCGCTTTAGCTTTAAAGAAAAATATTTTGATAAATAAACGTATTAAAATAATTCTTTTCAATTCATTTTGATTAATTTTTTTTTTATTAATTTGACCGACATACATTGCCTTTGGGTTGAGTTTTTTTGAAATAAGGTTCTTTTGCAAAAAAAAAGCAATAATATTTTTTGTGGAAAGAAAATGGCAATTGTTGTATCATTTTGAAATATGCACCAAATGGACCATCTTAAGGTTGAATGTCAATCTGTCTCTCTCTATTTCATCGTCGAACAGTCACTATCTATCTCACTTTGTCACACTCTCCATCTCACTTACACTGGTGACAACTACCCAATGCTCATTATGGCGGAGACGCAGGTTGTTATGCATTCCACATGAAATTGTGGAACCCAACGGTCGGGAGTGTATAACCCCTGACCTCATTTGTCTCATTGGACGCAGTCCGGAGAAGTCCAAGAACTGTATGTATAAGCCATCCGACAAGAAGTCGACAAAAATATGGGTTGTTTTGATTGTGGAGAGGGATTCCCTATTCTTGGCGAGAGAGCGTATGTGGGTACCCTGATAAGTTTAACCTCCAACAGACAAAATATGTACCCTCCAATGTAAGGGATGGGTGGAGCTCCCTCCCGGTCAAGAAACTACCCAATGCTCATTATGGAGGAGACGCAGGTTATTGGACGTTCCACATGAGATTATGGAACCCAACAGTCGGGGGTGTATAATTCCTGACTGCTGTTGTCTCATTGGACGTAGTCCAAGGAAGTAAAAAAAATACATATTTACATTCCATGCCAAATCCACCACTTTTGAACCCGATCACTTTTTTTGAACTTAAAAACAAAACCAAACCTAACCAAACTGTATTACACCTAAAAATCCAAATAAATATATGGATACATTTGAACAAGTACACATAAGAACAGTATGTTACTTATTACTTATTAAATAGAACAATATATTGCTTATTATGGTCTACAAAATTCAAACTTTTATTTGTAATACAATAATGTTTGTCTAATTTAGATAGTAGTATAGTATACCAAACGTAAGAATATAATTAATAAAATAAAAAAAATATATTAATAAAAAAATAACACGTCAGGTTTCTTTATGACATTCAAATATATAATTTATAAAAAATGTACGAAAATACACTCACGCTTATACAGTTATTCATTTATACAAGATATATTTATGATTTGCGCGAGGATTTCGGAGGTTCCTTTTCAGTCCCCAGCAGTAATCGGCTAGCATCACAGTTCTCCATTTCCCATGATATCGCATCTATGTAAGGGAAATATTTTGTTGAAACCTCTCGCCGTGTTCGTCACTCACAGCACCTAGGTTTTCAGGGAAAAAATCCAAATGTCAGTCCAGAATATGTATCTTCAAGTACATATACCCCAAAGCTTTGTATGAGATCAATAGTTCATTAATTAAATGTATGTAATTTTCTACCCTGTTACCCAAAAAGTTTTTTACAAAATTAAGAAAACCTTTCCAGGCGGGTACCAAATCATTTAGGCCAGCTTATGTAAATAAATGTGGTTCTTTTAAAGTACTTGGTTCATAACTTGGGTCGCACTTTAAGTTAATAAAAGTCTCTAAGTTACTCTAGTCTAAATATTGACCAGCAAGTTAACCAGTCAAGTTATAGTTTTTATCGGCAGCAGCTTCTTGAGCTTCTTGAGCTTGAGCTTCTTATGAATTTGAAGGTGTTGGCACAGACAATTAGGCACTATGCGGAATTGATCTTTTGACAGCTCTGGGTACTTTATTCTGTGTTTAGATTTAGTTGTGATACCCTTTCTAGCAGTTAAACAAAAATAACAATCACTTACATGATCTGCTGTTTCCATCCAAATCATTGGCACAGCAAAGGGCATATCTCTAGATCCCTTAGCACAACCCATCAGAAGTCTCAAACATGTTATACAGCAGATATGTGGACCCCAGAATTTATAATGTTGGCGCGTAGGAAAACCAAAGTAACAAAAACAATATTTGGTTACAAAAGGTGTGAAATTTCGACGCTGAGAGCTAAAAGTTAACTCTCCTCATACATAACAAAAACTATCCGGGTGATTTAAACACTTTCGTGGCATCTTTATAGCCTTAACGAATATCAATATATTTAAATTTGTTGAGTATGATAGCTACCTAACTTTAGAAATGACATTATTCAAACATAACCACGCACATGAGGTGATATTAAATATGTAGCTGTAACAAAAAAACTGAACAAATATCATTACAAAATTCGTGTGACAAAAACAGTGTTATTAAACGGTGTGAACTATAAATGTTCGTTTACTATATTTTACATGGATTCCAATTTTATATTCATAGTTTATTTGCAGTGAAAACTGATTTAGTTTAATGTGATAGCCTAAAAATGCACTGATAAAAAATAAATCTAAAATACATTTCCTATATATCTATTTTGCAAACAGAGGATATTTAAACATTTTTTCAATACTTGGATCCCATTCCAAATAAAATTAAATTTTATTAGAATTGTCATAGATTTCTGAAAACACACATCAAATATTAATGAAATTATTAAAATAATGGAATTATTGTGAGGGCCTGAAGTGATGATAGATGTCTTTTGTCTGGTTTTCTACTGTTATCCAAAAAATTTAGAATACCTAGAAAGGTAATCATTGAGGCCCAATGTTTTAACATTCTTTATCAGGGTCTTTGGAATTATTCCAGTTGATGACAATATATTGTTTCGAAGTACTTCATCTCCAATTGTATTTTCACCTGTTCTTGAAGCTCTTTATATTTCAGAATTTTTTCAGTATGTTTTGCAACTAAATTATTGTTGTTTGTGATAGCTATCTATACTTATGAACGTTTTTCTTGAAATTTATCAATAACAACAATATCGGGTCGGTTGTTATTAAATTTTTGCTCGGTAAACACTGTTCGGTCCTAATGGATTCTGTAACTCTTGTTTTCCATAACTGATTGCGGGTTATAATAGTAGTATGGGACTTTCTCCTTTAGGGATTCCTTTAGCTGCAGTTTTATTGCCAATTATTGATGAAGAACCTTCACCAGTGCATCATACGTTTCTTTATATTCTGTTCCTACAAATGCTTCACAACCCCCTGTGTGTTGGATGGTCTCGGAGGCCCAGCACCCCAGTTTCAAACAATATACTTTGGATAATTTCTGATATGTATTATTATTATTATTCTAGTGATCCTTAACGTAGAACCTCAGCTTATACTGGTCGATATTACAATGCCAAGTTGAAAAAACAATTCAGCTCCTCTCATCTCAGCATAAGGCTCTCGAGGCTCTCGAGCTTCTTTAAACATCTTTTACTTATCAGGCCTTCGGCGGATATAAGAAAGGGCACTACATCTACCTTACTCAGTTTCCACTGGTTCTTCAAGTCATATACCAGATTTTCATACTTAATAAAGAATGGTATCGGATGATTCAAGTACCGGAGAAGGTGAGTACTTATAATATGGAGGAGGTGCTCTTTCAAACAGCGAGTATTTTAGTGCTATTTGCTGATGTATAATTTTTGCCAGCTGATTATGCCATCATAAATAAGCATTAGTGGCAAGGGCCGGGCAAGTTCCAATAAGGTACTCAGTTATTTCCTCCACTGTCGACGTAACGTAAATAGATATTACGAAACCTTCCGTTTCTGGGTGCAGCAGTCAATCGGTCAGCCACTTTAGTAACAATTGTTCGTCAATTGTGTCATCTTCGAGTGACTTAGGATACCTTTCATGTAATGTTTGTTCTTGTCATTCTCGAACGCAATCCATAAGTGTTGTTCTACTATCTCGTTTGCAACCAATTTCATTTGCACACCATCTGAATCAATGAACCGTTGTATCATCCTATATTCTTGATTAAGGCATAGATTTTTTACGTTCACTAGAAGTAGGTAGTAAAGAGGTTGAAATTATGTTTTACTGTTTAACATAGTTTGTATTTGAAAAAGGCACTGTGTATCGCAACAATTGTTATACATACAATTGTAAATATAGTGGAAATTTTTAGATATTAATTTTTTGCTTATTTATTTAATATTTAAGTATTATTAACAATTCCATGTTCGTACTTCTAAAGATTTAAAACAAAAATATTTTAGCCAAAGAGTTAAAATGTCATATTATTTGTTATTATTCATTTAATTCTAGATTATAGGTGAAATCTGCTCTTTCTTTTTTAATTATACATTATTTCCCAGCATTACATTTATTAATTTTCCTTTTCTATATTCTGTAAAGCAAAAATATTCACGAATTTATAATTTTTGGTACTTTTACCTCCGATTGTACCTTCGATACATCGTTAAGAAAGAAAATTGGCAGATAAAGGAAGAAATAAAGGCATTAAGGGACAAAATCGAAATATTGGAAAAGCAAGTTTTTAGGAAAATCCTTGAAATAATAGTTGGCTTGTTAAATGCTGAGTAGTCGGTAAGAAGAAATGTATATTACAAATCTAGCATATAAATAATAAAATTCAGATATTGAAAAAAAAGCTTACTAAGGAATTGTATCGAATTATATATAAATGCAGATCTCACGAACACTGATTAGATGTACAGAGTAAAATATAAATGGTTGTCCAATAAGAGTATCAGAACTTTAAAATATAGTACAATAACTACATATAATAATCGGTAATTTTTATTTTATATTGATTTTTTTTCGCGACGATGATCGACTTCTAAATTCATGTTACTGTTAATGGCAATAATAAAAGTATGTGTGTATATATGGTGATAATAATAATATACAAAAAATCAAGCAATATCGTTAGAATACAGAAATACAACGCTAGCGAATTTATAACTAAAAACAGGTCAGACACTGCAGTACATTAAGCCCACCGATACTTATAATTAAAGAGATATTTAAAATTAAAGAGATATTTGCAGTATATAGTAAAATTAAACCTGTAATAGTTGTTGTAATACTGTAATAGCTGTTGTATGCAGACAACCTTATATTGTGCGCACCATTAAGAAAGAGTAAAAATATTTAATTCAATTCTAATAAGCTTAAAAACTGAATGATATCTTGATGGTGTTAGCATGGGTTAGTGATTAATAACGTGATTTGGTGTTTACTGATAAATCTCTTCCAGTTTAATGATTATGTTAAAGAAAGCCAGGAACACAGATATAATCGCGAAAATGATGAAATATAGCAAGTTGAAAAAATAAAATATCGGAACTCAGTGATTAGAGGGAATTGTTGTTGTTTCCTGAGCAATACCGAAATTATGTTTTTGAGAAGGATAATGGGGATATCGAGAAAGGGCAGAATTGAATTGGAAGAACATTAATCAAGAAGAGGACAAAACTAGACTCATACGTCTCAAAACTGAAACGTAGGTCAGGATCGAATAAGTAAACAAGTAAGCATACCAAGCAAACATGCAAGTAAGCAAGCAAGCAAACACGCAAAAAATAATTTTTTATTAAAAATGCTATAATTTTTTAACCATTTGAGATAAAAAAATTCTTGCATATTCTTATAGGGCATTAAATTCTCTAAAAAATAATGCCAGAGTAAATTTTTTAGACTTAAAAATTCGTATACTTACCGGCTATAAAGGTTGAAAAAAAGCAGAAATATGCAGTTTGAGGGCTTTATCATTGGAAATAATAATGCTAAATAAAAAAACTTAACACTAAAATGAAATAAAATGCGTGAATAATGTTGATTATAAACAGATATAGATTTGTCAAAGAGAAAAGAGTTTTAATTAATTTAATTATTTTTTATTGCAAAATTTACGAAATATAATTGTATTAAAAAAAAACTTTATGATTGTCTAATATTTTGAAGCAATTTTTTGGAACAATATTGGAGCGATTTTATTTATATCTTAAAGTCATTTTATACATATATTCAAAAGTATACTCTAAAATTTTCAAATATTTTCTTCGAAAAATAACGTAGATATCAGCTGCCGCGCATTGTAAGTCGCTATTCGGCTGAGCAATTTGTGTACATTCTGGAGGTTACAATTTTCATCTGAAATCAAAAAGTGTCTCTTTTATTTCAACCTAACTTCCCACAAAAAAAAAACGAAAATTAATATTTTTTGAGGAATGTGAAAATTTTGTATGATTTTTTAACATTTTTTTATATTCATTTTTGCAATAAAAAATAGTTACAATAAAGATATTGTTTAGGATTGAAGTTCAAATAAAGTATGTTTACATAAAGAAACTATGTGCTGAGTTTGATAACGATTGATCAAAAACTGTAAGGGCTAGAGTGTACACAAATTCGAAAAAGTAGTTTCGAGAAAAACGCGTTTGGAAATAAGAGTGGCAGTAAAGGTAAATGTATGGCAGTAATGAAGCAATTTAAACACCTTGCTAGTTAATCAGCTATTCCAGCACGTTAAAAGAAGCAAAAGAACATCTGCTAACGTTTTTCTTTCTTCCCAATACCTTTCAGATCATTCATGAATCTAATCTGAATCTATTCATGTAGTACGGCTCTACCGCTCCATACTACATGCCACGCGCTCCAACCGTTCGACCGAGGGACATTCACTCAAATGCTTTTAACTTTTAAACGGCTTCGAATTTTGTTTTGAAATTTTCAGAATATATTTTTGAATAGTCCTACAATCCATTTATTAAAAAGACAAATTGAATTTTTTGAAGCCTCTACACCTATTTTCCCCCTTAAGACCATAAATTCATTTGGTTAGTTTTTTGCTCACTCCCCATTATAAACTTTTATTTAAACAATCAACAATCTTTGCTCTTTCATAATAAAATCAAACGAAACAAAAAAAAACAACTTTTAGCAAAATAAATCAATACAAAAACATTTCGGTTTGCCCCGTCATGCCCCACCCAAAGTGCAAGATGAGGTTCATTCCCCTATCGAAATGTTTGAATATTTTAATTTTTCTGAGGTTATAAAATGACCACGACCAGCACAACACTACGGTTATATTTAAGTAAATAGAACATAGTTTGCGGTAAATTTATGAAATTCTAGTAATAAAACATATTTTATGAAAGACACGCATCCCATGTGTCTAAAAAATTAGCTAAAATAGTAAATATAATATTTTTGCTCGCCGAAGTGCACTTCCCGATTCTCAGTGATCGGCACACCGAATGCCTTTATGGAAAGACTACTAGATGGCTTAGTAGTTCCATCGAAGCTCAATCTGAACAACAAAATAATGTGGGTCTCTATCTTACCTTACTTCCCCGTCTTATCCAACCTTCTCCTATATATATGATGATTTTTTTTGCTTTCTCCTTCCTCCTTTTTATTTTTCGTGCTATTGAAAGCCTATACAGGAGGTGAACCAGGAAAATGAGTTAAACGAAACAAACTGAACGGAAATAAAATATACCCTCCTCACGAGCTGTCACTGTATGTCTCAATAGTCTGGCAAATCATCATGGAACGTTTAATATCAGATCAACGCTTACATGTCGAAAGTTTATAGAAATTTATTTTTAAATCAGTGTTCTGTGCGTCAAACAAACTAAAGCACCTCATGAATTTTATGATATATATATATATATATATATATATATATATATATATATATATATATATATATATATATATATATATATATATATATATATATATATATATATATATATATATATATATATTCTGATAATGTCAACTTATTTAAAAAAAGTGACGACGAGAGCCATCGAAAACCTTTAAGTATGTTCACACTTGTTCAAATTTTGATCGTGAAGACGCATGCATCTGTTGAAAAGTTAGACGCATGCGTTGTTGATCGAGAGGCCTGCAAGGACGCACGTTAAAAGTCTTGGCGCTTCTGTGTGTATATATATATATATATATATATATATATATATATATATATATATATATATATATATATATATATACACCGTGACTATGCAACCTTGGCGGCCTGGAAAGAAACATATTTCGGATACCGACATTACAACCCAAACTGTGACCTTTCCCTTTCATGTTTCTTTTCCTTTCCTTTTCTTTGCCTTTCATGTTTCTTTTTCGGCTTTTTTCCAGTAGCAACAATTTTGATTATTGATGTGGCTATTACGGTGGAAATGATCCTCATCGGAGAATAAAATGTCGTCGACTGCTAGAAATCGGTTGATCATTTCGTTGGCGAATAAAAGTCTATCAGCGGGGTCCGTCGCTGCAGTTCTTGCACTAAGTGAATCTTGTACGGGTGCATGCATGAATCTCTGTGAAGGATGCAAAGCACCGAAGATCTTGTCACATTCATAAAGCAGTCGCGCGCTTTCGGGTCGATAAGTATGGTTGTTGACTCTCCCACTCTCTCAATGTTTACATCAGTTCTCGCTGACCTTTGACGGGCGGGGACGCCTTTATTTTACGTTGAACCAGTTTCCTCAAACTTACGAACCCATTGCTTAATCAACGGAAGGCTTGGATATTGCTGAACATCGTGTACATTGAATTGTTGTCGAAATCTACGGAGCGTAATAGTTACGGAATTATTGTTGCGGTAATACTTGTGCAGACAAAACGAGCGCTCCTCTCCCGTGTAGCGCTGCATGGTGGCTAAATTTCCCTAAGCCCGAACTATCATTTAAAATCGACCCTACTTTTCTACTCCTTCTCAAATTTCTACAACGCAACTAAAAGGTCTTAATATTTTTATAATGTCGCCTTTACATGTAACTGTTTATCGTCCTAATTAAGCACTTTTATTTTTGGAATCATTTTCATGGCTATTTATATTTCTGATAAATACAATTTGGAAAACAAACCTAATATTTTTCTCTTGTCGTGAATGAATGTCTTAATATTTTATTGAAATAATTACCTCCCAGAATTATCTAAAATACTCCTTTCGACACCCATGTAATCATCAAAAACAGTCATTTTCTAGTTTAACAAAATCGTCGAACTAAATTATTTAATATTAATCCGAACTGCCTCCAATTCAATATTAGCTGTTTAATTGAATGCCTAAGTTTATATGAAAATTGACAATTCTGTATACACTTGTGTGCTTAAACAGTAGATTAATTGGTAGTAATTACCAGACAAACCAACCAAACACAATACAGCGTCAGCAGAACAGTGATTAATATAAATTTACTTGGAGCACCGCTAAGCGAAATATGTTATAGCTTCAATATGGGTATTAACTAACTAAATGCATGAGATCATTCTTTGCTTTTGTTGCATTTTACCTTTATAACTATAAAACGTCATTTTATTAAGGATATGTTAATTAAAGTGTATTGAGGGGAAACATATACATATATACATATATATATATATATATATATATATATATATATATATATATATATATATATATATATATATATATATATATATATATATGTTAGTTCGTAGTGTTTTGCGGATGGAAGACTACGCTAGACTAGTAGTCCGGAAGTACATCCGATCGTTTGTGTCCCGTTTGTTGGGAACGTGCAGACGTTTCGCCAAGGTCACACTTGTCATTCTATGCTTGTCTGAAGACTGAAAAAAAAGTCAGTTTTTCATCATGTTTCATGTTTGTTTTTGTCATTAGTGGAGATACAAGATAAGTGCATAAAGTGGTGGTCATTTAGCAGATATTGTCTTTCTAGTTTAAATGTCATACACTATGTGTATATAAATACATTTTTTTTTTATTCAAGACGTAAAAATAAAACCGCCCAATTTGAAAGACGCTTTGCAATGTTTAAATTTACAAAAAGAAAACGTAGTATATACAAGTTACTACTTAAAATGTACATCAACCTAATAATACAATAAATGATAATAGTCGGAAATTTCATGTTCAGTGTCTAGACATGTCATATAAATTCAATAAGTGTGAACTATTCAAGTCTATCTGGTCATTTAATAGAATACCCAAGCTTTTAAGATTTATTTTAATTAGATAAAATTTTAAAATTTTCAATAAAATTGTAACTTCTCTGCAATTACCTTGGGGGATAATTATATTGGGAGTTATTGTGTTAATTAATATAACTTTTTATTTTTGTTATGTTTTTTAACTGTTTTATGTTTGTTGAGACTAATAGAAAATGATCCTTGTGAAAAATTTTTCCATTTCTCATGTCAGTATGATGATTATCTATGATCACTCTGGCGACTTCTTGATTTTAATTAATTACTAGGTTATATATAATTAAAAGTAAGTAGTTGAGGAGAATTATCCTATTCGAAAAGTGTGTATAAATATTTTTTGAAACGTTGGGCAGGTATCTCATCAAACTTTGCATTTCAAAAGAGACTTGGCCAAAACAAAAATTTCTAATTAAGAAAGTAATCAAAAATTTCTAATTAAGCTTAATGTATTGAAAGACTATTGGTTTAACGTCAATTGAATTTGAAGCAAAAGCATGTATTTTGAATCACGATAATACTTTCGCTTACATTTCTTACTTTCCGCGATTTGTCAAAAAAAAATTAAATAACACGTTTCACAGTTTGGGCATACATGTTTAGCTGGTTTAGTCTAGATACGTCCTGATTTTAGACAATTCTCAGAATTTGTTTAATAAGTTAATAGAGTGATATATCGGTTTCCTCTCAATACACTTTAATTAACATATCCTTAATAAAATGACGTTTTATAGTTTTAAAGGTAAAATGCAACAAAAGCAAAGAATGATCTGATGTATTTAGTTAGTTAATACCCATATTGAAGCTATAACATATTTCGCTTAGCGGTGCTCCAAGTAAATTTATATTAATCACTGTTCTGCTGACGCTGTATTGTGTTTGGTTGGTTTGTCTGGTAATTACTACCAATTAATCTACTGTTTAAGCACACAAGTGTATACAGAATTGTCAATTTTCATATAAACTTAGGCATTCAATTAAACAGCTAATATTGAATTGGAGGCAGTTGGGATTAATATTAAATAATTTAGTTCGACGATTTTGTTAAACTAGAAAAAGACTGTTTTTGATGATTACATGGGTGTCGAAAGGAGTATTTTAAATAATTCTGGGAGGTAATTATTTCAATAAAATATTAAGACATTCATTCACGACAAGAGAAAAATATTAGGTTTGTTTTCCAAATTGTATTTATCAGAAATATAAATAGCCATGAAAATGATTCCAAAAATAAAAGTGCTTAATTAGGACGATAAACAGTTACATGTAAAGGCGACATTATAAAAATATTAAGACCTTTTAGTTGCGTTGTAGAAATTTGAGAAGGAGTAGAAAAGTAGGATCGGTTTTAAATGATAGTTCGGGCTTAGGGAAATTTAGCTACCATGCAGCGCTACACGGGAGAGGAGCGCTCGTTTTGTCTGCACAAGTATTACCGCAACAATAATTCCGTAACTATTACGCTCCGTAGATTTCGACAACAATTCAATGTACACGATGTTCAGCAATATCCAAGCCTTCCGTTGATTAAGCAATGGATTCGTAAGTTTGAGGAAACTGGTTCAACGTAAAATAAAGGCGTCCCCGGCCGTCAAAGGTCAGCGAGAACTGATGTAAACATTGAGAGAGTGGGAGAGTCAACAACCATACTTATCGACCCGAAAGCGCGCGACTGCTTTATGAATATGACAAGATCTTCGGTGCTTTGCATCCTTCACAGAGATTCATGCATGCACCCATACAAGATTCACTTAGTGCAAGAACTGCAGCCGACGGACCCCGCTGATAGACTTTTATTCGCCAACGAAATGATCAACCGATTTCTAGCAGTCGACGACATTTTATTCTCTGATGAGGATCATTTCCACCGTAATAACCACATCAATAATCAAAATTGTTGATACTGGAAAAAAACCTAAAAAGAAACATGACAAAGAAAAGGAAAGGAAAAGAAACATGAAAGGGAAAGGTCACAGTTTGGGTTGTAATGTCGGTATCCGAAGTATGTTTCTTTCCAGGCCGCCAAGGCTGCATAGTCACGGTGAATTCTCAGTGTTTATGTCGACATGCTTCAAAATTTTTTCACTCCTGCTCTTTAAGAATTTAAAGCAGATACTCAGGGGATTTGGTTCCAACAGGACGGACCCACCTACCACACTTCCAATTTCTCTTTTTTCCGTCGCTCAGGCTCTTTTTGATTGATTGAAAATTGATTGAAACTCTCTTTGAAATTAATTTCTCAAATAGGAGACATTCAGTGACCCCTCCGAAGACCGAACTTGACTCTGTGATTTTTTATATCTTAAAAGTCAAGTGTACCGCAACCGTCTCGCCACTCTGGAAGATCTCAAGAAGTATATTCGACAAGAAATCGTAGCCATAACTGGAGACACTTGCCGCCGCCTTAGGCAAATTTAAAGGTGAGTTTCATGTGTGCTAGGATCGAAATGGAGCACATTTAGACAATGTAATCTTCAGAACATGAATTTCTAAGAATTTTTATAAATTTGAAGAATAAAAAAAAACGAGAAGTTTTCATTTTTACAACCAAGTGATTCTGGTGAGTTAAAACTCGCACTGAATACGCATCAGATTTTGCATCAGATGTTGCCTGCTTCTACTCTAAAGGAAAAGCCACCAGTGTTGCTAGATCGGACGCTACGCCACCAGTCTTATTGTTTTATTTATATCGACAGCTCGAACCTTAAAAAGTTAAAATAAAAAAAGAGGACAAAAATTTGTGTAATGAACATCAACTAGTTAAATTAAGGACTAGCAAAGCAGTTTTCCATGGAATCAAAACAAACATATGAAGAAATATGTAAAAAAAAGAAAAATAGAAAAGCATACCTTCTATCCAAACAAAAAGTAAAAAAAAAGGTGTATTTCTATTCTAAAGAAAACAAAACAGTTAACATATTTAATGGTTTTCAGGATTTTGGAACATTTCATCTATTAATTGAACATATTCATTTGACAGGGTATGTTTAAATAGGTTAGAAATTTATTATAGGTATTGAAGACTGATGGTAGGCTGACAGCGGTTCCAGGATATGTTGTGGTACATAGTGGTTTTCTAGTGGGTATACCTTAACAGGAGAATCCCACACTTCGACTATAAAAAATTTCCACTCAAAAAAAATGGTTTAGGTGCCTTCTTTTATTTGGGAAATCTCTAGCTGGTCATGTATTAGAGTTAGTTGACAGCCAGATTTATTTATATTTGCAAATATTATTAAAAGAAGAGTCTAATGTGGTAGTTTGCAAAACATGTAAGGCGAAAAATCGTCATCATTTTAAAAATTTAATTAAACCTTAATTAAAGCAATAATGTAGTATGGGTGGATTTTCTTTTGAAAATATTGCTAATAGAGTTTAGTGTGGTGGTGTGAAAAATTGGTGTGGTTTCAAAAATATTTTAAACTTCAATAATAGCAATCAAACTATTGTGCAGTCAAACAAATATGTATAAAATTTTGGGTAGTGGATGTTTTTATTCTGAATTGATTATTAATGTACTTGCATATTGTAATCTATTGTGATATATTATCCTAGTTGGGGGAAGTCTTATTATGTATATTTAATACTATATTTAACAAAATAACACTATATTTAACACAATTATGTATTTTTTATTGAAATAAAATTAGTGATTTAAACACTATGTATGTGTTTTGTTTTTCAAATTATGATTTATATTGTTTTTTCACTCAAAAAATAATTACAAAACATGAAAATATTACAAATATATACAAAAATAATATTACAAATATATACAAAAATAATATTACAAATGTTTACAAATGATTACTATTTATAACATTATATAATTTTTTTGTTTGAGTATTTATTATCTGCTGAAACTGCACAATCCTGACATTGAGTGTCTTGAACTTTCACTTAATTTTTCATTAATAATCAAGGTAACTGTAAAAGCTTTACTCCGAACTTTATGTTCTGTGCATACACGTCCTTTTACCATGTAAATAACATTTTTACCTATAGCCTTGTCAACCTAACTTTCTCGTGACACCCTACAAATAGTTTAATTATATTAATAGAAATATTTTGTTTCTTGTTTACATTTACATTATAATTATTTTTTTAAACTCACATTGATGCACCTCGAACTTCAGCTGAATGAACCGAATGCCATTTTTGAGAAAATCTGTGACCGTAAAATTATTCATAGCAAGTATATTATCAGAATTAACCTTTATGAATTAACCCTTTGTCACACATTACTGAACTAAATTAGTAACCAACGATATTTTATTTTGCACTTAACCAACAATAATTTTGACAGTATATATACAGGTAAAAGCCATTGACAGTACTGACGTGAATACGCTTTACTATTATAACATCACAAACATGGCAGTCAATCGCGACGCGTATGTAGTTACGTGATTTTTTTAAATTTAATACATTTTAATTCATTTATAATTAATTGTAACAAATTTTTAACACGTTTTTCGCATTGATTATCAATATTATTTATGATAAGGTTTTAAAATAAAGTAAAAAATCGATAATAATTTTTTATTCAAAAACCCAATTGCGGGCGTTCACCACAAGATTCCTTCTTGCTGCTTTCCAATATTCAGCTCCAGCCCAACTAATGATGACCTAAGGACAGTAACATGATCTCAGGAGACATTTGCTGACGTTTTAGTGGTGGCTGAGGGAATGGGCAGTTTTTGCGTATGGCACGGATAAACGTTCCTTCTTTTTAAATATTTTTAAAATTCTTCACGTACCCACTATGCAACTTTTCATGCAGACCTGGTACCTAGACAGGGCTTGGGCGGGTCATGGACGATTTCACGAAGATTGAATGTTGTGGACGTTCACCACATGATGGTGTAAGCTGCATTGTATTACAGCCTACATCCGACATGGTCAATATATATTATCGTACCTTTCGTTATTGATGTAACTACTTTCCGAACGTGCAGCTCGAGCCCGACTAATGAAGACTTAACACCAGAAACCGGTTGCGGGAGACTCTTGCTGAAATTTTGATTGTGGTTGAAGGAATGGACATATTTATACACAAGGGTGAATTTTCCTTGAGTCTGAACATTTATAATATTCTACACGGGCCCAATATGCAACTTTTCATACTTATACAGTAGTAAATTATCTTGTATTAAAATCAATTCCTAAAAATATTTCTATAGTAGAATTTAACGAACCAACGTTAATAATAATTAAACCAACAAATTAATAATTTTTAATAATTTTAACATATATTTTTTTGTAACTAGACTTAGTACTGTTGTATGTTTATATTAAGAAATTCATTATAAAAACTTTTATATCGGCTATCTGAACAGTAACCCTAAATGATAAAAAATTATTTCGCATTTGGCACACAATCGAATCCAGTTGGCCCATATGTTTCCCAGTTCAGAACTGATATGGAAGTCAAAAAGTCCAGACCCGAAACTGTTATGGACTATTTATTTTCGAAAAACTTGCTAAATTTAAGGCGTGATTTACGAAAGCAAAGTGAAGGACATTTCGGAAAAACCATTAGATCCTTGCAGGAAAATTCAGGCGCGGCCTAAAAAGCTCATTGAGGGTATGAAAAGAACATAAAATCCTTTTTAATTGCTGAATCTGGGGATGAAATTACTTTACCAGAAGCGTGGGTGTGGTTTTAAATATTAGGGGAGTTACTGAAATTGCTTTGATCTTAAAAGCAATTATAAAAAATTTTCGATTTTTTCTTTTGATATAAAAATTACTGGTCTGTACTCTCAGTGCTCAAACAGTAAGTGTATCTATGCTTATTGCATGCTTGATCGGTTTGGTATATATACGGTTTATGCGAAAGTCGTGAAATTCGGTATACTACAATAAGTTGGACTGGAAAAACGTTTTTGTGTGTTTGATTTTTTAATTCCTTAAATGAAATTATTGAATCGCAAAGATTTTTAGGTAAAAAAGATCTTCTGATTTCACCTCGTTAGGATAAACCGTTTTGCAGAAACCTGATTTTTCTAAATTGATGCATGATTACATGGATAGAAAAAAATCTCTTTGAAACAATGCATGTATTCTCTAAAAATGGGACATTCCATGCAAAACCGACCTCTTTTGAACCGGAACCCGTTTGATTTGTTTTTTTTTAATT